>OX439039.1:75746001-76346001 GCA_949317995.1 Acholoe squamosa
GGGAGAAAAAAGGAGATGAAACATGTACTAGGGCCATATTCATTCTGGCACAAATGTTATTCCTTTTGGCCAGAAATGTATATATGCATGCCAGAGGCGTAGGAAGCAAATCTTCATTGGGGGGGGGGGGCCCAGAGGGGCCCACCTCGACCACCTTGAATTGTCGGCTGAAGCGCAATAGCGCCTATACATTTGTATAGAAAAATAATTTTTGATGAATTCTAGATCAATTTTCCATATCCCATTACTATATCAATCTCACAGGAGATGCAAAGTTTTAGCTTCTTGTTCTATTTATTATGAATTCTTGGCAAATTATTTTTTTTTTGGGGGGGGCAGACATACTCAGGCCCCATCTCCTTTATGATTGGGGGGGCAGGCCCCCCTGCCCCCCCCCCCTTTTCCTACGCCCCTGCATACTGACACGAAGTTGTGAAACAGAGCACGTGTGGGTATTACTGGGTGTTGCTATTGGAGCAGGATAACAGTGGTTGTTTTGGGAAAGGGGGCCATGGGGGCTTGTCATTCCTAGTATCAGACTTGGAATGACTCTGGGGTTTTACTATGCCTTACTATGTCTTTTATCTGAGGGGATATGGGAGGTAACAACAATCTAAAAATACAGGTAGGCCTACAGGTACAAGGTGATGCCGTTTTCTTGAGTCTCATCTAATGGTATCTTGTCATGCAAACACCCTCTTGAGACTACACCTCATTCCAGAACAGAGAAAACTAGATCACCATACAACACCTGAAAACACTCACCCTCTACATTCCCTCAAGTTTGGGAGATGCATCCTAGCAGGACCGTGACCTGGGACAATGACCTGTCTTTTTCAGTTAAAGCTGCCATCTCTTGCAGATGATGATCTTTCACACATTTGCCCTTTGCCTTGATCCCCACACGTCATGCATCCTTCCTTATCTCTCAAGGACCCTATCCCTCCTCCACATGGCCCTCCAAGGTCCTCCCCCCAAGTCCCTCCAGGGCCCCACAACCCTGCCTGGTCCTGGTATGGCCTTTTCACAGGCCTCCAAAGGACCAGATTCACTCCTCCCTCCAGACCTGTAGTACTACTAGCTCTCTAAAGGCCACATGATGCCCTTTTAAGATACAGATTCATCTGTTTTATGGTGTGCAATGCAGGGGCCTTGACTGAAAATATTCTGGCACTGCATTGCATCAAGGCGACCCTTGAAGGATGTGTCAACCCTGAAAATCAGCATGATGCATTAAAAAAGCCCTGGCGAGTTTCACACAAGGGTTGACGCCATGCCAGAATGATTACCTTAAGGGGTAGGGACCACCCAACAACGCATAAGGCCACTAGCCATGGTTATAGCACTGGGAGGTCATGAGGTATGTGAGTTGGATAGGAGGGGGCAGGAGGCATTGTGTGATCGATGTGGCTGGTTAATATGCACCAAGGGACTCCAGCAGCTCCTCCCACCCACACCGTTATACTGTCTTAACAATGTAAGGGCCACCTATTGCATTAACCCTTTAAGAGCCGCTATTGCAGGAGTGCATCATGCCCATTGGTCGTTATGATGCACCAATTAAGGGCTGGCGAGACTGCTCGCCAGCACTTCATTGGAGTATCATCCTGACCCTTCTGGACTGTATCAGACGCGTAAGGTTAGCATGATGCATGATGAATGAAGCCCTTGTGAGTTACTCGCCATGGTTGTATTCATGCATCATGCTGACCAATGGGTAGAGTAGAGTGCATTATGGTGCACTTAGAGCCCTATAAGCTAGCCCTCCAGTACCCTCTGCACTGAATGCATCCTGTACTGGTTGATGAGGCGGCTGGTGTACTGGAAGACCCCCCACTGACCAGCCCCCTCCCTGGAGGCACACAGCCTTATCCACCTCCTCCTGCTGGGGAGATGCTCTTTCTGACTGACCACTCCTCCTGCTCCTGCTCCTCATCTTCTGGCCAAAATTTGACAGAAAATGTTGAGTTTTGGATATTCATTAATATTTTAGTTTTTCTGCTATATAAACATCTCCTTCTGGCCACTCATTTTCCTGCTTACCTATTGACAGATCTCCTTATGGATTTGGCCAAAATTCTGACAGGATAATAGATAGCTTTGCCATCTGCCTTATTACATTGGAATCTGCAGAATCGACCTCATCAATATTCTCTACACAGAATTTGAAACACTATACTAAATACTTTATTTACTGTCGTAAGTTATTGGATTCATAGAGTGATTGAATCCGGGGGATTGAATTTATGTTCTAAAGTCAAGATTTCACCAAATTCACGAGAGCCTATCTCATTTGTAGAGTGATTGAAATCATGTTTTAAAGTCAAGACTTTGCCAAATTCATGAGAACCAATCTACTCTTAACCACAATGAGCAGCTCAGCCTCCCTAGCCTGCTGCATGCGAGCAGCTGCACTGACTTCCTCCTTTTGCTGCTGACCACATATCCTTCTCCACTTCCTTCCTCCCACTGCCTATTTCCCCTCCCACTGCCCATCTGTCTCAGTTGTCCACATCCTCAATGTCTATGATACTGCCCATGTTTTACTATGGGCACTTAACTGATTGAGTCTTGATTGAGGAGCTCAAGTCTCTTCACTCTATTTGGAGAATGTTACTGTTCCCTCACCAATCTAGCTGTTCCAGCAGTAAAAGGTATTGACCGATATCACTGAAACCTTCTCTTCCTTACTCACTCCTACATAAAAAGGAGATGAGATAAGTAGAACTTTTATCATTGTTATTGGTACTATAAGTAGAACTTTTATCATTGTCATTGGTGCTATGATCACTATAAATCTAAAAATCATTTCCCTTCTCTCCATCTTTTCCTTTGTTCACCCCTCCCTAACATTGCAATGGATACATTGTTACACCATCAGAGTAGGCCTATACAAGTAGCAGTTGTAGAAGGAGGCTGGCCTATAAACTGCAGAAATTGGTGTCTGGCACAAGTAGAATTCTCCTACCTTGTACATGTATACAGGAGCTATTTTAGCAGTAATGTGGTATATAAGATCTGTCTAAGAAGACCTACGCATGCACGCCATGGCCTTGTTCTTATACCATGCATGCAACAGGTCTATCTGTCTATAGTGTACACGTAGTACATTGTCATCTGATCGTGACGTACTCGGGTACATGGTACTACGTCATTGCCATAACAATACGTCCTTAGTCCTCTAAGGGCTTCATATCCTTTGATAAGCATGACATAAATTACTGTATTTCTGATAGGTAACTCATCAGGGATAATATGCTAGCACCACATCAATCCTTTGGTGATGACATATTCACAAGAGGTAGGTTTGATGCACCAAAGGGTGGGTATGATGCACCAATGCAGTGCTGGTGAGTTACTGACCTCAGCTATGCATTAAATTGATATTAACTATAGGGCATCATGCATTCCATGAAGGATTAATGAGGGTATTATACAGCCTTCACTGTAGTACAAATTTAAGGTCTATGTCCTGTACTTGTTGGCCTACTTCTGTATCATATGAGCTTTGTACATCTATGTACATGAGGCCTATTGTATTTGCCTCTCTGTTTTCAGTCAATTTCCCAGTTATGAGTTCCCTTTGTTGTATGTGAATCAGACATAGGATATAGGTCTATGAGTGCATCTGAGTAACAGGGTAGTATGTCTCGCTGTCCTCAGTACATAAGTATTATTTATGTGGCAACCATGGCATGCATTGAAAGTGACTACAGTATAATGCATATTGTGTGTCATGTAAAGGTTCTCTGGAGAATCGTTGACCTATAAAGGTCATGATGAGTACATTTTTAAAGGTTTGAAGATCATGCCCTAAAAATGTATTTATTTATTTAGGTCTTAGTAAAGTTTGGGTAGAGAAATCCTAGTGGTAGAGAAATCTTAGTAAAGTTTGGGTAGAGAAATCTCCAAAATTAGGGAAGGAGAGATTTCTTCAAAATTAGGGAAACAAATTACCTTAAAATCAAATTATTTTTCCCTGACCTTTCATCTTTAACACTGTCAGTAAAAAGTGAAGGTCGCATTAAGTCTCCTTTCTGCTCACAACTTTATTTATACATGTGTATTCCAGTGTACTTAGAAATAGTGAGTCCCATGTCTCAGAATGCAATATCAGCATACCTATACAATAAGAAGTATAATACCCTTTACCAAGAAGTGGTCCAGATGAATAACAATAAGCCCATGGAGTTATTGAATCCCAGCCAGACGTGAACACATATCGTGTGTTTTGCCTGAACTGTGTGGACTCCTTAGGAAAATAGGAAGCACTATAGGTAGGCCACTCCATGGTAAATAAAGCCTTAGGGCCCTCCACGGTTTTCCTCCATGTGATAGTTTTAAGGGCTGCGTGATGCATTAACGCAACATGCATTAGTGTATCATGCTCTTTTGATGTCATGATGCAGGAATGCATCCTGGTGATTCTACAGACCATGGCTGCTTTTATGCATCATGCCGATCCTGTGGGGTAGATGCACTGGGAAAAGATTGGACTGATGCCCCAATGCAGTGCTGTAAAAAGTAGACAACTGGATATGATTTCTAAAAAGTACTCTGCAGCCCTCAAAGGTTTAACACCACATGGGCTGGCCTATATAGTGACACATATCACCCTATTATAGGAAGGTGTTGGGATGTGGGATGCCCCACGACCTTGTGACACTATAGTGACAGTGGACCCTCTCCACCACTGACAGTTGGGACAGCCACCCTAGTTTCTGCAGAGGAACAAATATTTAGGATATGGGCTTGGGCTCAGGACCTCTGGCCCCTTCCCCTCCCTGTACTGTGTATAACTATTGCCCTGCCTTCCTATCCACAATCCAGTACAATCGATGGTCTACATAGCATGAGTTACAATTTGGTGGTTGGAGGATTTGAGGAGGATCTGGGTTAGTTGTCATGTCATGGAACTGGGAAAATAAAGGAATCTTTGAATCTGGGCATGCTTGTGATGGCAATGCTGTTACATGAGGGATATTCCCTTTTTGAAATACACTACAGTATACTGTACATTTAGCCCAGAGCAAGATAAATATATATGAACTCTTCTTTACCTCTCCGTACGAGAGATAACCATGACCACTCTAATTTCAAGATACTCTTGCAAACCAAAACTTGTTACTCGAAGTCACTCATCACATCGATTAGTGAAGATAATACAAGGATCTTCTCTCAAACACCACAAGAAATTAACCTGCCTTCACAATCCAAAGTATCTGCTAAACCTCTACCAAAAAATCCATTGAATTTATAAGAGATCACTTGCTTTTGTGCCTCAGCTATGCGCAAACAGACTACAGTATACAGCCTATGTATTATGATTCAAACTTGTGTTTTGGGACTTATACAACAGGGGCTTGAGACATGAGGGTATTATACGGGCTAACACGCAAAATAAGTCCCCATCACGCACCCTGAGGGTGGCAGGGTGCCAGCAGCCCCCTACAGGATAGGTCCTCCACGGTGTCACATGCAGCTATTACTGTGGGATCCTCCACTATAAGGAGGTTACTGTGTGAAGTATGTAAGGTTCAGGGTGTGGAGAGAGTGGTATGTTCTGGCTCATTACATGGTGTTCACCCTACTCTATAACCCATTGCTGGGAGCATAATGCCTCAAGCATTATGATTACTGATTTTGCCACCATGATGCACCAACAGTGTGTAGCAGGGTGGTTACTCCCCAGGAATGCTTTAGTGAATCATAACGAGCTATACTGATCCTTCAGCAATGACTCAACCCTGAAAGGCAAGAATGTGGCACTGGAGAGTATCAGCTGCATTCATACATTATTGTCACAGAATATGAGCATTTATGCACTATGCAACACTTAACTTTAAGGGTTAAACCTTTAGGTTTAATGAGATAACTGTATAAGCTATGTGAACTTTGGTGTACTAAAGGTTGCATGTACTACAGGCCCATCCCATGTGTTAATACTACCATAACTCTGCTACTAACTCCTCTGTGGATAGTACCCAATCTCAGGTGATCTATGGATTTAGTGGTTTGGATCCTCAGCACCCAGCTACATTGGATCCTATATCTTGATGTATGATCCTCCCTTTAAAACCTTCACAGGGCAGAGATATACTGTATGTCGTAACCCGTAATTTAACCAACATCCCCAAAATAGATAGATACTACATGATGCATGTGTATCTGGTTCTGGGCTTCTTAGAACCCCAAAATACCCGGATCTTCACCCACCTCCGCGACATACCAACCATCCTACCCCTCCTACACACACCCTAGCCTTCCCCCATACCCTCTGGAGGGGTATAGATGAGTTTGGATGAAGATGGATTGACAAGGAGATGCACATCTTAGCATTAGGAGCCGATCTCAGCCCCTCATCCCTCCTCCAGTCCCTCAGCTCCAAGGGGTAACTTCAATCTCCCATCTCCAAACACAGTCTCAGTAGTCTACACGACTACCAGATTTCAATCTCCAAACCGAGCCCATTCTAGACATCAAGATGGACATCAGTGATAGGATAGAGCTGTGCCGCCGCTATGTTAATCCATAGGGGCTATATCACCTTGAGGAGATTTAGCCCTTTTAAGACTAAGTCATTGGCGGATCCAGGGAGTTATAAAAGGGGGTGCACCCCCTATTTCTGAGCAAAATTTGGGTCCAAAATAAGTGTACGAATTATTCAGTACAGACAAAGAGTAGGAACGTATGCCACTGTGCCCCCTCCTAAATCCGCCTTCTAATTTGGCCGAAGGTTCGACACGATGCACGCGCAAGTCCCCAACACTATATTGCTGTATCATGCGGACCTATAGGAACAGAATGCCAAAGACATCATGCAGCCCTTAAAGGGCCACTGATGCAGCAGTGCATCATGCCCATTGGTTGTCATGATGTACTAATGAAGTGCAGGCGAGACTGCTCGGCAGCACTTCACTTGAGGATCATGCCGACCCTCTGGGGTCGCATCTACCTTTTGGGGTCGGCATGATGCTTGAGTGCAGCTGTGGCAATTTATGCCAGAGCTGCATTCATGCATCATGACGACCAATGTGCATGATGCATTAATGCATCAGCAGCCCTTAAAGGGTTAATCCATATGAGCATATATCAGCTGGAGGAGCTTTTAACGAGGCTGACAGTTAAATCAATATCATCCTACCCGAGGTGGCAGCCTCATCATCTTTAGAATATATCCATAGGATTAGCTCGTAAACACAGCCTTCAGTTATCCTATAGATCAGATACAATTTAAGCCACTGATATTGGGGCTGGGTATGTGTAGTTATACTCTCTAGACCAGTCTCCTTCCTTTACAAAAAGAGATATTCTACTAAAAGAGTAAAGATTCAATTTTGGACTCTTGAGGTGATGACCTGACTTAATTTGAAACTGGATAATTTGTAAAAGTCCAGCCGACAGACAGTTACAATTGCTGGTGAGATGCTTGACAGTAAATTTGAAAATAGTACTCTTGAGTACTTTCATAATAGGCTGTTACAAATAACTGTATACGGTTGCACACTTTGAATACAATACAGATGGTTTAAACACGCTATGTGTATCACTAGTTATGATTCTGAGAATTATAGATAATCAATAATGATGCACCCATGGCCTCCATGATTGAGGCTAGTGATTCTGACACATGTAAAAAGGGACCTAGTGGTGCGTGTGAAGCACAGCCCCTGCATGACAACGTAGATTGAACATGGAGGAGAAAGGGTGATGGGGGTCAGTGGGGGATCCATGCTACTGGCCTTTTAAGGGTCACATGATGCCTCCAGGTTCATGTACCTTTGTCGTCATGATGCACCAATGCAGTGCTGATGAGTCAACCCCATCAGTGGTGCATTGGTATTGGGTGTAAGCGGAACTAGAGTCGGTTCTGGCGACATGCACTGATCAGCTGATAAGGTACCCATCATGACAAAGCCTTTGACATAAATGTGCTTTGCCACCTTTGGCAGGATCAGCAAAATTCAAAATGGTGGGCCCGCTGGTTGTGGGTCTAGGCTACTATATCATGCCGACCTTTCGCGTGGATCTCAACCCTTAGAATGTATTATAAATGTCACAAGTTTCTTGTCATGATAAATTGATGATTTTGATATGGTGACAAACGGGCATAATTCAATAAAACATTTTGCAGCCCTGAAAGAGTTAAGCCAAACATGTCCAACATGCCCCCACTTCCCCTCCCCATCTCTAATACGGCTAGGTACCAGCGCATTCACCCCTATACTAAAGCATGGCGTGCTGGCCGCTAGTTGCCGGCGTGATGGACGTCTCCTTTATAATGTCAACGTGTCTCGCGAGGCACCAGCGGGGCACGATTGTCGTCTGCTTGGTGACTGTGCAAACTGACCACGTGACCTTACAGAAAGGACCTCTGGCCAATAGGATCCACCCCAGGGAAATATGTCATTGTGATGGCGGTAAAGAGGTGGGCTATGGCATATATTGCCAGGCATTCACAGCCTACAGGTCCCTATTTAGACATACTGCATGTACTTTGTCCCTTTCCTTCATTGCAGCCTTGCCACTTTAACTTCTTAGACTTTTTTCCCTCCTTATTTCCTCCTTTTATCGCTCAGCTCACCTACACAAAATGCTCCCTTACCAATGTTTTAAGTTCACCCCTGCAAGGTTTTAACATCTCCCGCTGCATCAGTGCATCCTGACTAAAAAAGAAAATAACCAGGTCCCTCAAACAATGGCCTCAGTTTAGAAACCTCTTTTATGCCCCAAATCTGGTAAAGAATAGAGGGGCGTGTCCCTCCTTTTACCAACAAATAGAGTCACCCCCCCCCCACTCCTTTTACAAAAAAATAGATATACTGCTGCTAACGGGTTTAGCCCCAAGCCTGTTGGATCCCAAGTTGTCAGTACCGTCTGTAAAAAAAATCCTCTCTCCAGGAGCCCTCTATTGACCACCGGCTACTCCAGATCCTAAAGTTGGGATCCAATCCACAATCCCTCCACCCCAGCCATCCCCTTAGACCTATCACTGCCCTTCCCATACAACATCCCAAACACGATCCTCAGGCCATCCATGGGATTAGGCTCATGGCCGTTTGGGCCTCGTTGTCGAACCAAGCCTCATTGTCGCACCTTCAATCATCCAATCAGGAGCCAGCAGGCCATTCGGCCCGGGACGGACGAAGGTCGCGAGTTGCGCAGTAACTTTACGACCGTTAGTTTCCTGGAATAGGGTTTGTGGGAGATCCCGAACGAGGCTACGGGTTGTCAAGGTCAGGCGTTGCCTGTAGAACGGTCTTGTAACCACGGACATCCATTTGCCAAATACTTTAAAGGTAGATTCACCGTGGTTGCACATATGCCCTCAGCCAAACCCTTGGACTTTTGAATACCCATTCACCCCGGATATTCTTTTTGTCGATTTTATTCAGGTTTAGGTATAATTCTTTCCAATAACGAACACTTTTGAGACTTTAGTATGCACAATAGCTATAAATACAGGCTTCAGGCTACATGTGAATTCACCCTGGTAAGTCCTAAATATTAAGACTTTTAGATTAGAATTACATATATTTGGGCAATAGTTTATACTTATTGAACCCAAAAGACACACATATAAATATGTTTTCAATCAGAAGAAGCAGCATTCCATAAGAAAAGGGCACACAGTAGATACCCGTAACTGTCAGAAATGATATACTGAATGCAAAAGGAGGGACATAACATGAAAAAAAGACTATTACACTAGTGCCTGAGAAATACAGGGGAAGTCCTATGATCTCAGCCGAGGTGAATAAGTACATGCCTGATTATTAATCACACTTAAAAAAAGATCTTACAGCTTCTATACTCCTACAATCCAGAAATAGTATTACACAAAAGGCGAGCTACTCTCTAAATAGCTCACAGAAGAATCAGACCTTGCTGTTTTCAATCTGTCACATCCAGATAGATTAGTTTGTTCTACACGAGCAGGATTACTTCTACCTGTATATAGAACTGTGCACAAAGAGCTGCTCGTGATAGAGGCATATATCTACATAGGGCACTTAGTAGGTGGCATTGATTGTGAAGATAAAGAAAATATATCACTATATGAGAAAATGGAGGAGCTAGGAGCTTAGAACCTCATGATAGCCCTCTAAAGATTAAGGTTGTTAGGATACCTTCAGATTCACTTATCATTACAGTCATGATGCACCATGTGGATGCCTCGCCAGTGCTTCATTGGTGCATCATGCTGACCTTCGTTGAGTGCATCAGTCATAGACAGTTAGCATTATGCATAGTTGTAGATTTGGTATGGGACGTTTCAGGCTTAAGATCCTGCATCACAACATCCCTAGACAAGACACTCACATGGCATGAGAGTTTATACAGGCATTAAAGGGTTAACATCTGACAGGGCGAGCAGCTCACACCTTGCTCTTTCCTACTGTGCCCCTAGGATTGATGTGCTCACTCACTCACTCAGCCTCCAGCTCCCTCCTCAGTAGTTCTTTAGGCCAACTGATACAGGCCAACATCTGAGATATTGAATGGATCCAGTGTTGTGATCCTAAATATAGTGTAGATTCACATTGAGATGGACATATAGTTTGAATTAAACATTTGAATTTGAATATCTTTTTAATTATCAATACATTCTATGCACTCTTATTTGTATAATTTAACTGTCCCTTTTCCAACAAAGAACAATGAAATAGCTTCATGTGATAAACAAATAACAACCAAATACTCAAATTCAAATTTCATATTCAAGGAATGTGTCCGACTTTAATATGGCGAATCTACCCTACAACCCAGGTAGACACGTCCCCTACACAGATGGTGATCAAAGAGTGTCACTATCAGCCCAACCACCACCAGGAGGGTTGATTAGATTTGCTCCAGCATGGAGGTGGGTGATACAGTGTAATGTAGCAGTATTGAAGACAGATAGGAACCTCAGACCACAGCACAGCATCTGCCTATAGATATCTATTATATATACACAATACACAGCTGTTCTTTAGACCACCTACATGGAGTTTACAGACATGGTACATGAATTATCTAAGTACTCAATGTGCTGCTTGGATGTTTCAATCTCATTTCTCTTGCCATGATGCCCCAATGCAGTGCTGCTACTTCAAGAGTATATCAGCTTGAGTGCATCGGCATTACATATGAATGTAGCCCTGGGGAGGTATTCATTCAGCATAAAGACCAAAGGCGAGTAGTCCATTAAAGCATTGTATGACATTTAGATGGTTAAAACAATATACATTGACTGTGGTAAGAGAGAAAAGGCCTGTTCCTTACGGGGACAAAGTGCTCAGATGATATTCCTTACATCTTTCCACCTCTACATGTTCCCATCTAAGATCTTTATGGACTCAATGCATTAATGGCTCGCCCTTTGTAATCAAAAGGATATACCCTTTAATGTTGGGGATTGTATTTCTGGGACAAAGGCTTGTCCAAAATTAAAATAAGAGGTTTCCTTGATAGGTGTCTATATGTTGCTGATGGCAGTCAAAGTATTCAACATTGCATTGAGCAATCACTGGAAAAATGCTATGATATAAAGCGTATTCTTTAGTTGCATTCCAGGCTATGTTATTGAACTTGCTATTTTAATTTGACCATGAATGACAGAAACATGTCATTCTGTACTGACTTTGAGCCAAAGGCTTCTGCACACCATATCTATTATTTCACCTTCAAAAATACCATAATCTGCTTAACTTGGTTCCAAAAGGGAATATTTTGGTACAAGAAAAGTGAGGAAAATATGTGATTTATACTTACTGACATCTGCAGGAAAGATGAAGGCATATTTTTCAATTCCCCTTCCACAACTGTAGATCAGAACCTGGAAGATATCCTCTAAATGTTCCCAGACATACATACTTAGTATCTTATAAATATGTTTTGTGCCTGATAAGGCGGATAAAGTGCACTGGATCATGATACCTTTCTGATTTTGTTTCTGATATGTGTATTCAGCATTGCCTAGACTCAGAATTGAATGTTATCGGTGAAGGGGCGGGGTGGCTTTCTTAACATTCGGATGGGAAGTCTATGGCAATATTTCTCCATCTTACTTTTTCTTGATTGCCCCCTCCCCATCCCAACCGCAAGTCTAAACTCTAGATGTATACCCTTCCCTGGAACTGCTGAGGAATACCTGGGAATTTCTGTAGTGACTTTGAGCTAGCTACAGCTGCATAAATATAGATAGATGGTGAAGTGAAGATTTTTAACAAAGCTCTCATGTATACATGTATGCTAGTAGACCCCAGACGGTATAAATGGAGCTTGGCACCAAATGTTGACTGCTACTCCTTGCATATTTAGATATACTTTTCAATGTCAAAACGTACGACACTTTGATAGTATCTCACTGTCAGTAATACATGGAAATTAGGAATGTCAAAATATCCAGTAAATTCTGTTTTCATATTTGGTAGAGGTAGCATATATGGTAACCTTGATAAGAGAAGATGTGCTGATTAGGTGTATTAAATAGCTCTAGGTAGCATTTGGCAACACTGATTTAACATTAGATTTACTAAGGGACAGGATAGATTTACTGAATGAAGTAGAGATGGCATTTGCCAATATTGATTTAACATTAGTTTTAGGCAGAGCCTGGGTCATTGTCAGACCAATCACTCTGGTCAGTCTCCCCTTTGATGTTCATGATAGAGAATGAACCAAGGTCTGACCAGCGGCCAGCAGTGTGCTCAGGTGTTAGTGTTGGGGGTTATTGAACTCAGGCCTGTAAGCCCGGCGCAGTAAATGTATTAATGTATTTGCAGTCCTTATACAATGTTAATGTACTAGTCTAGTCATAGCCTCCAGTATTAGCCCTTGGGATAGAAACCTGCATCATGAAGTTTGGACTGGTATTAGAGAGAAATTTCCACCAAAACGCCTTGACCCTTTTTCTGTAGCCTTACCATTTTCATAATTTCCCTTTAGCACTGCTCATAAGTATCATTGTTTTAGAATGCATGAACTTTATTCAATCTTTGACATACCCATATACCGTACATCTATTTCTCTCTTTCCTAATGTGCTCTTTTGAACTTTTTCAGGTGAGTCCACTGGTTTATATCAGTATATCAATTGCATGAAGAATCAGAATCCACTCCACTAGGTAAGAATGAATTCTTCAAGGTTAGACATATATGGGATGTAGATACATTGGAGGAGCTTTTTTTCTCACAATAATGATAATCTGACTTATTGATTTGGGATTGGAACAGGCAAAATTGGAAATAAATCCAAAATGAGCTTCACCTGAGGTTCGCCCTGAGGTGACCGTTCAAACCTTTATCCCTCCAGATCCTTCACACTAAAGCCCCTATCCCACCTGAATTAGGTCGTACACCTCACCTCAAGGAGTCCCTCAGGTGTAGTAGACAGACCCCATCCAGGGTCTTCTATAACAAGGAGGGGTCAAGTAGAAAAACCCTTTAACGGCTGTCTTCCACCTCGAAATTCACCCTCATCTTTCACCGATGCCACCCGGGGCGAGTTATTCGCCGGTAGTGCTTCAGTCCTACCTTTTCGCATTGTATCATTCCATATGGGCAGCATGTTGCATAGATATGTACAGCACTCGGGAATATTTTAATGAAATCACACTGACCAATTCGCTATAGTGTATTATGCTGCCCAGAAGTGGTTAAGGGCCAGCGGGTAGGTTCCCAAGATACCCACAGCCTACCCAATCGGTCACATGGTGGTACCACCATCCCAGAAGTAGTAAATATTCATAGGATATCCACAAATGCGCATTGCTCACACTTAGTGGAAGTGACAGGTATATGCATGTTCCTAGGGGAAACAAGGGCATAGGGTAGATTCACCGTGAAATTGACACCTGAATTTGTACGGTTTTTTTCTGCATATAAATAAAAAAAGCCTTATTATTCTTTATCGGAAAGAAACCCCCTTGCAAATTCAGTGCACTAATAAAACCCACTATTAAATTGGAATTTCAAGTGCCCATGTCAAGATATGTGTCAGACTCATGGTTAATCTATCCTACATTGAGGTATTTAAAAAAAAGAGAGGGAAAGGGGAGACCAAGGTTGGGGACCTTGGGTTTAGGGTTGGCGACTGATGCTAGTTGTGGGTGTCTGGGGTGTCCTGGGGCACAAAAGGAAAAGCAGTAAACCGAGCTCACAGACAACACAATACAATATACAATGTAGTATTTTGTCTCCTCCTGCTCCTGCCTGCTTCTCTCATCCTCCTTCTGGGGGTTATTTCCCAAATTCCTACGACTGCGTACAAGTTACAACCTGTACTACTCAGAGGGCCTTCAATCCTAACATTCCCTCAGCCGCAATGGGCTATCGCACCTCATGTAAGGTGGGGAAAACACACTGCACTTTGTTAAGATACGACTGGGTTCCAACTTCAGAGGGCAGTACTTCAGTTAGTCATGATAAGAGGAACAAAGGGATTATCACAGCCTACCGGTAGTTTGTGATTGAGCAGTATACATGTATATAGCTTCTTGTACGACTTGAAGGGCCCATATAGTACCAAGTTGAGAAAAAGCCTCCAGAGCTACAAGAGGGGCCTATCTCTACAATCCACAGGCAGGATCCTCTCATGTCAGATATGCACTGGACGCGACGGCAACTAAAACAATATAAGCTCCCTCCCTCTGTATACTGTTACCAGATTATCAGCTATTGCAGGGTGCCTGGCGCCGACCTGGGTTATTTTGGCTTGGGGCAAATCTGGGATTTGGACAGGAATGTTTTTGTGTGTGTTAGGGCGCCAGGCCAGGTCACGGCGGGTGAAAAAAAATGGGAAAGTGTGAAAGAAATTGGGAAAATGTGAGAAGATCCTCCATTAAAAGTGGCCATTATGTCCAGTGTCTCGTGTTTTAAGTTGTTTTCATTTGAAGGTGATTAGTGGTGACGCTGATGGCAACCAGTTGTTAAAAGTTTGCTCACAGTTAACCATCATATTGTCTCATGGTCTCTTCCTTCCTACAGTCTCCTCCCTATTATATAGCTCTGAATGATCTGCAGTAATAGGCCTAAAAAAGTGTTGTGTTCAGGTAATGCTACCTACCCTAATTCTTTGGCCCTAGTCTAATTTTTTAGCGCCTCCCACGCCGCGTAGCGGCGGTACCGCGAAGCGGTACGGGAGTGCGCTATGATGATTTCATTTGCCCCATGTGATGAGGTCTCACAATACAAAATAACACTGGGAGGCGTTTTTTTACGCGGTCACAACGGCATTTCTTGTTATTGTTTTTTTTTGTTTTGTTTTTGTTGTTTTTTTCGGGGGGGGGGGATCTGATTATTTGGCTCTTATCAAGACCTAGAATTTACGATCCCGTGTGGCAAATTCACATCTCGCAGGCATGAAAATTCAGAGCTGGCCCTAAAAGAGTCTTCAAAAACACAACATTTCTTAGGTCCCATACAGATAAGGGATTTATGTGGACTTCCAATGTTAGGACGGTCTTGGATCTCTTTACACCAACTGCTGCTGACAGGGTATAGACAAACCCAGATAACAGAGGATAAGGGTTCACTAATGAGCACTGATCCCTCCAGGGTACCTCCACCTGAGCTATTTATAGACTAGTCTATAACCTAGGCTATTGATAGCTTCCTCACATACTGATATAGTCTATGGGCATATATTGTACCTTGTCCATTAAAGGAGGCTGAATGACCTTTCAAATGTTCCAATTGGCTCTTATAATAAATATTTCATGTAGAATTTTGTGTCTTCAGTTTTTGGCAAGCTACCCTGGGAAACTGCCACACACTACAGAACTGCGAGTGATGTCTTTGTAGATGTAAAGATGTAATTGTAGGACAGGCGTATTGAGGATGGTCCTCACGTACTATGACCCAGCACAACGGCTTTTCTCTAACTATATTCATACAGCTCTGAGTTGTGGCATCGTGACGGCATGGCAAGAAGAGCTATGGCAGAAGTTCAACTATTTCCATAGAACTTTGAAGCCATAGGATTATACCCTTTGTAAGGGAATACCAGTTGATGTTTTTTGCCTTTCGCCTGCAAAAATGCACAAGCATAACTTGTGCTTTTGGTCTACAAACGATACCCTACAAACCCTTTGGTCTCCATTTAATCAAATCTGAACATAACATAAGCAAAGTCTCTGTAATTGGATTTCCCTAATCTCCAGAGAGAAAGTAAAGTTTTGTTTTGAGTTTATCCCAGGGGGTTAACTACAAGTGTTAGCACCCTGTAAGGACTGATAAGTAAACCCTCTGATGTATCCCCTGGAGGCATCAAATGCTGCTGGACAGACAAGGAGGAAGAGGATGGGGATGCTGATGCTGAGAAGAAAACGCGTGCACAGTGCCGCGGTATGCTCGTGCGGCACGCGCCGTGACGTCAGACGCGGCGTTCGTGTTTACACGTAGGTCAGCGTTAACCTGGTTATCCGCCAGGGGGATGGGGGTTGAAATGGGAGAAGGGGGCACCTAACTTCCGGTGATCGCATGAACAGCACGCGTGTCCCGCGGGTGTTTCGGTATGCCGCGTCGGCGCTACAGTTCTCCGAGTCAAATACGTTTAGAAGATAGGCTTAGGCCTAGATACCTGCAACGTAAAAAAACAAGCATTTTATGGGTAATTTTGGCAAGGTCCATACCTATTTGCTCATATCAATGAAAAAAATATGGAATCAATTTTACCGATTATTTTTCCAGTCACTATAATTATACATGTACGTACACTTGGACCCATGAGTAGCAGTATTAGACTACCTTTTGTCTGGAAAGCTACTTTCTCCCAAAATATCATTAGGCTGTTATCCCTCCAAGAAAACCCCCTCCTCCAGCTAAGACTTGATGGGTTTACCAGCTGACAGTTACGCCGACAGCCTGTTTATGTAGTGTGGATACAGCCTTAGTTAAGCCCAGTGAAATAGCCCTCTGGAGCAAGCTTAATGGTGCATAGAGCTGGGTTCTCCAGCGCCAACCCTGGAGCCCATTCCTTAACAGACCACGACTGCATCCTCCAAATCGTACAAAGTTCCATAGGAATGAGCTTTCAGGTCGTAGTACTTTGTGGGGTTGTAATGCATTGAATAATGACCTCCAGACTCCCCTTACCCCCTGCTAAACCCATTTTCTACTGATTCACTTCTTTCTTCAACAGAGAACCAACCTATGTTTTTTCCTTCACTGTTTCCCCTTCGTGTGTGGTATTCTGTAGTTCTGGTCACCTTCAAGGTGAAGGAATTGATACAGATACATATAGATCTAACCATGTCATATTTGTATTTATGCATTGCGTGGTGATTAAGGCATTGCAGGGGATATCAAAGCAAAGCTATTCTGTATGTACCAGGTCGATGTTTACAAATTTGGCCAAAAGCGATTATTCTCTCACTAAATGGAGAAGGAAATAAGTCAGTGTGTCCACTGTAAACCTGTGTACAATTTGTTTATGATGTGCATTTCTAATGATGCTCAAACCATAATGATGTGTTTAAACTGTTGGTTTCTATCAAATCTTGGCCAAACCCACAAGAATCAACCATATACTACCTTTCTGCCAGCGCATTATGTACACTGTAAGAAATGTGTGTTGCATTTACACGCTTTGTAACACACTTCTTTGCAGCATATTTTTACTCACTTATTTTTTTAACACACAACACGCTTTTGCCAAAAGTGTGTTAAGAAGTGTGTTCATGTCAAAAGGGTGTTACAACAAAAGTGTGTTGCAAAAAGTGTGTTCATGCATATAGTGTGTTCATAGAAAGTGTGTTGCTTCATAAAGTGTTTAGATATGAAAGTGAGTTAATATTTCTACAATGAAGGGGGTGGGGGGGGCATTTAGCCTTTATTTCTTCATATTTTCATTTTGGTGTACTTGTTATTGTCCTGAGATGATGTGAGGAAGAAGGTAATCATGAGGCACACATACTTAATCTGGAAAGGAATAACAATATATTTTTGTAAGACCATAATTATGATATATTGATTTAGTGCATAAATTGTCCTAATATCACTGATATTTTTGTAAGACCATAATTATGATATGTTGATTTAGTGCATAAATTGTCCTAATATCACTTAAACTTCTACATTAAAATGTACTAATACATCGATAACATATCTTCTAATTTCTCTGTCTAGAATTTAGAATGGTGACTAAGTTTAGGCTCCCATATGTAAAAAAAAAATGTCGGTACATTATAATAATAAAGAATTATATTCAAAATGCAGAATAGTCCCACTTACCTATTCCTGGTATTTTGTAAATCACAAATCAGCATGAGAACTTGTCAGTGACTGGAGCAAGCAGATTGTAGTTTTCTGAAACAGAAGAATTGGTGAATGAACACTGTATGCTACACTGGATAGTATGTTGGGCAGCATATTGATACAGCTTTTAGAGAATTTCTTTATGTGAGTGTAAATCTATGATAAACCAACTTACTACACTCTTTTACAGCTTCTATATCACTAGTGTTGAGGATGATATATAAGAATACTTACCAGAAATAAGCAGAGAAGTGAAGACACTCCTCTCTCCAGCAGGTGCAGATTCAAACTGACTGTGTGTAACTGTTATAACTGACCTTTGGTTAGGTGAGGGGCAATTAATGGGTTACATAATACCACTGATAAGACTGAAGGATTAGTAAAATGTGTGTTGATTTAACACACATTTCAGTACCTAAACACTTTTCAGAAAAAAGTGTGTAAGTGTGTTAGAAAAAGTGTGTTGATGCCCTCAAAGTGAGTAAACTGCTCAAAGTGGGTTGAATATCCATGTGTGTTACAATCTTGTGTGTTCCCGCAACACACATTATTTACAGTGTACTACTGCATAGTACGGTACTGCAAGTGTTTTCAATGCAATAGAATATAGGATGATGAAGGTATTGAGAATGCAGACTCTGTGATTTACTTGTACAACCAGAAGAACAGGCATGCAAATGAATCCTCCCCTTAACCTTTCAAGGGTTGAATATGTAGGTTACTATGCACATAATTCCTCGTAATTCATGAATGCATCCCAGGAGAGTCCACTCAACAGGGCTGCATTCGCGCATCATGTCAACCCTATAGTTGATATATCAATTAAACCTGTAGGGTTGGAATGATACATGGATGCAGCCATGGCGAGTTACTCACCAGGGCTGCCTTCATTTAAGGGTTAACCCTCCCTAACCCCACACACCCTCTAGCCGCAGGCATGCAGGCATGCTGGCCGATCTGGACCCATTAACGGGAGCCGATTACCGTCTTTTATCCCTGTGATCTGCACTGGTTGTATTGACGGGCGGGCCCCGATCAGCGCATGCGCACAGGTCGATCTGCGGCCACGTGGTCGTCTTTGTGATCATTTCTATTGATTCCCAACACTCTCATCCATAATTCAGGGATCCAGGCGTGGGAGAATGGCTGGGGTGATTGGGGGTGGGGTGGATGGTGGTGGGAAAGGGGGTTATCTGTCAGTTCCCCTCCCTCTCTCACACACACAGTATTGTGCAGCCACAAGTTACATGTTACCAATGTTGACTATTGGGAGATCTGGATCAATATTATTGGTTCTGGGCTCTGTAAGTGAAATCTTGCTGTCATATTGCAAATCGAAGGTAGAATGTGGCTTACATTTCCCATACAGAGCTTTATATATGTTGTTTGCCAGCGGTAGTACAATGGCCATTCACATGAGTTACTCACACGGTCTCAGCACAGCCCTATGTCAAATGCATTATGAAGGTATGGGGTGGATGTATATATACACATGTCCAAGCTTAGAATGAGTACTTAGATCTCCTGGTTCTTTGCTATCTGAAGCCATGCTCAATGGAGGCAGTGCTGAAAGTCTCTAGTTCATATCTAGCCTCATGTAAATGGCTTAGAAATAAGTCTGCTTTGGAATAAATAAGCCATTCTGTGATGACATGTAAGCATCAATTTTTAACTGAGAATTCAATTGGCCTGCTAAATTGGCATACAATGCAAGTAGATTGATGATCATTCCGGCACGAGCTGACTTCACCTAAAGAATTCACACCAAAGAATAGCCGAATAATAAATAGCTTTTGGGTGTAAACAATAGGCTGTCTTGCAACCCCTACACTGCAAAAATGGTGTTCAGATTCTAAACACAATTCTAAACATATTCTTGCAACGTTTTCATAATCACATTAATTTCCCAAACATGTTTAGCCAAACAATGTGCTTAGCTCAAGTGTTTAGAAATGTAGGTGTTTAGGTTAAAACTTTGTGTTTAGATATCTATGAAACTTGATGTTTAGGTGTTTATGAATTTTTGTGCTTAGATGTTTAAATGATTTGATGGAGAGTTTAGGTTTGTAGACATGTATGCATTAAAAGAAAAGAGATATATTTTGTTTGTTTTCTCATTTACTGGGGGGGGGGGCATCAGCAGGTATTTACTTGTCAAAGTCTCCAAAGATGTCAGCCACAGCAATATACGTGTAAATGTATTACACACTGCATCAGAATGAGAGACTTGAGAAAGTACAAGAGCTTGGCAGGAAGGACATTGCCTTATCTATTCCAGAATAACATCAAATATGTGTCAGTCATTGAGCTTATTGATTATTTTATGCTAATGATGGTGGCGTAAGTTGAATCTAGTCAATTTTCTATTGCCCTTTCTATTCACATGACATTCCATGAAATGAAACCATGATACACATGGGATTTGGGGACATTTGTCACAACAATTGATTATAACTGTGTGCAGATAGTCCATTCAAAGGTAGTGCTGCTACCTGGTGTGGATTCAACATCCAAGTATCTAAACATATTGATGTTTAAATCTAAACACCTATTATTCAACTGTTTCAACTCTAAACATCTAAACATGTTTAGCGTAAATGTTTATGTAGTTAGAATAAAAGTGTTCATTTCCTAAATGTGTAGTCGATGAGACACCTGACTGACCTACGTGTTTAGACCTAAACATGTTTAAAATCTAAACACCATTTTTGCAGTGTAAAGGGCACATTGCAGCATAGTGCCTCGATACACTGGCAAGATGGAGAACGAAGGCATCCCAGGTGATTAACTCGCCAGTGCATCATTCCCACATTTGTGCAGCATATCTGAGCTATAGGGTCAGCATCATGATGCATGCCAGGGATGGATTAATCCTTTAAGATGACCAAATTCCATTCTTCTCTGAGTGCTATTTAGCACTTAAATGGCTAAAGACAACAAACCCCAGAGAATACACTGGGAGGCTATTGTGTTCACCACGCTCACTCCCTCCTCATTTCACAAGGCAGGCAGATCGGTGTCACTATGGCCTCCATGATGGATGGCGTCTGGACGTGAGGAAGAGAAGGGAGGGGGTGTCAGCAATGAATAGAACAGCCTCGTGCCTGGCATATGGACAGAAAGACATGACCATGTGACTGGCTCTACTCAGACCTGTTGATAAAGACCATTGCAATTTGACTCTCCAAGCGGATATTTGTATACTTAACGTTGAGAGTACTGCAGAGCTAGTAGTGGTAGGTATATGAGTGGAGATTGCACCTATTGGTAAGCCTCCAGGCATTAAGCCAACCCTTTAAAGACTGCATGATGCCTCCAGGTTGAGGTCATTTTGTTGTCTTGATGCCCCAATGCAGTGCGGATGAGTTACCGCCACTGCCCAATCAATGCATCATATAGACCCATGGGAAGTGCATCAACCCTGTGAGGTTGGCATCATGAATGATCAGCATCACCAGGGCTGCATTCAAGCATCATGACGACCAAAGGACATGCATTAAAACAATATGCAGTCCTAAAAGATTTAAAGGTAAGAATCTTTGCCCACCTTTGTAAGGTGTGCTCTATAGATGTGGTTATGCAGAGTCTATGATAGATGATTTGCTGTGTTGAGGTCACAGGAAATGTTAAGCTTGTATTAACTGTGTGAACAATGGAAGTTGGACAGAGGCAGACCTGCTATCTCCCCACCACAAGGTATATACAACCACTACCTGTGAATGTTATGTCGATCTTCACGAGTTTGGCAAAATATGTTAAAATATAGAAGAGAGTGCCTTAGGTTCTACTAAGCAATCCTTCATGATACTAAGACTTAATTGATGTATTCCCTATAGAGAACGATGCCATGGAGTGATGAAATGGTGTCATTCATGAATTTTTAAAGAGAAGTAAAAACAATATGGAAAATTGAAGTCGTGAGAATCAAGAGTCATGGTGTGATGTTCACATCCAACCTGACACCATACACCATCAGTTTTCATTGGGTGTGTGTTTGGCAGGGGAACACCTGAAACTTGATCTCATCGTGCAGATCTGGGCCCACTCCATTCACTGCACCAATAATACACTGCAAAAATGGTGTTTAGATCCTAAACACAATTCTAAACATATTCTTGCAACGTTTTTGTAATCACATTAATTTCCTAAACATGTTTAGCCAAACAATGTGCTTAGCTCAAGTGTTTAGAAATGTAGGTGTTTAGGTTAAAACTTTTGTGTTTAGATATATGAATTTTTGTGTTTAGGTGTTTAAGAATTTTTGTGTTTAGATGTTTAAATGATTTGATGGAGAGTTAAGGTTTGCAGACATGTATGGATTAAAAAACAGAGATATATTTTTTTTTTCTCATTTACTGGGGGGGGGCATCAGCAGATATTTACTTGTCAAAGTCTCCAAAGATGTCAGCCACACCTATTTATGTGTACATATATTACACACTGCATCAGATTGAGAAAGTACAACAGCTTGGCAGGAAGGACATTGCCTTATCTACTCCAGAATAACATCAAATAGGTGTCAGTCATGGAGTTTATTGATTATTTTATGGTAATGATGGTGGCATGAGGTGAATCTAGTCAATTTTCTATTGCCCTTTCTATTCACATGACATTCTATTAAGTGAAACCATGATAAACATGGGATTTGGGGACATTTTCACAACAATTGATTATAACTGTGTGCAGATAGTCCAGTCAAAGGTAGTGCTGCTACCTGGTGTGGATTCAACATCCAAGTATCTTAACATATTGATGTTTAAATCTAAACACCTATTATTCAACTGTCTCAACTCTAAACATCTAAACATGTTTAGCATAAATGTTTATGTAGTTAGAATAAAAGTGTTCATTTCCTAAATGTGTAGTCGATGAGACACCTAACTGACCTATATGTTTAGGTTTTAAACGTGTTTAGACCTAAACATGTTTAAAATCTAAACACCATTTTTGCAGTGTACATATTTTATTTATTGCATCTGTGCAGCAGTATTCAATGATGATTTGCTCTCCATGTCTGCACAACAATTAATTTTCTTGATAAATCGTTCTGTTCTGAATGATGAACAGCTATTTGCTGTTCCAAACAGGTGTTATAATAGTCTCTAATCAAAATACAGTCCTCTTATTTAATATTAACAAAACACATGTTGTGGAGATGAGTTGAATCACCTCTCACATGTCCTATGCATCACTTCTGTGACTTTTACAGTTGTTTACACCTTTGGAAATCACACTTTCACTGTTTTGTTTCCCATAGAGCGGGAATGCTACATTTACTAACACAAACTGACAGAAATGAGACAGTATTAATACACCTCCAATGGCTAGAGGTATGACATATACATTCTTTTATTGCCAATATTGTGACTATGCCAAAAGGAGAATGATGCCTCAAAGGTAATGTCATAATCGTAAATCATAGTTATAGTGTATGCATCCATGGCTTTACACACGGTCAGGGTGCTAGCTCGTTATTAAATCGTCATGTCAGAATAAGCCGGCCTCTGCCCTGTATGTCCATCCATCTCCACACTGACCAGTCCATTCTCAGGACAGAAGGGACGACCTCCCACAGCCACTATATACGATTAAGTTGGCTTTAAGGGCCGCATGATGCCTCCAGATTCATGTGATGTATTGCTGTGGCCATGATGCTGCAAGGCAGCCCCTGGTGAGCAGCTTGCCAGTTCTGCATTGGAGCATCATGTTGACCCTATGTGGATGCCTTAACCCTGCAAGGCCAGCATAGTGCAGAAATGCAGCCCTGGCGAGTTATGTGCTGGTTCATGTGTTCTCACGACCAAAGGGTACCATATTTAACTTTATAAGCGCTTGGGTGCCCATCGATTTCAAGTAGGCTCTGCTGCCGGTGCTTATGTCAAAACCCCTGTACCCCTGGTGCTCATTCAAGGCCGGGGCTTACTGAAGACCAAGGGCTAATACAGGCCGATACGGTGTCATGCATTAAAGCAGTGTGTGACCCTCTACATAATCAAATCAGTCTCCCTCCCACCTACCCCCAGCACTTCCCCAGCAGTCCTCAGGGCCATCTTATGAATATGGCCGTGTTGAGATGGGTCAGGCCGACAAGACATGGCCAGATTGGGAGGCGTGTGGACACTGGCAATCTGACCCACATCGGTGGCCCCTAATGGCCCCTTTAAGGGCCATGATGCGTTTTAATGTCATTTACTGATATGAATGTACCCCTAAAGTATAACTTGCCACGGCTGCACCGATGCATCATGCTGACCTGAAAGGACAAATAAACTCATGAAGAGTTGGCATGATACACCGATGCTGCGCTAGGGAGTTACTTCAAGGCACCGCATTTGTGCATCATGACAACATACTAACATGAATCTTGAGGCATCATATGGCCTTTAGAGAGCCAATCCTCCTAGTACAGTCCCATATCAACCACACAGAGATGCTGCCCTCCCAGGCTGCTCCTGAGGGAGATCCACAGAGATCCAAATCTGGCACTACTAGGAGAGAGATGCACATCTAGCACATTTCACTGTCAGAATAGGACTGATGTAGGTGGATCTTCCACTAGGGCTAGAACAGTCACTTTTAAACCGTTTAGCCTTGGTTTTTGCTCTGGGAAGACCATCTAGGAGATATCCTCCCCTAGGTCTTGTCATTAGATGACACTTGTTCAGACTTTTCATTAAAAAAAAAAGTCCTCTAGCTGGAATGGCAGGATCAGAAAAAGTCCTGCCAAGTATTCCATCTTTGCAATTGCAGCTGTTTTAATCAATGAATATAAGAATAATAATAATTAAAAAAAAAACTAAAAAGGTCTGATGCTTAGGACCACCTGGTACAGGTTTTACGACTGTCCTGACGTTTGTAGACCAAGATCCTAATAAAGCCTCTTTAGTATGCAGGCTAACAGTGAGCCTCAAATAGGAGTATGCAGCCTGAGAGCCAAGCCTAAGTGACCACCAGCATAGAGAATACATGATGACCTTTTCAACCCTTCTCCACTGTCCTCCTTCATATCCTATATTGACACCATCGCACCCAGGTCCCTATATCCTTGATCACACCTAATTGAGTAGCCTTGTTCAAGTCTTCATGATCATGCAATATTTTCTTGCTTATCAATATGAGGTGCTGCATTGATGGAATAATAAGTATTAGGAACAATAGTGACTGCAGCTAGTCTACTGCTAGTAAGACACAACCAACTGCCTCCGACTGTAAACTGCCTAATCTGCATATAGCCCCACTGGGACCCATTCACCAGAGACTGGCGCAGACTCAGGTAATAATGCTCATCAAATATTGACCTTCCACCTGACCTTGTGACCTAGGGATTGACCCCTGGCTAATGAGGCATTGTGGGTGCTGTGATGGAGGTGGTAAGGCCCCCCCCCCCCGACGTGAGTATATAGAGTCTGCACTGACATTAATGACGACTTAATCGCCTAAGGCTTTTAGTGTTCAGACTGTTTAACTGTAAGTCTCAGCGTCCATCTTTATAGGGCTACACACTGCTTTATTTGTCAATTTGTCATAATTTTGCATGGATGCAACACTGTTTGGTAAATCCGCCAAGGCTGCATTTATGCTTCATGCCAACCGTTTATGATCTGGTGTATCCGCCTTGTAGGACGGGCATAACACATAAATGCAGGATTGGCAGGAGGACTTTCCGGGGCTGCATTGATTCATTCTGACAAATTGGAAGTATGTGAGCCCCAAAGGGTTAACTGTTAGTCCCAGCCACCCAGTCTGTCTATGTACATCTGATGAAGTCCCCAGATGGTTTCTGCCCCATTTAAAGTTATATTTATTCCCCCATTTGCAGCCATTTGCTAGCTAATGATAGAGATTTGGGTTTCTTTGTATGTGTATGTTGCCCTCAGAAAAATATATAGAATTTTAAAGCATGTGCATTTATACTACAGTCATGTATACATTATGTAAATATTGCTGACACTTCTATGGCCCCTATGGTAGCTTCCTATCAGCAATAACTATGAAATATTGGAGATCTGTGGTATTAGAAAAGAGTTATTACTAACGATAGATGTAACATTTATCCGGAATTCAATAACTGGAAGGATGGTTGTATCAGGGGCGTAGGAAAAGGGGGGGGGGGGGCAGGGGGGCCTGGGTCCCCCAATAATGAAGAGGTTCCCTATATAAGCCTATATAAAAATATAGCGGGCCCCCCCAACCGAGACCCCTGGGCCCCCCCAATAGAAATTTGCTTGCTACGCCCCTGTACAGTATTGACAATATATTTCCTAGTGGATCATGGTAAACACAGAGAAAAGAAATGGAGTCACCTTGACTCCGAATTGGGAGTCCAGCTTCCATCACTGAGGCGACCCCCTCTGTGACTCCTTATATGTAGGGAGTCAATGATTGACTCCTTAAAGATCAAGCTTATTGGACTCTCTGTCTGCACTATGACTCCATTGGGAAGTGGAGTCAGGATTGGTTACATTTTATATTGAAACAGATCATTTCTGGGTTATTTTCCTTTTGGGGTCTTTATCATTTATTCCATTAGAATGTACCATATTACAAGATGCCAAGATGCATCAATTTACATTGGTTAGATGCATCTAGCTGCAACAATCATCAGCTTTTCTCATGAAATAACCTAGCACTCAGAATACTTTGAAGTAACACCATTACCAAGGAAATGGTGTCTATGCTGCATTTGGACTTTTGTTGGGATATTTCAGGGAGTTGAGCATACCACCTTATAGTTCAGTTGTGTACAATTGCTGGTTTTTGTATTTATATAATACCACCATCCCTAGATGATTAGTAATACCTAGAATGGAACATGTTCTAATGTGCAAAATCCTCCAAACTGTATTGTGTGGCCCTCTGGTGAAAGTAACGAGAAGCATGTGCCACCTGTGTTATAGAGTCAACAGTGAAGTAGAGAGTCAACCATGTTTGACTCTATATAGGAGAGAGTCAACCATGTTTGACTCTATATAGAGTCTGACTCCACACACTGACACAGGGAGTCCAGTAGGCTGGGACTCTCCTCCTACAGCAGTCAAGCTGCAACAACTCCTTAGGGGTAGTCAAACAAAGAATAGAAGAGAGTCAGTCATATTGGACTCCTGTCTTACCAGAGTAACTATAGAGTCCAGATCCACTGATTCCTTTCTTGACTCTATTTCTATTGGGTTGACTCCATTTCTTTTCTCTGTGAACCATGCCTTATCCTGCACACCCTAAACCACACATGCCCACTATGGGACTCATCTGTTGTGAATGGGGCTGAGGCCTACAAATCAGGTTTACTGCATCCATACCACCTGCCTCTGGAGGCTTTGGGTAGACCCACCTTGAGTCGGACCAAAGAGATGAAAGTAGCCTCTAGCCTCCATGGTCGCACACATACTGATACATACATGGAGTTGGGCACGCACTTGAATTAGTAGATATTCAACAAGGCCAAAACCATTTGTATGCGATTTACATATAAAATCAAAGTGACATTCTTATGATCCAAGAAAAAAACAACAACAACAACAAAAACAACAACAAAACATTTTTTAAGGGTTTAGAAATCTACAAATCCAGGTGTCTGACTCTTGCTAGATCTACCCTTGTTAGAAAGGTAGTAGAAGGTGCTATAACCTATTGTAATAAAAAGCATGCAATGCCAGTAGTAAATTGAGGTAGCAGCCTTGAGCGGCTCTGTGGCTAACAAAGGGCCGCATAATGTTTAATAAACTGTGACCCTTTCTCATCACCACTACAACATAGGGTATTACAAGGATAGAAGTCTGCCGGGTTTTCCCCGATTTCAGGCCTATACATGCCTGTACAGACCATAGTTGCCCATATTAGCGCTCAGGCACTCATAGATTTCAAAATCACTGTACCCGCAGTGCTCATATATATGAGACAGGCGCCTGTTTGAGATATGGCTTTCAGTGCTTAAGCCAGTATCCTTGTACCCCCGGTGCTTATTTGAGATGGCACTTATCAGTGATGCCACTTTTCCTGGTTTCTCAGGAATTCCTTGTTTTGATTGCAAGATTTCTGTATCAAATTATGTTAAGTTCCTGGGAAAATGTGTCCAAAGTCCAGTTTTCCTGGTTTTTGTCTGCCAGTGAGTGGCATCTCTGACTTATTGAAACCCCGGCGCTCAAACGGGCCATTACGGTAACCTATGTTTAAAAGGTTCTAATCGAGCTTTTCAGTACTCAGCCACTACCATCCCTGTATATAGCTAAAGGGTTAAGCAATAGTAGTGAGAAGCTCTGAGGCTATAATTGGAGGTGCTGTGGTAATCACCAGCTCCCACCTGCTCACAAAGCTCATAAAGTGTAACACATGACACCATTTAATAGGACGTCATGCCACACCACCAACTCCCAATGACAATTTATAGGTCATATTACCCATTGTATCTATGGTGGGTTCTGCTCGTAATTGGATTGGACCCTTTTTAATGTAGAGTGCATAGATTATAGAAAATGACTCATACATAAGAGATAGAAGACAGAATATGTCTTTCACCATCAGTGATAAAATGAGAATTAAAGGACATTGCAAAAGCTGAATCATAAAGAGGCATTATATTCATAGTAATTGCCTAGTATGTATATTGACAGAATGGAAAATCTAGATGTACACTTTGGGGAAAGGGACATTGAGCAAACATATGTTTATCGACGTATTTTACCGATTTTATACAGGCTTAATTATCTCTCCCCCACCTCCATAACACATATGCCATTTCTACACCATCTACCCCCAACTGGTCTATTCTCACGAATTCAGCGACAACTTGCAAATAAAAAGAGGTTTAAGTATGCCTTCATAGCTTAAGCTTCATAAAGTAAGTATCGCAAATAATCCTTGGACAACACAAATCACTGTGTCACTGTGTGGACACCTCCCCCTCCACGTAGATTGTCGACACAGAGTGATTAAATTATGTCATAGGTGGAAACAAGTGCAAAAACATGTGGTCAAAGTCATGGGAATTGACCAGAATCTTTCAATCACACCTTGCCATATTGGAAGGCAGCTGTCATTACAACTGTCAGTGCAGTCATTATGAGGTTCACTGTCACAATATTGACAGTCTGTCACCTCGCTATGAGGCTTGTGACATCACCTGTTGTGTCATCATTACCTACCAATCCCACATTACAGGCCTCTCTACTCTTCCCTTTAAGGTTTACATGGTGTTTTAATGGGTTATGCTCATTTGTTGTCCTAATGCTGGAATACATCCCTGGTAGGTAGACTCGTCAGCACTGCATTCGTAGACAAAGGTTCACGAGTGGTGGATCTGACTGAGGGTTATTTCACGAGGTGAAGATTCCATAAAAAGATGTTTTTACATATTTTTTGACCATTTTGGGTGTGTTAATGGCCGTAAGATATGGGGTTGGGTTATCTCACTGGGGGGGGGGGTGAGATACTGAGCTCCTACGTTAAGCCTATGGGGCGTTCGTATTCCACTATTTCCAACATGAAATGAATTACCAAAATGACTTTATGCATAATCCAGCACTTAAAGGGTTAAATGACGCAATGACTACTTTTACATACATACATGCACCCTGATCCAACCAGGTCCTAAATCCTCCAGGGTATGAAGCCTCACAGCTTGAATCCTACCTTTAGGTATATTAGGTAATTGCACCTCATGTATATCGATCCCTGGAGTACATGCTGTACGCCCTCAATATGCTCTTAACAAGCAGGCATATTGGCGCCCCCTACTACCCCCCCCCCCACCCCATCCCCCACCCTTCATCTTCATCCAGACAAGCACCCTAGACCAGAGATTGCCTCTGACCCTTTACGTAAGTCTCCCCCTCAACCTGATGGATCTGGCCATGATCAACACCATCAAGACCATGCTGTGTATACACATTTCGCTATTAATATTTAGCATATTATGTACACATTCCCATATTGTGATCAACATATTAGAAATGGATTTGCATTGATATCAGGGATTATATAGGCCTGTTATAGAAAATTCCAAGGGGGGGGGGGTCCTTGACAGCAAGCAAATACTTTGCCAGAAGGACATCAGTTGAGAGCAGTGTTGACCAGAAACAGAGAGATTTAATCATATTAAACACCAGAGTATATCAAAATGTGTCGGCAGGTTTTGGATATCCATCCATCAGATTTCTGGCCTTCTGAGTGAGCAATAATTGTTATCCCTTTTGAGACTACATGATGCCTACAAGTTCATGTTCCTTTGTCATCTTAAATCACCATTGCAGTCCTGCAGCACTGCATTGGCGCATCATGCCAACCCTGCCCCTAGAGTTGGCATGATGTTTAAATGCAGAATAGGCAGGCTGCTCGTTGGGACTACAATCATGCGACATGATAAGATATTGGTGAAATGCAGTACAGCAACCTCTAAAGCTTTGAATTTAAATTATTCATTCCCTTCACAAAGCGGGCCGTTGTTCGCATTACAGTTGCAATTAGTGAGCTATGTGAAACCTATCCATCCTAATACCTGTGTCCTCGGGCCTATCTGCAGAGAGGCTTTTAGAGTGGGTATTGTAGGGCTGGGTAGTGTGGAGTCTAGACTACACGATATGAGCATTGTAGAGCCAAGACCTACTGTAAAGATAAAATGTTTTATGAAATAAAGGCCAATAATAAGGCCTCCTCCTAGGTATAGTCTATGAGCACACTCACGGTCCTGTGCTCCATCAAGTATGGAGCTGAAGGTTTTACTTTAATGGTATAAGAGAAAGAAATATGGGTGAAATTCAGAGCTTTCATAGATCAGTAGAAATGATGATACTTATACATTAAATGATTTACATTCACCAATGATTAGATAAAATTGCAAGTAAGAGAAATTATGATGACCACTCATAAATAAAGCTGCTCTAATGTGTTTAAGTGATGAAGAAAAAATTAGAACTGAAACCGAAAGCCTCAGTAGATGAATAGAGATAATCTGCCAATGATTATAAATGCAAACATAAGATATATAGCTGATAAGAGCCATGTCATGAAGTGCACTATATGTATAAAGGGAGACTGCAGAAACCATCCATCACGCCATGCATGGTCATGATTGTTGCAGTAGGAAATAGGCCACTTTCATGTTGCAACATCCAGATGAAGATAGCTCAGGATAGGGTTTTGTCATTATATATGTGGTACACATGGTATACACATAGTATACACATACCCAGAATAGGAATGGATCAGGCCTCAAGGTTCAGGGGTACATAAACAACAGTTGGTATCAGTTTGATGGTTGTGTTAAGCCCCATATAAGCTGCATAATGCAATATACTCTTTGGTCATCATGGTGCATAAATGCAGCTCTGGTGAGTTTATACAGGGCTGCATTCATGCATCATGCCAATGCTATTGGGTTGATGCACACACCAAGGGAATGCATGATACACCAATGCAGTGCTGGCAAAGTAATTACCCTTGCTGCGTTGGTACATCAGGAAGAGAAATACATGTGAAATCATGGGTCATTTTGGGGCTTGAAAAGGGTTAAACTTAAATCCCAATGGTGAGTACTAAACTCCCTCCGGTTAGCACTGGTCATTTGGACCGACAGCTGGTGCACGCATAAAACCTTGGCCAACAAGCAGCAAATTGGAGCATCTGTGAATTTCTTATCATGTCCCAGTGGTACACTGCCCATCAGACTTCCAGAATAGCACCATTTGGGCACAGGCCAAAGGCCTCCCTGCCAGCCCAGTATGGTAATGCAAACTGGGGGATGCTGTTTAGGGCTTAATGGTTTATGGTTTGTGTTAATATCATTGTGGGACTTGCCAAATTATAAGAATAGATGGAAAAGTACCAAAGCAACATGTAAAACTGTAGAGAAAAAAAGGGGGTGCATTTCCAATTTAAATGTGCAGCATGTATACCTCCATGTTGGTGGCAGTGAACTGTGCCTATGGCAACAGGCCCAGAATGGATCATTGCTTAGTGAGATCGATGCTAAATGCAGGATCCCAATGTTTGCTAGACATGCACACTCAGCAATACAAACCATGATGATGAATGGAGGGATCTACCAGTACCTGAGGGGTAAGAGAAGTCTGGAGGCTTTGAGCAGCTCACCTGCTTACAGATTAGACAACTCAGCTGTTCAGTGGAACTCATACCTGCAGCCTATGTATAGTATAACAGGCTCTGGGGATCTTATCAGCCATGGTATAGGCCCATTCCCTCTTTTCATCAATGTTGTTAGATAACAGCTGTATTAATATTGCCTGCTGTGGTCAGATTTCCAACCCCAGCACCATATCAGTATCACCATTAGATTGCTTCAGTGATAGCAGTGTGGAGCCCAACAGAAACCTTCTGAGTTTCAGTTTTGTGCTTGATTACTATTTCTTCACTTCACACTACACCCAAATAACACCAAGGTGGAACCCCAGATGAGCAGGGAGACCATATAATGACAGATAGACAACCTTTAAATGGACTGCTCGGCCTGGGTGAGCAGCTCCTGAGTAGCTCCTGATAGGACTTTGATTGCCTCTGTCTCTGCAATGAAATGAACCCATTGGGTCTGTGATGGAGCAGGGCCACAGTGCAGATTCTCACTGCTTAAGCTGGAGTTTGCTTAACTACAAATAGTATGCATTGTACACATAGTATACTGGTTTGTACAAAGTAGCTAAGGCCAAAGGGGAGCAGGTCATGGACAAGTAACAAAAGTGAGCCGGTCATGCACAGGCACTAAAGGCTAGTAGCTCAGGGAGAAGTAGCAAAGGGGATATAGATATATAGAGAGGAAAGGGGAAGCTCAAAAAGATATTACAAAGAGAGTCAGACCAGGTAGAATTAAAAGATGTAACATTGCAAATATTAGTAATGAAGAAGGGGGTTGGGGTATTTCAAATACATATATAAGCAAAAGGGGCATTTAAGACTTATCAGCAAATAACCAAGAAGAAAAATTCTGAGAAAGAAATGGCAAGGAGTGCATCTCAAAGTTCTGAACAGCTAAGGGACAGATGGGAAATGGATGAGAGATAAGGATACAGCTGCTGAGTAGAGGAATATCAAAACTGCACAGTTGAGTTAATGACTTGAAACATGAGGTGTAATAGTCTCTTCTGCTTACTGTATGCAGTCTAGTGATTAGCAAACCTGAGTAGGCGAGCAAAATGAGCTGCTCTTTAAGAATCCTTTAAGGACTGCATAGTGCATTCATGCATCATGCCGTTTTGTCACCATGATGCATGAATGCAGCCTTGATAAATAACTCACCAGTGCTGTGCCCATGCATAATGCTGATCACAAAGAATGGAAAAAGTCCTAAAGAGTCAGCATAATGCGCCAATGCAGTTCTAGCGAGGCGACTCGTCAGTGCTGCATTGGTGGCCCATGAGGACAATGGTCCATGAACCTGGAGGCATCATATGTCCCTTAAAGGGCTAAAGGTAATGAGACTTGACAGAAGACTAGTGTATTTGTTAAAGTTGCTGCTTTTGAAATCACTAGGCATCACTTACAGAGTCAATTACAGTCCTTCAATCATTCCCATGTATTAGATTTCACAGTGCCAGCACAGTCACTTGTATTGAGAGTTAGTTAACTTGTAAATATAAAATATTGCCTGGGACTAAGCATCAGTTTGTCTTGTTTTAACCCTGTAAGGATGGCTGCTGATTTAGCACTATGTTGCTTAGGATCGTTCTGTATATTATGTCAAATGGTGGGAATTGTTTCTAAGAAGTGCAGGACATCAGTGAATAGTTGACTTGTCCATGTCTTTTTTATCACTGCCTTCAGCAATAATAATGTTATTCCTGACCTGTTCCTTAATGTTCCCCTTTCCTTTATTCCACAGGTGAGTTTTCGAGCAGTTTTATAGCTGTATTAAATCATGAATGCAAGGGTTTTGTGGCGGAGGGTAAGTATTTGCATCAGCACATCAAGTTAACTTGTAAATGGACCTGAACTTTGAGGCATAATGCAGTCTGCAAAGGTCTGAAATAGAGGCATTAAGCACGTTTGCTTTAAAAGTGATAAAAATATTTTTGTTCAATGACAAAACTAACAACGTATTACACAGCAGGAGACTGTCCCATGGGGAGACTAGTTTTTGACATCTGTACTGTCTAATCCTGACAGAGTACATTTATATCACAATCCTCCAATGCGTGTGTACGTCAACAACTCAGCCATTCTGTAAACTTGTATTGTGTTACGGCTTGACCATGGGAACCCCACAGAGGTTCCCAGGCCGTGAGGCCTAGAAGAGGACACAACTGAATAGCAAGTGTTGCTGTTTTCTGATAAGTGGGTATTAGGATGAGGGAGGTACCCTAGGCCCTGGGGCAGGGATGAGGCTTTCCATTCTCTCTGCCCTCTCACCCCTGAAGGGGTGGGGATTAGACATTGGGCATTTCTTACGAATTGGAGTCAACCACCTTATTGGAAAGATAATTCTATTAGTTAGAGTTCTTAACCTTGTCAAGAAATTGTCCGCCATGTACTGTGTAAATACAGTCCAAAGCAATAAGGCATGCTCCTAACCAATCTGTTTTATTTTGATTTTTTTTTTGGCCAAATTCGTGAGAATGAACCCTTGACATACCATACTGTTACAAATAGTCAAATTCACACCGACCATTGGTCAGCAGCTGGGCGGTGTCCACTCACTCCTAGGGACAATAGCTGAAGAGGCTCAGCTCTGACCACTCGGCTTTTCACCCGGCTTATCCCCCCTCTGTCTCCCTACCCCACCCACCCATGGATACTTCTGTGTATTCCCTGGGGGAGTACAATTGTTCACTGTTTCATCAGTAGAGTATCCAAATCCCCAGCTCTTGACACAGTGGTCCTCTCAGATACTTTCATTCCCCCTCTAGCCTTTAGGACTCAAGTGTCACTTGCCACTGTGGGCTATATAGCCCTCGGTTAGTTTTGATTAAATTGGTTGGGTTGAGGGTAGTGGAAATATCTGATTACTGAGTAAAATTGAAGTGAATGTATGGATTCCCTAAATATATACCGGCCATTGAGGTATAGGCTTTTAACTATTGATCTTTAAAAAAGTGGAATTCCAAAATAGAATTACTCTGGATTCTCATTGAATTGGCATCAAATTTGGAGGATTTTATGAAAAATAAACCAAGAAAAGCTATGCTTTTCCTCATCAGCCAAGTTCGTCTAGCCTGAATTTGTAACCCATTTTAGAACTAGGTCCTTGTGGATGAGTAAAAATCTCAATTCCCTCCTGGGTGCTAGCAACTAACAAAGCCCTGCTTTAGGAGGGCACTGTCGACCAGGGATGGGTTCCATTAAGTGGTTTTGTTTCCAGGCTTTGTGAGGACCAGGATAACAACCCCAGCCCCTGGTCCAACCCTCTCTGTGGAGTTGTAATTATCTGGGGCTGGCTTCCTCCCGAGTGGTACACCTGTGGTGTGTACCTGTATACCTGTATGGGTATTGGGGGATGGAGGTGACTAGAACAAGCCATACGTCAATGCTAATACAGCCCAGTACCTGAGAATTAACCTGACAACCAGACTCTGCCCTATATTTAACCCTTTAAGGATAAAAAAATGATTTAATGTAACCATTTGCTGATGACGATGCATCCATGCAGCCCTGGACTGATGCATTCATGTATCCCATGAGCACATCAGGAAAGTATCAACCCTGAAGCTTTCCATGATGCTTGGATGTAGCCCTGGCGAATAACTCACCAGGGCTGCATTCAAGCATCCTGTCGACCAAAGGGCATAGAGAATTTGATAAGGCACTCTCTGGGTTAACCTGCCGGCCTCTTTCTACCTCACCTTTAATCAACACCTGTGCCGAGGCACCTGTCAGGGTGGAAGAACTCATCAGGTGGGAATCCAATCCTACCCCTGCCTTGTGTACCTGGTCATTTACTTGTGTAGTCATACCTGTATATTGTACTACTACACAGGAGGAATGGGGTGGTGGGAACAGTGATAGATAGCTGGGATTGGTGGGGTAGGAGTGGCACTGGGGATCTGTCATCCTTTAGGGATACAATGAGGCAGATAAGGGTCGATTTTCACGAGTTTGGCAAATTCCTATATGAAATTAAAATTTGAAGTTTTCCTCAATTACTTTTGGCTTGTGTAAAGAGTGCAGCATAAACCAACATGTAGATACAGTTTGGAACACAACTAGGGAACGATAACTGCTTTATCTATTTTATTTACCCATAGATTTATGTAAAAGGTGATGAAAAATGAAGTAATCAAATTGATGAGAATGGACAGAAAGCTTTTTATCGACCACCCATTTCCTCTCCATCCCCTCAATTCCCTCCATACTCCCCTCCCCTCTCTCCCCATCCTCTCACGCCCCTCCAATCAGTCCCTCTCTCCCTGCACATCCTCCCCACCCAACACTCGTGATTACAAGCTTACCGACCACCTAGACTGCCAATTAACCCAAGGAATTAATACTAATTACTAATTACATAGCCCTATAAGCCGGGATTTGCTCTCTTTGTCAACCAGAAGCAGCTTCTCTCCATGCTCTCCCACCTAGTGGCCCAGAACTGAACTTGATGGTGCAGCAGGGTGTGCTAACAACTTATATTATCGCCCACGGTGACGTAACTACTTGTATTATCTCTCACCTATTTGCATTGTTCACACAAAGGTGTTTTGGAGTTATCTTTATGGAAAAGCCAATGTCAATGTTTGACAATGGGATTTTACATTGTGTATAGCCCTGTCACTGCCTTGCTGTGAATTAATTCATAAAATCCCTCATACTCAGGCGTTAAGACCTCAAGTGCATAATTAGATACTAATATCTTCATCCAGACTTCACTTTTAAGCCCACTCCTCCAGGCTCCTAGGCGTCACTACCTCACTCTTCCCTCCTCAGTACCCACAACAAATGAACCTGCCAGTCAATAAAATGGGTAAAAAGTAGCCTGCCTAACTGTGCCTCGTGTACATTTCAATCCAATGCATAATTCAATGCTTGGTGATGCACAATGGTGGAGTGTTATTTTGCTCAACTTGTTTTTATGATCCTCATTCCTACCAGCCACTCTCCCAGCCTACTCCTCACCCCATGCTGCTTCCCGCCAGATCAATTCTCACAATTCTGACCACATTTCTGACAGAAAATGAGAAGTTTGGTTAAACTTCAATAATTTTGACAGTGCAAAATACACATCTTATACAGTTTCTGGACAAATTTGGGAACATGAACTACTCAATTTATTTTGCTGCCATAGAGTAATGATGTTAAGTAATATAATAATAGCATAGAATAATTAATAGATTTCGGTCAAACTGGTGATAATCGACAATCATTTGAGAAATGATGGGGAGGCTATTTTAGTTGCACTCTACCAATAGTCCCATGAAGCCTGCTGTTGTCATACAAGAGTGAGTTGTGGAGGTCTTGTGCAGCCTAATGTAACATTTATAATCCTCTGCCTGCTGCCAGTATGCCTGACTGGTGGTTTTTTATACGGCATGTATAGATTAGTATGCCTGTGGGGATAGTGTTGCTAAATGTATTATGAGGAAGCTAGACCAGGTATTTGCACTATAAAAAGCTGCATTACCTTGAAGGTATATGGATAATGAATACCCTTGGTATAAGGTACACATGGCATGTAGGGTGCGCCCTTATTTAAAGAAAGTTCATTTCTATAGTGAAAAGTCCTCTGGGACACGTCTAACTGAGGTTGATCCTATAAGGCACACTAGGTATCAATCCTTGTGTATAAGCCGCACCTGACATGTGAGGTATTATGGCATATCTGTTACTAAATATGGAGTATAGGAATACAAGGAAATTAAATATGTGCAAATTTCTACAGTAAAAGCCATAACAATTTTCTCAGTTGGAAAACAAGGAGCATTCATACATATACTGTACCATGGAGACAAGGGCAATTGCCAATTAGGGTCTGCTGTTGTCTGGGAAGTGTCTTAATGTCCTGGGTGTATGTTCCTTAATTGATTATTCTACACCTGTCTGCCTATGTTGAGAATGTCAGAAAGCTCATCTTTCTCCATTTGCATATCACTGTCATTGGTATATTATACATGTAGTCGCTAGTCACGCTGTAGCCTGGAGTTACTCCATGATATAATGCTAAAAGCTGTATATTGAGGGGATAGTCTCTATGTATGTATGATTTGACCAAACTGTGCAGTGACACGCACCCTTTGCCTCTGGTCATGACAATGCTCTTAGCTAAGGCCTCCCTGAACTCATTTAGGGCAAAATGATGCCTATAGGTTCATATGTCTCTGTCAGCTGTAACTTCAACTGGTTCAATAAGGTTAACACAGAGGTAAAAGCGGGTATAAAATGTGAGGCGTCTCACGCAGGTAGCTACCTTTTTTTACCTTGTTGACCAAGATGCAGTTACAACCTTGTTGCACCAAGGTGATTAAGTGCCATGTAAAGTACCATGCAGCCTTTAAAGGGTTAATGTTTTACAAGGTGCATTATACATATAGGCACCTCTCTCTCTCTCTTGCTGCAGGCTCTCAAAGCTTGTTCTACTACACAGAATCACACAGACCTTTGACATGGTGTGTTCCACAGTATAAACGCCTTTATACATGGACCTAACTAGCCTATCAAATAGTATGCTGACACCAGAGACCTGTAGTTCTACACTGGGAGATGTAAAGCATTGCTGTAGTGTGATGTTCCTGTATTGTTTTCAGATAACCACACAAATACTGCCCATATTCAACCCTTTGAGATTGGCATGCCTCAAGGATTCATGCCCATTGGTCTTGGTGATGCATCCATGCAGTGGTAGCGAATAACTCGTATTCACTCTATCGGTGTATCATGAGTGATGTGTCGGGAGTGTATCAACCCGGCATGATCCGCATAATGCATGAATGCAGCATTGGTGAGTTTCTCACCAATGCTAATATCAAGCAGTATTTCAACAATAGACATGATGCATTAATGCACTCTGTTATCATTAGATTGTTAATATGAAAGAGATATCAGTTGATACCCAAAGTGTATAACAAGCAGCAGTCCAAACTTTTTTGATGAGAGAGGAAGAGAGGATTGGTTGTTTTACTGTACAGTGTCAGTTGTAACATCATCAGACAAAGCACAGACATGATATACAAGTACAGTGTAAAGCCACACAATGTCTGGCTTTGTGTTATCAAAGGATGGTCATATCTTGTTTCAGCTCTTAGCTAAATTATCCTGATTTCTCTTTGTCCAGTTTCACAATGATATTGCCTTTCCCATGCAGCATTCATGGCTGAAAAGGCTTGGAGTATCACATACAATCATGCACAAAAGCAGAACATTAGTCCTAGTCTGAGATCCCATGTTGTTAGACATTGTATGGGCAAGACTGTGAGATAAACGCAATACATTTATAAGGACAGTTCAATCGGAGGTTATATTGTACAAGAAAAGAATAATGATTTCCTGGAATCTGCTGCGTTCAAATGCCATATCAGGAACATTGTAAGCAAAAGGCAACATCCACGAGGACATCTCAATAGAAAGTCCTCTATCAAGAGATATTGATGCCATAGTGATTTCCCATTGAAGGATTGTGCTCATATTCGGTCAATTACCATAGGGGAGGGAGGTGTGGGGCTTGATATGCCTTATTAAGCATTGCCTGTCACTGTAGGGCGGATCCCTACTGGAGGAGTCCGAGGAGTTGCCTGTGACTTAAGGAGGATGCTTTATAACAGGGAAGCTGACAGTGACACAGGAGATGTCTGATGGATTGGTGCTTTACACACACTGGTTGGACGGCAGCCCCAGAACCCTTATGGCAGAGCCTCAAGGCTTTGGCCAAATTTGCTATTGATTATATTTGACTGAATTTTTACAGCAAGATTTGGAGTAAGTTTCAATACTTTATAGCCTTGTGTACAGCATGACCCGCTGACAAAGTGTGGACCATTTCCTACTTGATTTATCCCCCTCCCCATATCGAGGAGTGTTACTGTACAGCGATTAAATAATGTCCTAAGAGTGATGCATAGAACTTGGCCAATCAAATGAGAATCAACCATCTCCACTTCCCCATCAACCCACCCACATACTCCCATCTTCTTCCTCCTCCCCACTCATCTCACAGCAAATTTAGCAGGACATGGCCACTGAATGCTGCAGTGAATGCCTGAATTCTTCCCCCTGTTAAAGACCCATAGATTACCTCCAGCCTCCATGCCATCCCTTCTCCTCGAGTCCTTGAGGCAGCAAAATGAAGACACCCAAAGCCTGCATGAAAATCAGGCACGCCCAGATGAATTGTATCCATGATTTTAATACGGAAGAATGCCATAAGACAGGCCCCAGTGAGAAGGCTGCGAGCCTGTATGGGTGAGCGGCGCAGGGAGAAATGGATGACATTTCGATTGGTGGGGCTGGTTGAGGCGCTCAGAGCGGTATTTAAGGGTTAGGGTATTGAGCAGATGTGAGCAGCTCCCGGCCTCAGTGGTTTTATACTAGCTGTGATTTCATCAATAACTCACACCTTCAGCTTCAGCCTCACTGAGGCCCTTTAATGCTTGGTGCCTCTAGTTCCTTGTTTATTTGTGATACACCACAGTGCTTGTGATCCTTCGAAAAGAGTAGGGGAATGAAGCCCCGATAGTGGTTTTCCCCCTCACCCCTCCTCATAGATTCGGTCATTCATCTTATAGATTTGGTCTTCCATAGATACGGACACTGCTGTGTTGGGCAAGCAGCATATAAATACCTGTCCTAAGAGAAAAGAAAAAACTTCATGTCCAAAATCGAATGTCTGAGTTTCTTGATGGCCCCCGGATGTAAAACTAAACAAATAAATAAACAAACTCGCTTCATTGCTGTGCATTTATGCATCATGCTGAATCTATGGGAGTGAATTGACCCTGCAGGGTCAGCATGATGCATTAATGCAGCCCAGCAAAGGCCTGGCATGTTACTCTCCAGGGTTGCATTCATGTATCTTTAAGGCAATCTTTAAAGAGTTAAATCACAAGACATCAGGAGCAGTGAGGTGGGGGAGCTGCTCATACTGGATGGGAGCTGTTCCAGTTGTTGGCATGAGCTGCTCATGACTTGACCATATTACTGAGGAGCAGCTCTCCTTTAATATAACCCTCATCTGGCTCTCTGAGGCATAATACATGGCAGTCTATGGCATGTGGTAGCCTATGCCTATATTGTGACCCCCTGTAGTCTATATTCAATCAAATCTATATAACATAGGATTACCTTTTCTATGAGTCAATTGTCTTCAGTGTTTCCTATCACATGTTTATGAGAGCGGGGTTTATTTTCAAAGATGTCACCTTTCACTGCAGACAGTGTGACACCCACATGGGACCATCTGTCCCGTGTGCGTGTCAGATATCCAGAAATCCATTATTCTAGTAATCTTTGCATTTTGTTATACAGGCATATTAGTTTCCTGAACGGAAGTTACTTACATTTTGTCCACTGAGCAGCAACTTATCTTAACATAGCAGTCATAATTCAGTGTTAAAGACCTCCTTTAAGCTGACATTTCAATGTTGAAATGTCAGGATCTGTTAAAGTAGGACAATATGAGGTTTTAATGTCGTGGATTATGTGGGTTTTTATGTTAGGATCATGTCATTGTTTGGAAAGGAGGACAGTTGTACTTGGCACAAATAATGTTGCTTCACATTTAGTCCTTTAAGGCTGAATAGTGTACTAGATAATAGTGCCCATTTGTCTACATGATACATGAATGCAGCTGTGGCGAGTAACTCACCACATCTGCATTTATGCATCATTCTGACCCTCGGGTGTTACCTGGAAGATATCCATGATGCACCATTTCCTGTGAGTTACTCGCCAGCACTACATTTGCATATCATGACAACGAAGGACAATAAATCTGGAGGCATCATGCGGCTAACGGATGGTTAATGATTCATGCTGTTGTCAGGAGAAGGAGTTGGTCATTAAAGGATCTCCCATTGACCCCTTAGTTAATGGGAGGCTATTTATAACTCCTGAGCTGCTCCTGTAAATGCTCAACACCAGACAGACCTGCTCCACTTACAACAAGTGATTTTTCCAAAATTTCAATCCAATATGATGGGATCATATTGGTTTCTATTTCTAATGGAAAGCATCACCTGTCTCAGCCTCATCAGGTCTCCCATTTAATAATCCAAAGGCAAGGAAATCCATATGCTATCCTTCTCTATTTACAATTCTTATATTGAAGACTGAGTTGCTCAAGAGCAGCTTCAGTGAGCTGCTCACTCAGTAAGATCAGCTCAGTGATAAATCATGTTCTGGGAGGGTAGACTGTTATTAGGTATTTATTAAGTTAGGTATTCATAGCCATATGACAGATGGTCCCATGTGGGTGTCACACTGTCCTCAGCTCTCCCACCTCCCTCCAGTTCTCTCTAGAGATTGTTAACTTGACAGAAGCAGTGGGAGGAGGTAGCAAGCAGTAGGGTATTGGGCCAGCCACTCCATCATACTCATATACGACACTCAGCTCAGCTACACCATGCATACATTGAAGAAATACTGGATTCCAGTGTCATCTATGTTGTGGATGATCAATAGAGAAAACAGTTAAGCCTTCTTTTCAGCAAATGGAATTTCTTTTTCTTTTTTTTTCTTTTTTTTTTTGGGGGGGGGGAGGGGGTATTAGTCACTTTCACCTTTGATCTTATCACAAACAGCTCATGTCAACATCCAAGGGACTTCTGGTTCTAGACATATATCATGGTACAGATATGTAATACTCATCCCACACTGTAGTATATCACTGCCATTGAAGGTCCACGTTGTAGTCCCAGTGTTATAGAACTACCAATTCCTTCACATAGAAGCCATGTCCACTTTCTCAAGTCCCATGGTCGTACTCACACATATATTCAGGTTACAATTCAATCTAGATATGCCCACTGAGAACCATGCCATGTATACACTGGGAGAATACAGAGGGATGGAGTGTAGGAATAAATAGAGTGAATACTGCTACAATAGGGGGCCTGTGTAAGGACTGGAGACAGCTGGAGAACTATTGGGGATCATTGTGAGAGGGGGTGAGGTCATCTGGGGACTCTTGCTCCTCCAGTTTCAGAACACAGTTTCAGAATAGATCCCAATCTAATTGCCTACCTCCTCTATCGACATGCACTGGAGGATGGATGCGCGTACGGCGCACGCCGCAGAATAACTGGCGTACGCCAGGGCTGTTTTGGCGTACGCCAGGTTGTCTATCCTCTGTGGCGTGCACGCCAGGGTCTTAATAAGTGGGTGGTGAAACTGTAAGATGGAACTGGGATGAGGGCTCAGATATTTCTTTTTTCATCTAATATCGGCCAAATTGATTTAAATCGCTCTGCATGTAAAAGGGGTCTTAATGGGGTTGGTGACAGCCTAGGATCTTAAGACGTCATGCGCCTGGCTCATTTTGCCTTGTAGGTCAGGTCACATGTTCTGTGCACAGATTCTAAATACGGCAGTGTGCATATAAGGGAAAGGCAATTATTACCTACCACATATTACATATTAGGGATGAAATGTGGACTAACAAGGCTGTATTTGAGGTGTGTAATTAAACATTTCGAATTAGTGTTCTGGGAGAATTGTTGTGGAGTGTGTCTATGACACTCAGTATCAAGATATAAGTAGTTTAAAAAATTGGAAGTTTGCATAGGGTGCATATTTCATTGACCCATATTTTTGACCCCATCATTAAAATTAAATCTAAATCATTCCAATATATTGAAAAAGTCTAGGGCTGGGGATAACAGTGAGTTATCAATACCTCCAGGCTAATTTAGTTAGAGCTGCTCACAACTCACAGAACAAAGGATGAGTTGCTCACCATCACCCAGATAGAGCTGAAGCAGCTCCCATTGTAACCATCATGCTCACGAGCAGCTCACCAAACAAACACACTCAGCACAACACAACAACAAACACGACAAGAAACTGTCACAAAACCCAACCTAAACGTCAGCAGCAGCAGCCTTTAGTTCTCCTTAACAGCAGTAAGTTCTTTGAGAGGTACATAGGAACCTGAGGGGTATTGTGTTTTTTGGTCTTTATGATGCAGGAATGCAGCTCTGGTGGGTAATAACTCACCAATGCTGCACTAGTCCTGTGAGATTGATGTACACTACAATTCGGCCATGATGATACACCAATGCAACACCAATGAGTAACTCGCCAGTGCTTCATTGGTGCATCATGCCAACAAAGGAACATGAACCTGGTGGCATCATATGGCCCTTAAAGGCCCAACAGCAGCTCAGCCATAGGCACTCCAAAGGGATGGGAGGGAGAGGAGGGATGGGGGGGGGGGCTATTTCAAGAACCAGGCGACTTCCTTATTTTGGGCGGCAATGATGACCTTTGCAGTCTTCAGGTTAACATGGCTTTCTTTGAAGATAAATTTTTAGCCAGTGCAGAGGAGGGAAGGTGCCAAGGCACGGCCTGTGTGCAGAGACACAGCCCTGTGTTTGCAGCCTTTTTACCCTAAATGACATCACATTGAGAGATTCCTCCGCAGTCAGGTAAACAATACCCAATAACAGGCAGCAAGCGACCCATGGAACCCTCCACATCTTCAGCTAAAATCTCAAATCATGAAGGATTTTCAATACCACCAGTGTCCTCTATCCATCGCTTATTTAGAGCCGTCCCTATCTCAAGCCACTGCTAATTCTGGTGGGCAAACTGCTAGTTGTCCACTTTCTTTTATCACCTAGTTAATGTGTCGTTTTTTTGCCTCTCTATTTATTTCTATTCCCTTTACATCTGCCTGCCTGTTGCACCTCTAAAGAGTAGACTAGGCCCGTGCGGAAGAAGCTGCCCATTTTGCGGTGGCAATGTTGCGACCTGTAGCATGGAGGCCGGTTAAGGCCTCTGCCATTGGTTGGTGTGAGTTTTTTTGTCTGGCGCTTTTAGCCTTTGAAGTGAGATCATTAGTAGAGAAGGGTTCCCCCCTCCCACCTTCCCCACCCATTACCTCCTCCTGTAGGTGGAGAAGAAGGCTCACAGCAGCAGCAGTATTCAGCCTGTGGGTAGCCTCCTTCCTCCTGTAGCCAGCCGCCTTGTACTTTGTAAAGCACATGTTCCCTATTCCCCTACCTCCATACCCTAACCCCTTAAAGTGCCACGTAGCGTTGTAATGCACTGTCTTCATAATGCAAAGCCGTAGGAACCAATTTTTTATTGGGGGGGGGGGGGGGTCTTAGTTGGGGGGAGGCGTAGAGGTCACTCTACTTTCATATGGTCTTAAACAGGGGACCTCCCATTATTGCCCCCCCCCCCCTTTGAATTTTCTAAGCCATATGATGCATGAGTTCAGCTCTGGTGAGTGACTCAGTACAACCATATTCTCTGATCATACCGACCCTAATGGATTGATGCACACCTGAAAAAAAAAACAAAACAAACATAACTACAATTGGACATGAACCTAGGCACACCATGTCTGGCCCTCAAAGTGTAAGGGGCCCAGGCAAATGCCTGTTGATTCTGCCCCCTCAGTAGTTGCCATGGTAATGCCTTAGTTTCCTTGACAACTGGGTCCCTTAGATCCAGCTTCTTCATCTCAGCAAATGTATTGGCCCTCCTCTCCCCCTCTACAGTCTGGCTAGAGGTCTAGGCCTCCCACTGCTTCAATAATAGATCTATACGATAACCCCCCCCCCCCCTTTTTACCATCACGTCCTGATCTTAATGCCCTCCTTTCCTCTGGCCTTCTCCCTTTGACTGCTGTGGCTTGCATTCGCTATCCCAATGCCTGTACCTTTGCTTAGTTCCATGGATGGAAGTCTTTCAGGGATTTTCAAGTTCCAAAGTCCTATACACAACATATATTGAGGAGGGGTTCTAATTGAGTATTTCAGGTGTTTATGTACTCAGTCACTTTCATCCCTGTAATTCTCTCCCTGCTTCCCATTCCCCTTTGCAACTTCAGTGTACTTGCAGTCGACATTGTTGTTTTCCCCAGTCTTGTGTAATTTACATGTAGCGTCGGTCTCAGGCCACATCTGTAATAACACTGTTGTCAACTGTGAGTAGGTCGTCACACTGGCTTCATCAATGTGCTTAGCCAAGGCCGTCAAACCCGGCCGTCAAACTTGTCCAAAACCCCGTATTTGTGATGATCTAAGGCCCTTCTTGTAAAGACATTGTCACAAGGCCCAACACCAAAAGAATGCGAGGTCAGGCACTGGCCACCATTATGGCTACTAATACCGGAAGCGCTGTATTGCGCAGGCGCGTGCCGGGTTAGGACGTTATAGATTCCCACTAGAGGTCGCCCTGGGTGGCAGATTTGTGGCTTGCTGCGCTCCTGATGAAAAGATGTGCTGGTCATTTGGCGCCCTGTGCCCTGTAGTCTACAGCAGGGCGGCAGGCGTGAGCCGGCTACGGATGACCACTACTTGTAGGGGGATGATGGCTGTATGGGCGTGAACATCATTGCAATCAATTCTCAGAAATCTGGCCAAATTTTGTGATGACACTCTGCTGCATTATTTCCTCACTGAACCAGATGACTCTCTCGAGGAACACCTCTAAAGTACTAAGTGTTCCCAAATACCCCACAGAAGTTCCTAATGGTGTACTTTTACCTAGTGCAAATCATTGGGGGCATACTCCAAACCTTTCTTTAATCCAAATTTGGTCAAATTTGTGAAAATTGACCCTGATCCGGTGGAGGGAGGGATAGGGTCGTTTGCACCCCGGGTGTAGGGGATTGGTAGTAAAGGCTATAGAAGGCAGGCTAAGGGACCAGCACCTAAATTCCCACATCCACCACGCCCACGGTGTCGGCGGCAAATTGAATCTCTTATCGTGGCCGCCAGGCGGCGGTCAGCGGACCTATAAGGCAGTAAGTATTCATCACCTGCTGGTACCGGCGACCACCACCTGTTCCCATACACCTCACCTAATGGGACGCCGGGTACCAGCAGACTGCCACCTACCGACAGGTACCTATGTAACCATTCCAAGGCTACCTTATACCTTAAGTTTCATATTCCTTGGTTATCACGATGCACCAATTGATACACCGCTGGGGATCTACTCACCAGCCCTGCATTGGAGCATTATGCTGAACCTTAGGGAGTGCACCAGCCTCCACATGAATGCAGCCCTGGTGAGTGAATGCACCAGATGAGTAAATGCACCAGAGCAGTACTTATGCATCATGGCGACCAGAGGGCATAGTGCCCTGGAGCACTAAGCAGATCCCAGTACAAAAGGTCTGATAACAGCGAGCTGATGGGTACCAGGTGTTACGTAATGCACCCTAAAAAGTCTGCAGTGAATGAGAGGAAATTTCTCATTGGTCAATAATGTATCACGCTAGGTCGGAATAGGCTGCCTTTCAGTTGTTGGGAGACAGGGGCGCCCTATACGGCACATGGCTATTGTATTATTGACCAATGGGAAGCATCCCTGGCATTTACTGCGGAGACGGGGGCTGAAGGTGTTAGTCATAGTGCAGTCGGGGTCTAATGGCGGCCTCCATAGCCTAATGTGCTAATGCCCTATAGGCAGCGTCCCGCTGATTGAGTTATAGGTTAGTTGCCCTGGTCAGACTCTTACATTCCACCATTGGGATCCTCCTCCTTCTCTGGAAATTGGATCCAGGGACGCATGTAGTACATTAAGCAGAGGACATAGGTTTTCCTTACTAAGGCAGACACCCTCTTATACATCTGACCTCTACTACCTTCAGTGTAGAACTGAGCTGCTTCTCTTACTATTTTACTATAAAAATGTATTTGTTGAACATTCTACCCTCAAACGGGCTTCCTTAGCCCACTTAAAAGGGTTTATATCTCATCTTTCCTATCCACTCAGATGTGTGTGGTGCACATATGTGCGGGCACTGACACATTCCCTTGTGAAATTGTGTAATGCAGGTCTCGCCATGAATATGTCCTTAGCTGTCGAAATGGCATTAAACAACTATTACTCCCTCACTCACTCACTCTACCCTCACTCACTCTACCCTCAAACAATAGTCTAAAACCCCTTCGTTGGACACCCAGTGAGTGATTCATGCACAGGCTCTATGGTAGTCTATACCGGGAGAGTGAGGGCATGGTGTATGGTAAGTCTTGAAAGGAACGGCAGTCTTGTGGCACGGTCATCTCTGCATCACTTTAGGCTCCCTTCATCTGTTTGTGTAAACATTGTGCGGTCCTGAAAACACATGGCTAATTTGCATAGCCATAGGGTCACAGCCATCAGACCCTTCATGTAGGGGTAGAATAACACCGTAGGGTGAATGAGGACTGCCTTACCCTTAGGCACAGACAGGGTGTGAATAACCAATGTATGATAATAGTTGTTGATTTCAAGTACAGTACTTGACCATCAGTAGAGAAGCATCCCCTACACTAAAGGGTAATGTAAGGCAATAATTGCTTGTAGGCACACCTCTACTAGACTAACCTGAGGAGGCTCTTACATATGTTATAAAGTCAGAGAAAAAACAAACAAAAACAATACGTGAATCAAATACAGCTAAATCATATAAGATGTATTTAAAACTAATGACATCTGTTATTAAGAATGAATATTATTCAGTAAAAGGCAGTGGATATTAAGGGCATATATAACAAATAGAGGTGCACTAGGTGATTCTAGGGGCAGATAAGAAGCACGAGGCCATAGGCCAAGTGCCTTCTTATCTAGCTCCTAGAATCACCGTGTCAGAATACCCTTAGAGCATATGCCAACGTGACAACCCGACAACTTGTGTCTCGCCGCGGTAAACAATCCATCCGCTACGCAGTCAACATGACGGCGAAAATTTCGCTCGATTCGATTTTTCTATCTTCAATCCTGTTACATATACAGTTCAAATCATGGCAAATTAAAGGTATGTGATAGAATATAATGTCTAGATTCATCCTCTATACACATTAAGCTCCTACTGCTATAGTTTTTTTGATATCAAATTAAATTCTTTGATGTCAACTTGCTGTCATGTCGTCTCAATCCAAGTGTCAACATGGGTTCATTTAGCGCTTACTATTCAAACTTCATTATCCGCTCTCAGCACCGTAAAATCATTCAACAATGTGATAACCATGGTATAAAACCCCTTACAACATAGACCAACCCCCACCCAACAACAATAAATAGTAAATGGCTGACCACCAGGTGGCATACCTTTAGTAACTACCTCACACTGTCTCCCCCCACAGGTTTAGTCCATCGAGCCTGTGGATTCATGAGTTACTCATGATCCCCCCAAAATCACTGAATTTTACTTCCATGGTGTGGGAGCCACAATATCGGCACACCCTTTACACTTTAGTAACCCTTTCGGAGAATGGCCTAAGGCAATACTACTACCCCCTCAGTTAGACCAGACCCTTTACACCATCATTTTTGTCACCTGTAGGTAGTGATACTTGAGATTCCTGTGGCGTACATGTATAGCCTTTACACATAAAAAAAGAGCAGGAAAAGAGAAAAAGGGGAAAAAGATTGCTCTTGCCCAGCATACTCATACAAGTTACTATGACAACCTGAGAGGGGTGAGATGAGTCTAGCATTTCTTCCCTCTCATCTCTCTCTGACATATATTTCCTTTTTACTACAGCCAGCTCTTCACATGATATATACTTGATGTGAAGAAAGCAGGGGGTGACCCCTGGGGTGCTGAAATCACAGGGTGAAATGAGTAGTTGAGGGCTTTTTGTGACACCCCAGCATTGTTCTAGTGTGAGACAGACCCACTCCTCAGTGTTAAGAAACCAGTGAAAAATATAGTCCTCCTGTGTAGGTCAAACTGCCTCAGACTTAAGCTAAACATTTCAGGGCTCTATGATGCCTCAAAGTTCATGCCTCTTTGTCTATCTTTGATGCTAGTGAGACACTGGCACAGTATCATGGCACCCTACAGGGAGTGTATCAATTTATAGGGTCGGCCTGATGTTACGGGGGAATGCATCGGGAGTTACTCACCAGGACTGCATTCATCAGGGATGGAAGTCTTCAAGGATGTCCCTGATTACATAGAGTTTCAAGGTCCTACGCCCTATACATTCATTTACGAAATCAATATTTAGGTGGGTTCTTGCAGAGCATTTCAAGGATTTTTGGCCTCAGTGACTTTCATCCCTGATTCATGCATCTGGACAAAGATTTATAATGAATTGAATGATTCTGTTCCCCTGAAAGATCAGAGAGTGAGTGGCAAGGGGTGCATCTTGGTGTGTTTTATCAGTCCCTGGGCCGCTACTCGGCCTTCTAATATGTAAATACACCGTGTGTTCTCTACACACAAACACTGCACAAGCCCTCCCCCCTCCCAACACCAGGACCATCCTCACCAGTCTGGACAATATTTGCAAGGACATATAAATGAAATGATTTGGAGTACTGTAGTTGCGCATATAAGTGCCTGGGCACTCATTAATTTCGATCCCACCGTACCCCCTGTGCTTATTTGGTGCTGTTTTGAGACCCTAGCGCTTAAAAAGGTCATTACGGTATGCTTTATTTCTAAGTGTACAGCTCGATATTTTGACATGATTGGTGATACTTTGCCATTTGATTTTATTCCCCCGCCCTGATAAACAGGTGTTGTAAACTGCTGAGAATTTCATAGATCTTTTGGTCAAATTCCTGATGATTGATCACCAGCTCAGCTCCTCAGCACACTACCTGGTGTGGTATCAGTGTTTTCCTACGTAGAAGCTGTACTATTAGTGTTATCTGGTACCTACCAGGTTTAGGGGGCTCAGGTGTGAGCATTTTATGTTTCTTTTTGTTCAGGTGTTCAAGCAATTTTATATAGGTGGGTAGGAAGGCAGGGGTAGAGCCTAGGCAGCGAATGGGGTCATGAATTGCATACATGCATCCACTACAAGGGGGTGGGATAAACCTGGTACTTATAAAACAACCTGGATTTATGTAGTCTCTCCTGGAATATAGCCAAATACATGGACCACTTTGAAGATAGTTATATCCTGTTGGAAAATTGGAAGCTTTGACATTTCTAACGGTTGAATTTGCCAATATGTATAAATGATGGGAATTCTAAATGGTTTTGGTTTCAAATGTCATTTCCAACTGGGTTAGGGGTAATTAGTCCAAGTAATGTGATATGCATGTCAACATTTCTTTTGAAAATGTGATCAATAAAAAGTAATACATAGCCATGCACACCTGTCCTTTTTAGAGGTCTACAGTGAATAGTTTGATGTCCCCATGAAAGAAAGGCAAAGCAAAAACCAATTGTTTCATGACATGACATGACACTACAAATAGGATACTATAAAATTCTATAGTTTTATGCACTGCATTGAATAATCTTGAAAAAAAGCATCTTTCTAGGAAATGCAAGACATCACAGAGTAATTTCCTTGACATTGTTTTTAACATTTGCCCTCAGTAATAGTTTGTTATTCCTGACCTGTTTCTTAATGCTCCCTTTTCTCTTATCCCACAGGTGAGTTTTGGTGCAGTGTGGTAACTACGTTATAACTGTAGGTGCATGGGTACTGCGATGTAGCGTGAGTATAGGAACTTGATATACTTCCTCTTAATTGGAGGAGGAGGAGGGGCTTCTATAATATTAACCATTCAGTGGTGGAGGTCTTCAGGGGCTTCCCTGATTTCAGGGATTTCAGGTTCCAAAGAGACACATGCATTCTCACACAAAGCCATTATTCCAAGTGAGAATTTCATGGATTCTAGCATTAAGTCAATCCCATCCCTAATCCTATAAAGGCTTCTATCCTGCGTTAATATCATATGCCGATTTAGTATCATATTGCCTGAATAAATTCCCCTTTTTTCTGATTCTATGGGGACAAATTGGTCAACATGATGCACCAAAGCAGTGCTGATGCATTTAATATGACGAAAAGAATATTGAATTTGCAAACATTTGGCACCCTTAGAAGTGTTAAGGCCTTGGGTTGGTAGGTCTCACAAGTAGTCCCCTCCAGTACCTAGCGTCCCTCTTTTAACACCTGTAATGGGAAGAATTAATCCTATTGTTTCAAAAAGAGTCTCAAGCTTAAGCTTTGCTCTGAAACAATATGCCTGTGAACCCTGCAAAGTAAACTCATTATAGACTTACCCTGCGGGCGCCTTTTGTGAAAAATCACAGTTAAAGAGGTAGGGGGATGGGGGTACGGGCGGCCCCATGGGAAGTCAACACCTGAGACCTCTACTCCACTAGGGGGTAAGCCTCTTATAATGTGTCACTACCTAAAGTGTAAAATGGGTGGGGGGATGGATAGGGGCACACCCGTATATATTGTATATTGGGGACAGGCATACATGGCAATGGGACCCACCCCCACCTATACACATAGCCCTAGATCCCATGTTAGCCTGGTAATGGATAGAAAGGTAAACTGTAGGTGGTAACAGCCATGTCACAAAGTCACATCAGGCTGATGTGATTTATCTGGGGAAAGATAATGCCTTTGTAAAGGTCTCAGGGGGTGGAAATGGGATGGTGAAACCCTTCAGGTATGGAAGCAAGCCCAGGAGGGGTTTGCTAAAGTGTGTTGGGTGGAAGGTGTATGTGTGTGTGTGTGTGTGGGGGGGGGGTGCTAAAAGTTGGAGGGGGTGGGGGCAGATATATCAATATTATTAATCAGAAAAGGAAACTCTCAAGTGTCAGTTTCCCTGTCTCAAGTTCCCAAAATATTTATCACCCAGAGCGACGGGGGTGAGAGTAAATCTTGGTTACCTCTTTGACCTTTGCTTTCACTCAATATTCACAATAGAGGAAGGCGTTTTATGTCATGGCTGATACGAACGTCACTATAGAACAGTACTGGACACGTCATATTCAATGGGGAGGGATGGAATACAATGTGGCTTGATTGAATGGCTGTCTGCCATCTTGGATTTTGAACAGTTCTGTGCCACTTTTCTTTATTTAAAAGCAAAATAACCCTCCTAGGCCGTGACATAAATGCAAATGTCCACTTCCATGGGATTTTTTACATTGTATTCCCCTCTGTGGGACTGGTCGTATCCCACTCAGCCATATAATGGCCACGTGGGATACGCCAGTCCCACCTTGGGGAAGACGATGTAAAAATATCCCATGGTCATGGACATTTGCTTATTTACCATTAGTTTCACTGGTGTCATCTTCAAAGAGCATATGATAACTAGGATATTTTTCGTTGTGTTAGAGTGGTTTTGACAACTTTTATACATTACCATTATTTCAAACACAACCATGAAAACAGCCAGAATACGAACTGCTTGATCAGTCGGTGAAATATCCAAGTGTGTCAGGATCATGTCGTTTTGAAGTATTTTACTTGAGCATTTCAAATGTTTTGTAAAATATTCATTTGCATTTATACTAGATGAAATTTGAACATTCTGAAAAGAGATGTGCAAATTAATGAATATTCACTCCTGGACCAATATTTGACATTCAAGTGAAACCTTAGAGGTGATACAACCGGTTGTCTTGTATTCATTGATCACTCTTTTACTAAAAGCCCACCTTTTTGAAACCATGTGGAGAGCATGTTCAAGTGTCCAAACCAGCCTCTAGAGACCAACCCTTCCAACATGGGCAAACCAACACCAGGCATTCTCAAGTACATTTTACCCAACACACACAGGACTTCATGATCAAATCACACCCAGAACCCTTGATGGAGAGGATAATGCCCCATTTCCCCCCCTCCTTTTTCTATTATCTAAAAGGGTGGTAGGGTAAATACTATGGAAGGTGCTTTCCTTACTCTGGAGGTAAGTTTAAAACCTTTAAGGGCTCCAGGTACGGTTTAGTACTTAAATGCACTGAGGCCATGGGTCGTCATGATACATGGATTCAGTTCTGGTGAGTCACATGCTACATTTATGCATCGTACTAACCCTGTGGGGTTGATGCATTCCCAAAGGGTTGTCATGATGCAGTGCTACCAAGCAGACTTTGCAGCACTGCATTGGTGCATCATGCCGACTAAGGATCTTGATCTTTTAGAGTTAGAGGCATTCTGTGGCTCTGAAGGGTCTAGGGGAGGAGGCAGCCTTCAGTTTGCCTACAAAGATCTGGCTCTCTATTGAAGATCGTGACCATCCATACCATGCCATCATTCCCCACTGTTTAACTCCCTTAGCTGGGGGCCGCCCTGTTGAATAAGGCTCTTTTTAAGGCCCCTTTTGGGACATGACCAAGTGGCCACAGACTATATAAGTGTTTGGCTGCTCACTCCTGGTATCCAGGTGGTAGGCTATTGTGATACATATTGTATATTATGAAAGCCCTCCTCTATAAAGCAACCACACGTCTTAATTCATTGGCATAATATTGTGACGTTGAGAAAACATGAGAAGATATATACTGAAGCAGTCTAACCACTTACTCTTTAAAAAGAAAAAAATAATACTTGCTGCCATATTTGAATAATGGACTAGAGGCCTGAGCACTATCAATAGTTACTGCTCATATTTGGTACGGTACTTTTTCCATATTTGCCAAATTCATAATACATGACTAGCCTTCTTTCTTTTTTTCTTTTTTTTTTTTTATTCAAGTCTAGCCATTTACAATGCCCAGAGATTCCATATTGGGGTCTAAGGCACCATGCATCATGGCGACAAATGACATGATTCTTTATTGTTCATAATACACTGAATTGCTAAAAGAGCAAGATTTAGAAAAAGCATGGCATTGACTTGAGGAAGAGGCTCAGGTAGGGAGTTGTAATGGGGGTTAGTATGGGTACCTACTGGAGGTGGGCGGAGGTGGGAGGCTGTCAGCATCCAGGCACTGATCCTCCAAGGTTGTAATTGACACGCCCACCTAAGACAAATAGACCCTGAAGGCAGGTCGACCCCCAATCCCATACCCACACCCTGGAGACGCCCTCTCAGTGACTGTTGATTCACACTGCACATCAGACCTGCCCAGAAGGCGACTTGTCGCCATGGCAACCGCAATAAAACCTTGTCACATGATAAGCTTGGACAGAGTGCTTGCTATGGTCGGCAATCAGAAATTGAAATTCACCTGAGATGCTGTATAGATATCTGGCCTGTAAATGAAACAATCTGACATTTCAAAATTTAAATTAAAGCCTCCTTAAATATGGGAATAAAAAAGAGAGAAGTGGCTGAGGTTTAAGCCATTAAAAATGCAAAAATGGGTTTCCATAAGAGAGTAATGATTTTGAGTGCAATATTTTATGCACGTTAAGTCTTGCTGTCAAGAGCTTGAAGGGTTAGGAAGATGCCATGATTTAAACTGTGTGCAACCCTGAGCATTAACCTCCTCAATCCAAGATGCCTTCAGTGAGCTAAGCAATAAACCCCTAAGGGCGACATGATGCCTCCAGGGTTAATTGCATCATAACTCAATGACCCTTCAAGAATGCATCCTCCCGGCATGCATGATACATGAATGTAGCCCGAGCGAGTTACTCACTAGGGCCACATTCATGGAGCATGACGACCAAAGGACATAATGCATTAATAAAGCACTATGGGGCCCTTAGATGGTTACGTCCCCTCCTCCAGCAGCCTGTTCCTGTAACTTGATCCCCCTCCTTTAGCACGCACAAATCCCCTGCATTTATTGTCCATAAAGATCAGATCCTCTCTGAGAAAAATGAGGTCAGAGCTGATACATGTAGCTCACAGCACAATGCTAGGATGGATTTGACTTATATCATACAACTCTGCATCAAGAGGGAAATATGGAAGCCACCCCTTCATAAACCAATTAGCTCAGTCTATCTTAGTCACATCTTTTGAAGGTAAAGTTGTGCATTTTTACCTAAAACAGATGTAAATTTATCAGAAGAGTATTGCTAACAGGGAAGAAGTACTGTAAAGGAATGAAAAAGAAAGAATAAATCTAACATCTCTCATTTACATGTATTCTGGAGGAGTAGGGTGTCAGGCCCTGGTCTGTAGATTAGCATGTCATGTGACCTGGCACGTGCTCACTCAGTAGCCAATCAGAGGGCAGGGGACATGCTTGTTGGTTACCTGGATGTACCAGGGTTCAAAGGTCACGTGGACATGTATCAGGTGGCGGCCCCTGGTGGCGGGGTGAGGAGTCATGTGACCGGACGGTTTGTGTCCACGGTCACGTGGTGTTTACAGAGGGTCACGTGATGGGCGCCAACATCACCCCCTGACCCTGGTCAACTTTAAATATCAAAGTATGCTGTGGTCAATATGGCCACTGACCCTGGTCAACTTTACATATCGAAAAATGGTTTCTACCCTATAGTGACTCTGTCCCTTTAGTTCAAGTATTAAGATGGGCAGTGATCAGTGGCAATAAACACTGATTGAAATATCGAAGTGTACAGTGGTCAATATGGCAATTGACCCTTGCCAACTTAACACAGCATGATCTGGGATATATAGCTGCTGCCCATTTTAACTAAAGGCTAAATATAGACCTATAAACTGATAAATATAGAGTGATCAAAATGGCAATTGAACCTGCTCAGCTTTAAATATAAAAAGTACAGATATCAATATGTACACTGACCCTGGCCAATTTCACACATCCATCAATAATGTGCACTGGGAAATGGGGCAACTGCCTGCTTGAATATAAAAATGGGCAGTGACCAAAATGGCAATTGGATGTAGTCCTGAAATATCAGAATGGGCAGTGAGCTTATTTTAAATAATAAGAGTGGTAAGTGGTCAACGTGGCCTTTAGATAGGATATACAACGGTATTCACCAAAGTGATATTGCTACTGGTTTTGCACAGCTCTAAATGCCATAGTGTTGTCAATATGGCAATCTTCGTGGGTCAACATTGAATAGCATGCAGCCAGATTACATGTTCAGTGTAGGTCTGCCATCCATGACACATCCCGTATTGAAACAGACACAGGATAAAGTGATGGGGAGGGCTGGGTGTTTAAGTTAACCCTTTAAGAACCGCTGATGCATTCATGCATCATGCCCATTGGTCATCGTGATGCATGAATGTAGCCCTGGCGAGTTTCTCGCCAGGGCTACATTCAAGCATCATACCGAACCTATGGGATTGATACACAAACTCCCGGAGGGTCGGCATGATGCTCCAATGAAGTGCTGGAAAGCAGCCTAGCCAGTACTTCATTGTTGCAACATGATGAACAATACACATGAAGCACTTCTGCATTAGCAACCCTTAAAGGTTTTAAGAGCTTTACTAAAGGGGCTGGAGCTCCTGTGGTGTCCCTATTGTATACCCATTCATTGAGACTGGGGTACATTACGTATGATTGAACGGCATGGGACGCGTTGACTGCACACGTCTGACGTCCCAGCCACCCAATCCTGTCTAGCCATTGCAATTCTTATGATTTTGGCCAAACTTTATCTCTCTCTATCAACTCCTATCAATGAGGTAAGAACAGTGATACCCTTTTCCCTAATGTTGCTCTATGAAATTAAGGCAAATTTCCAGCAGAGAATTGGCATCCGCATGCCTGAACAAGGTATATATATGCAAGGATGGAAGTCTTCAGTGTTTTCCGTGAAAAAGGGATTTTTATGTTCCAAAGCTCTACATGGGTACATTCCTATCAAAAAAGCCTATATCTGAGGGTTTCTTTTGGAGCATTTCTGGGATTCTTTTTGTGCCCAATCACTGCCATCCCTGTAAATATTAGACCTGTATCCAGTGTAGCATTGTTCCGCTTTGGGCTAGCTTCCCTCAAGTCCTCTAAACCATGCAGGGTAGACCTTAACCAAAGCAGCGCAGACAGGGTATGTCCCACCCACCCCACAATATAACCCATACAGAACAAGCCCACCTGCAGCCCCCCTCCTTATACAAATACCTGTATAACATAGCTGTGGGTTCACTCACATATCTCCATGGTAACGGTGTATGTTGGGTTTTCATATTGTGAAGGAAATACCACCACAGTGGGCGTGTCGGTCAATTCTCACGAATTTAGTTTGGGGTAATTTCTAGTTGTGAGGTATGAGTTGTGGGCTTTGTTAAATATCTTGGCAACAAAATTCAGTCAGGGGGTGTACTGTAAGTCTTCATCGGGTCCCTGATTTGAAGGATTTTCATGTTCCAACAATCTATAGATCTATAGGATATACTTTATACACATATAAAGGGAGTATTTGAGCATTTCAGGGGTTGGTGTGTCAAGTAACTTTCTTTTTAGCAAATGTATTATTAGAATATTGAATCCTGATTTAGATGGAGGCTTTAACAAAACACTTCAGCTAACAATGTTTATATGCTACCTATGTATAATACTCAAGTATGTACATGTAGTCCCATCACCAAACATGGCAGCACATCCCTTGTCTCCCACCCACAACAGTGTGTCCTAGGCTCATTTTGGATGTAAATTAAAAGTTGATGTGCTGCATTGCGCTAATTTCCGCCGTATTCAGAGGGCGAAAGAAGCGCTGTCGGCGTTGATTACGTCAACTATTCATTGTTAAATGGCGCCAATTAAGGACTTCTACAGCAGACGACATTCAGCTGCTGCTGTAGAGAGCGGCTCCTGGTGTCAGGTTTAGGCTCCAATATAAACTTCAATATTTTCTGTCCATAGAGGCAGTATTTCATTTCATTCCAGCTTGAAGGGTTGGCAGAGCAGAGAATGGATATAGGTTTACAAAAGTGGTAAATTGTGGGGGATCTTGTTGCCCTTTGTAATAACAGTAGGGAATCGTTTAGAATTTGGAATTCTCTGACTTGGATTCCTTGTTTGGATAGCGATTTCATGAAGTCTTTATTATACTAAATGTATTTGGTGGTGGAAAAGGCAGTTTAAGATTATGGAAGACTTAATTTTATAGAAGGAAACTGAAAGGTAGAACTCACAGTTAACAGTTAAGCTATTTTTTTTAATGCTCGAACAATCCTATGGATAAAAATAAAACACTATGTTAATTTCAAAGGGTTAAAGTATTTAAGACTACAGTACCTAAATAACATTGAAACAACCCTCCTGACCTATCACACATGCCCTGTAATTTTACGGAATTGTGTACATCAGTTGCTTCCTCTCTATTTGGTCACCGCCCAGAAGCAAAGTCCCCTCAGCCTTGACCTACCCCAAGACGTTTGTATTCAACACGTGTACACTACTGACCCGCCCACGCCTCTCCCGATGACACTTCCGGTTCCCGTCACCACCGACGTTTCCGGTTCCGCCGCGACGCGCGCTCACCGGAAGAGGTCTCCAGAGGGACGATGAGATGGGGTCGGCTGGTTCCCGAGGCAGTGACGAGTGACGAAGGAGCAGGGGAAAGATACCAGCGACTGGTCAATGATAGAGGCGGCAGGTAACCCCAGGGGACTGACTGACTACACAGTCCCCTAGCGGATCTTTGGTGGCGGCTCGATCCTATGTGCCCTATGGGTCATGTCTTTTTAACTACTAGAAGATGTGCTTGGAGGCAGAGATAGCCCTTTTGGGCTGCATCAAATGCAGAGGAGAATTTGTTTCAAGAAAATCCACCATTTGAGCGCAGGGTTGTCAATAGCTGCCTACCTCGAATATGTGCCCCTGAGAGCTATCTTAATTCAAAAACTATATCGGAGAGACAAATAATCAGTGGGCACAGGGAGTTGGACTAGTTGATAATGTTGATAAACTGTTGAAATCTTTTCTGTGCCCAAAACCCAAAAGGGGAGTACAATGCCGCTGACTCTACCTGTAACTATCAAAACCTGGCAGTTCAGAAACTAGTCAGTGGTGACGACTTTAGGTCCTCAGGTCGACAATACATAAACAACTACCTTAGGTGGTCAAAATGACGAGTTTAAGTCGTCATCCTGCCCACCTAATTCGTCAGTTTGACAATACTGAGAATACAGAGTTGTCATACTGACGACTTATGTGGTCATCGCCAGTCGCCAAGAAAAGTATCCTGACCAAAAAGACCTCCAATGCCCTTCCAGCCTGCCTGCTCCCCATACTGTACTGGTGGTGCCCTCTAGTGGAGTACCACCAGCTGGTACCGACAGGCTGCCCACGACCCCACCATTAGTGCCGGTACCAGCTGAACAAACCGGTAACCAGCGGATCACCAGGACATTCTGGGACCGCTACTGACTTCTAATGTATTGAATATGCATATAAAATCTAATTTTAATTTTGAAACGGGTTTTGGTCTATGATGGTATCGCAAATATGTAGGATAACATATTAAAAAAAAAGATTTGAATATATCTAAATCAAATTTAGCCTTTGCTTTTGAGATGTTTCTGCAACAAAAACAAACACAAAAGGAACTACATGGTATGGTCCATCTTGTGATGACCTACGTAAATAATAACCCAGGTATTGAACTGACTTCATGTAAATGAGAGGTTCTCATACCTACTTTGTATTTGAAGAGGTAGTCCACCATGTAAATCAATGTCTCTGTATTCCCCCAGCCTGGGGGGGGGGCACTGACCCTCTGTTTGGGTACTAACTGTGGTACCAACCCCACGGAGCGGTGGCTGTCGATGAGTCAAAGGGGAGAAAAAGGGGGGCTGTTAGCTGAATTACATCTTGAAATTAAGGGGCTGTTAGTACCTTTCATGCCTTGTATGGAACGGAAGTAACTTGTATATTCCATGTTATCACTCCAGGGCTGTGAAATTCCTGAGTATTATTGTCAAAGAACCTTGATTTACATGGAAAAGGGCCCCAAAAAGGGGGCTATTAAGAGACTTCTTCAAAAAAGGGGGGCTGTAAAAATTGAGCTGTGTTTAAAGGGGCTGTGATTTGGCAAAAAAGAGGGGGCTGTAGTTTCGCAGTTTGTACCACCAATCAAAGACTCCCCCCGGGTCCCCCAGTCATCTCTTCCTGGTTGTACAAACAATTAGGGTAGGCCCCATGATTTTGCTCCATGCCATGACCCTGGCTGGTTCTTCCTGAGGCAAAGCTTTTCGTCTTTAATCCACTTAACGATCAGAGACGGTTTATCCCAAGATCTGAGGAACTTTCGGATCATTCACAGAGCCCTCTGTGTGTGGTTGTTTCTCACGAGTTTGGGCAAGACTTTCCAGAGAAAAAGAGACCAAGTATGCCTCGCCTTATTGTTTTGGGCCTTGTAAAGTGTATATCGTACAGTCCATTTAGACGAAATTGGGAACACAAACTTCTTGATTTATCTTTTCTTCACAGAAATAAGTCTTAGAGTAATGAAATAATATTATGTAATGATTTTTGGCCAACATTCTGAGGATCGACCTTTTGTGCTTTGGAGGGGTGGGTGGGGGGGGTTAGGGTCACCTGAGGGCCTGTCATCTCGGGTAATGCGGGCAGGGCTTTGATTAGGGCATTAGACCTAGTAATGAAGGGTATTCATTGACCCTGGAGAATATGGGCCTTAATACGCCTCATGCCCACCTGCAACAAACTGCTCTAGAAAGGTATTGGGTTCAATATGTAATGGGGCTCTACAATAATAGACCTTCTAGTATTACCTGAGTTTAGGATAGAAAGGTGAAATATTAGCCCATATAGCATGAGGGTCCTGTGGCGGTTTAAGGACAATAAGTATACATGTGTATGGTCTGAAGGATATTGCGTTTGGTGAAAAATACTTGTGGAGATATGAAATTCTGTTAAGAAACAACTTGAAGAATAAACATGATTTGGACCAAATTCATTCTCAATTTGCTCTAAAACCACAGTGATTAAGTAGAATCATTTTGCTATGTGTTTTGCTATGTGATCCTTAGTTCAAACTATTAGCATCCAGAATGGTCAGAATCCATTCCTTATTACCTCAATGCAGGTCAACCTTACTTATCCCAGGCCTATATATATAGTGTTGTCAGTGGCGGTGCATAGCGGCGGGAGTGGACAATAGACTGTTGGGGGCCGCTTCCAGGCAGATTTGGCGCTGACCTATTCCCTGGGTAAATACCAATTTCCTGGTCCAGGTGTCCGCTGTCTGCATTGAGCAGGAGGAGTAGGGTATGAGGGGTATCTTGGTCCTTTAACCCTTTAAGGTCCACTAATGCATTAATGCATCATGCCCATTGGTCATCATGATACATGGATGTAGCCCTGGTGAATAACTCATCAGGGCTAGATTTAACCATCATGCTGACCCTATGGTATCGGTACACTCCTGGAGGGTGAGGGGGTGGAGAGATTTCCAAATAATGACTAAACCCTGCGATTTTGGCATTCCTGCTTTGGGCTGCTTCAGTCTTCGATCAAGACATCCCAATGACCGTATGTTCCTATAAAAGTGCCGGCACAGAAGCTGCAGAGGTATTCAAAGCGTAAAATGCACCTAAGTTGTAAATAAGCGCTGGGGGTAGAGCCTGATTGAAATCTGCGCCATGACGCTTATACTAGCCAATATGGTATGTGTGTATATATTCAAATTTATGTATAGATAGAGAAATGCATGTACAAATAACATACCTTCATGATCAGTTGATTGATCATGCGTTGGAACGTGCCCTCAAATATTGATTCACACAAGTATAAATAACATGGTATATGCACACAAATGTATGTTCACAATTACTTTATTCAGACAGGAAAGAGCACTGGATGAGCTATACCTTCCTTAGTAGCCAGATGCCCCCAGCAGATCTCTCTATCCATGTCCTAGCCATGTCCCCATGTCTGCATAGTGACCTACCTTTAACACCCATCCCTTGTCCCCCTCAAGGGGCATTGGCCAAGTACAAAATAGTGTTTGTCTGACAAACACAGCAGATAGATTCCAGCCGAATTAGGCTGCATTATTCATCATTTGACCTCCTGGAGGCCCCTTCGCCTCGTCCCTCCACGGCTGTGGCCCCCAGCCCAGGCCCCTTGACATGGAAAGTGCGTGTTTAATCTGGATAAAGCCCACTGTGTCAGGAAGGGCTCTGGGACAGGAGTAAACACCTTAAGGTCCTTTAACCCTTTATGTGCTGCATAATGTTTTAATACACAATATGCTGTCTTGATGCATGAATGCAGCCTCGATGAAAAAATTTTGCATTCATAAATCACGCTGACCATCCAGGTGCGTATTACCTCTGTAGGGACAGCAAGGTTTGTGAATGCAGTGCTAGTGAGTAGACATGCCAGAGTTGCATTTATTCATCATGGCAACCAGAGGGTATAACTATGCAATCTGTAGCACCTCCATGGTTTAAGCCAGCATGCCCATCCTGTCTTTCTCTTAGTCAAAGTCCAGTATTTACTGAGAGTGAAGGGAGCGTGCACGGCTCTTGAACATGATCCTGGGAGCACCTGAACTGACATAGGGCAGCCCCCCCCCCCCTCCCAACATCATATAGCTCACCTCTGTGGTTGGTCGATTTTGTTCAACTTTGTGTCAAACCCCTACTACACTACTATTTGAGGAAAAGATAAATTGATTTAATAGTCTAGTAAGTGTTCACTTTGTCCAGAGATTGCTTATAATATACAGTTTCTAGAAACCAAATGCATTGTGGCAAACTTTAATTTTACTGTCAAGTTTTGTCCAAACTGAGGGGCTATGACACAGACTCCTTTATTCAGTCTTACCTTACCTGTAGAATTTCATCTTCAAATCATCTCCCCCTCAGGGTTCTTCACAAAGCCAGGTGCAAATGACTAATGAGGGCCTGTGAAGTCAGGCTTATAAGCTCTTTTAAACACCATCAATTTTCCCCAAAAACATAGAAGTTCTATGGCTACCACCCAATTCCCAATCCAGGCACATGTCCCAAGTTAAAGAAAGCCCACTTGCCTAAATGATAAAAAGGGTAAATAAAAATAGACGGTTCATTTTAGTTAAACTGGAAGAGAATTCATCCTCATTCACTAAATCAGTGGCCAGCACACTCCTTAAACATCCTGTAAACACAAAAAGATTTAACACTTTAAGGGTTTCATATTGCAAAAAAAATAAAATAAAAAGGCATATTATGCCCAGTGGCGAATGCAGCCCTTGCAAGTGCCTCACCAGTGCTGTATTCATGTATCATGCTGACCCTTTAGGGCTGATACACCCCAGAGAGGGTCACCATGATGCACCAATGCAGTACTGCCATGTCTACTCACCAGCACTGCATTTGTGCATCATAATGAACCTTGAGGGATCATATAGCCCTTATAGGGCTAACTATTACATAGATCTTCCAGCTGTCTCCTGTAGCAGAAATAGATGGTATTCCAGCCAAGTCAAAGTGTGCTGTAAGGGGGTATAGTTGAGGTTACCTAGTACTGTGGCTGTTTCAGCTGACCGCTCTTATTAAGGCCTGGAGCACGCCCAGCTAGGCCTTTTCACTACCTATTAACCCATTATGGCTAACATATTGCCTTTACTTAATGTTCGTTCACATGATGCAGCAATGCATTGCTGGTAAGTAAAATGCCACCAAAGCATTTGCACATGATGTTGACCTGAAAGGACTGTATCGACCCTGTAGGATCAGCATGATGCATGAATGCAGCCTTGCTCATTTTATCACCAGGGCTGCATTCATCCACCAAGGCAAAAGGAAATAATACAGTCGGCCCTTGCGTCTTTGCCCCTTTAATTCCTCAGATCCCTCATTACCTCAGACACAGGATCTACAACTCCCTCTATGTTTTCTATTATTTATATTTGGACTCACATCCTCAGACAATTTGCTTCCTCAGACAATTTCCCTTGCATTTTCAAAGTCTGAGGAAGCAAGGCCCAGGTGTATATTCAAGCACGTATGCCACGCTTGAAGGTCTAAAAAGCTGTGTTCAAGAGGCCAAGGGAGAAGTGTCCCAGGTGCCTGAAAGGCTTTCACCAGGAGACTAAGTGCACCCTACCTGGCCGACTATCTGCCTTTTGTATTATACAAAGATAACACAGGCTGGTTACCCCATACCTATACCCCCAGTGGCCATCCCTCAACTAGTCTTTATGTGCCTGTCTAGGGAACGTGTAGCTTATGGGCAGGGGAGTGGAACGGTGAGGTCAGCTATAGTGTTTAGAAGGGGTCAGGACTTGATCATGGGTGGTTTTATAGAGAGGTTCAGTCATAAGTCAGAACACTTAAATACACTTTTAACATAGGTAAGAAAATATGAAAATTGCTCTAAACATAGACTGCAGATTGTCAATCTGTCATTATACAGGCATAGCAATTATTACCCCCCTGTCAGTACCTTCTCTTACCTTTGAGAGAAATATGACACAGCTAGTCAGAAAAGGAAAATCAGAAATAGGCAGGTGTTCGGAGATATATGCAGAAGCCCCAGGCCAAACATTGATATGGACAACATAATCTTAGATGTGCTGATAAGAAAACTATACCTCTATGGGAAATGACATACTGAGGGGGCGTGAGGCAAATGACCTTGGCTAGACTTTTTCGGTTTGAAAGCATTGCCTCCCACAACTACCAGTCACACTGGCTGAGTGCTTTCCTTGCAGGTTACTATTTCAATCTTTTCTGGCACCTGCAAACTGCCTTTTGTTGGTGGACGGTGTCAGGTTCCACTTGACTCCTATAGACCACTTTTACACATCCCTCTAGATTTAGCAATTGTGTAGGTCGCCCAAGGTAGGGAGATGAGCAAGAAGTAGGGTTCAAAAACATAGGTAAAGACATAGGTAAAGTATTTGACTCATAGTTTGAGCTCAGCCATAGAAGGCTTAGAGTACATATAGGCATATACACTGAAATTATACATGACTTTCTAATGCTATTCATGGGGGTAAAACCGTATCATATAATCAATGTACAAACTGGACACTGATACAGTCTTACATCTTGATTTATATCAGTATAACTCTATCTTAGACAGGTAACATGTACCTCAGTCAGCTTTTATAATGACAGAGGAGGAGAATAATGAGATGTTGCATAGGAAGGTTTTATTGAGGTAAGTAGAGGCTTAGTTTGATTTATTCTTTACCTTACTGACATGGCTACACCGCCCATACTCCGCCCTCCTGGATGGGATTGTTTTTTAAGGGTTACATAATGCATTAATGCACCAAGACCATTGGTTGTCATGATACATGAATGCAGCCGTGGCAACTCTACCCACAAGCGCTGTATTGATGCATCATGCTGACCCTACAGGGTTGGCGCACCTTCAAAGGTTCAGCATGATACACCAATGCAGGCCTGATGGGTCATAAGTGCATCTTAAGGACCAAAGAACATGAAACTTGAGGCATCATGCGGCCCTTCAAGGGCAAATAAGTGACAGGGTGAAGTCACTATAGAGCACAGTATGCCCCTCAAAATGTCAATGTAGATTCTTGTGAACTGGTTTATGTGTTTAATCTGGTTTATTGCCTTAATCAGATAGAAAGGACAGGTTTCATTACAGAGGCTTCAATAGGAGTCCATGCTTGGCTGGTATCTATAGGTAGGCATTTGTGTGTGGCAAGATGGGTACAGACATTTAATATAAGTAGTATATGGATCCATGGGGGTGAAATATGGATGCGGGTGGGCTTTGTGTGTGGATATTGGAAATGGGGTGCAATGATGGGGGGTTAAAATGGAGTTGCGATATAAATAATTGGAGTGGTAGAAACTGCGAGATACGGGGCCAAGGGGAGTGTCGATGGGAGATTTCTACAAATTACTAAAGGCTGGCAAAGATCACTGCCTTTACTTTTTTCTATTGTATTTCTTCTTTTTCAATTGTATTGAATACTGAGATTATTACATCAGAATTTGTGAAATGTCCTATTTTGTCAAGCAGAGTGGCCACTGGCTGCTAAGGGTTGGGTGCGATATTGAAAGGATTCTTTTTTTTTTTTTTTTTTTTTTGGGGGAGGGTTGATTGGGGTCCTAGGGTGCGGCTGGACGTGTCAGGTCCCTATCAGTGGACCTCTGTGTATCCTTGTGGATCCCTGGCCAAAGGCCAACAAGGGGGGCCTTGATCCAGGATCCACCTATAAGCTACACGTGATAAGTGAGTGTGAGAGGACCAGGCCTTGTAACCCTACATTACACCCTGTATACAGTCACTACCTCCCACTCCTGTTTGGCTCTCTCATCCTATAGGGTAGACTGGCCATCAGTCGGGCTCACAATCAACCTTTGCTTCCTCAGATACAGACAATGCAAAAAATATGTCTGAGAAAGTTAACTGTAAGTCTAATTACAATAGAACTCATACAGACAGTTACAAATGTTCTATTTGCGGTAGTGAGGGATTGAAATATTTATGTTATTCCGAAAGATCTAGGGATGAGAAGCGAGCAGGAATAACTCCATATTCCAGTGGTGTGCAAGTGACTGAGAGTATGTGTTCGACTGTGAATCTACCCCAGGCATGGTGACTATCACCCCACCCCTGCTTGGCTCTCTTACCCTGGCGCACCTACAAGCAGCTGGCCGCCGTGTCAGCCAGGACCCATCATCACAGGGAAAACTACCAGAATAGAATAAATATGGGATAGAGCACCGATGACTCTAATAATGGAAATGTGAGTACATTGAGTATAAAATATGGTTAGGCCTGTAGGGGAGGTGGAAAATAAGGCAAAAAAAGAGCAGCTTTTTAGTCAACTGTCGTTTATAAGGGACCAAAGGTTATGTGATCGTAAAAAAAGGAGCAGTGTTTGGTATATTTTCAGTGGTGGGAATAAGTGGAGGTAAAGTGTGTAGGGAAAATTTTAAAAGCAAGATATTAAAAAGTAAAGTTGGTGTGAACTGGTTGTGTGTGTGAGATGTTTGTAGTAATGTCTCTCCATACATACACTCATAGACATTTAACCCTTTATGAACCACATAATGCCTCACTGATCAATATGGTGTTTAACTCGTCATGAGCGCATTTTTCTGCATCATGCCAACCCTTTTACAGTGTAACCTTAGGCCCTGCATGATGTCTGGATGCAGCTCTGGTGGGTTACTCAATAGAGCTCCATTTATGCATCATGAAGGGAAAGGGCATAGTGGGTTCATGTTCTTTGCGGCCCTTTTAAGGGTTAAAACCTGGCGCTCATGTACCTTAAGGGCACCTTAAGTCTGGTGAGCTAAAGTCAAGTCCATACCTTTTACCTGCAGCTGGTGGAGGCCAGGGGGCCACAGGGCGATAAGCACAATGCCCTCAGGCCCTACCAGCTTTAGTCTGACCTCAATGACCTTATCCAGAAGGACAGGTGACCCCTGAAATGGACTACTAGCCAAGGGCAGCCTAACATGCAGCCTAACTAGACCCATCCCACTGATACAGTGTAGTATAACAGCCCCACCCTGAATAATATATTCTGGATCATCCCAAGGTCAAATCATGGTCACTTTAAGGTCATATTCCAAGGTCATGTGGCCTTGTAGGACAGTTTACTTTCCCATCACCTTTTGGCAGAAGTAACATGTTAGCTAGGGTCTTTGAGAAAACGCCAAGCGTCCCCCCTGCTGACTTCTCAACAAGAAAGGTTGATGGGAGGATCGACTTTCTGTTCACACACTGAGAGATGTCACCCCATACCTTCTTGTATTTGGTACAATGTTGGCGACTTGGGGCTGTGTACCTTTCTGCTTAAATCTCTCCATTAAAATGATAAATTTACACTCCATTAAAGCCCTCAGTGAAATGCTTTGTGAAGCTCACACGTTTACATTTGTACAATTTGTAAAGGCCCCCACACCCTACATCAGTCCATTTTAAGTTGCACATTAGGAACATATTTCTTTAGAAGGACCTTCTGCTGAGGGCCCTTGATGGGAGGTCCATCAGGATAGGCCGCTATCCTAACAAATTTACTTAAGCAGTGGTCAAATGACGTGCTTGAATTTGAGATTTTAAGAGGTGACTTGAAGTGCAGAGCAATCATGAGAATTTTACTTACCCTTTTGGGTACAATTTCAATAGTTTGAAAACAAATATTATCTGTGGGCATTTCACAGTAATGTTTAATAGCAATGGGAAATGCCCTCTAGAGATGTCTCCTATCCCATCCTGATAAAAAAGACTATGTTACAAAACCAATGAAATCTCTGTAATAATCACAATGACAACTTTCTTCCATTCCAATACCGTTACCATTGCAAGCCCCTATGCCACATGTACCATCCATAGGGGCGGGATCACACGATGTCGACCTTTACCTGTTTATAAAGGTATAGAGAGATCATGAGAACATGGTTTACATTATCCCTGTTTCACCAGCCAGCATCATGCACCCTGCTGACTATTTTCTCTACCCTGCCGTGCCCCTCACCATGGGCCCATTGTAGCCATAATTGTTTTTACTGAAAAGAACCCCAGCAACTGGAGAAAAACCAGCAAACATTACGTGACCGTTACACTAGCAGTATTGAATTCCGTCAACACTCACAGTCAAGCCTTTAAAAGCGATGGGGGAGCGATTTAGCAGAAGTTCTTTTTAAACAAGAGAGTTGGTTGTGAATGGATGGAGGGGAGGAGTGTGGAAAGGTGATTTTGGCCTGGGTCGTCTATCCCTGACAGTGTGTGCTTTGGCAAGTTCCGGGCCGGAGTGCCATGTTAGAGTTGTCTGGTTATGTATGGATGATTCTCACAGGATTGACCATGTCTGAGTTCCTCGATGGCCCCCGGACGTAAAACTAAACAAACAAACAGGATTGACCAAATTTTACAAGGCCAAATTTTATAACTTATATAGCAGGGCTGATAGTGATACAGGCTTATGTAGAGGACCTGTTTTGCCTGGCCCCTATTCCTACAACAGTGAAAATAGTGTTTTGGGGTATGCAGAAGTAGTTAAGACATACCCCAAAATTTCATTTTCTGTAGCATTTTGGCCAAGGTTGTGCGAGTTGATTGTCTGGTAATGTATAGACTGCCAGACCCACGGTCCTCTCTCCTCATATTTCTACCAATTGGGATGTTGGGGGAGAGAAGAAAAAGTGCTCCAAAAACAAAAGAAGAAAAACTAAAACAAAAGAAGAAAAACTACAAACCCCTTTGGCAAAACTGGCAATTCTACAAGCTCAGTTCACTAAGTACACTTTACATTGAGAACCTGGTTCTATTGTAGCTAAACCTGACTGAGGTTATACATACTTTAGTCAGGACTGCATTAAGCTCTGCCATCCTGGCTTTCATTATAAAGTTGTCCCTTTTGGTAATGTATTTGTGTTTGTCAAATAGGGACTTAATCAAATAGCAACCCACAAGAGAAAGGGGCTCTATAATCGATTGAAATGAGGGATGGCAAGAGATAGGTCCATGTACATAAAGGCTATTGGTTTGTATGGAGGGACAACTAGACTGTTACCTGATGTGCATGTTAAATGCAGTTGCTGCTGCTACTTCAAAGACATTAATTGTGATCTATACAGAGGCATAGGAAGCAAATCCTCATGGGGGGGCCCAGCGAGGACCCAATTTGAACACCTTGAATTATCGGCTCAAGCGCGATGATGCCTATACATACCCATAATAGAATTTAATAGAAAGTATTTTTGGTGAATTTTAGATCTGATTCGAGGCTCAGGGCTCCATTTTCCCTATCCCTTTAACATATTAATCTAATTTGGGATGGAAAGTTTTAGCTGCTTTTACATTTCATTATGACTTCTTGGTAAATCTTTGGGGGGGGGGCCTGACATAATCAGGCCCCCCCTCCTTTATGATTGGGGGGGCCGGCCCCCTGCCCCCCCTTTTCCTACTCCCCTGCTATATGTTCACCATTGTTGGCTTACATATATTGCAGAGATTCTACATTGTGATTTAGGTACCGTAGTTTGGGACTAAAAATTATCACTACAAATAATGTGTTTTTGAGAGAGGAGCATTTCAATAGTATTGCCCTCACTCAAAATGTCCCCATCTGACAAGTCAGGCTGTGTCCCCTGTTTGGCGGTTTGATATCATGTAGATTCCATACACCATCCCTAAGATCCCTGTAGCCAGCACAGTTGTACCTTGTATGCTCTGAGAATCTATTGGCATCGTTTTTCCCCTTTCCCCAAAGTAATTCAGAAATAATATGGCGTGAGGAATATGAAGTCCTGACTAAGCCGGCGGGCCAATATTTGGCTTTATTGTATTGGGTTTCGCCTCCATCAACTGGAAAGGCCTGGGTCTGTATTGACCCTATACGCTGTCATATTTTGGATCTGTACTCTTGACCAACCTTAGGGGAGGAGACCCAGGGGCCTAACGATAGGGAATGCCTTCCCTTGTCTGTCTCTAGTCTCAAAAGCAGGCAGTATTTGCTCCGTCAACGGTAGTAGACGCCAGGTTTTCAGTACGTCACCTGCACACGTCCTATGCACGCCAAAAACGTACTGTACAATGATAAAGGCGTCACCGTGGAGATCTTAAGCTCTGGTACCAGCGGCTGGGACCCATTCTAAGCCAACATATTGCTAATGGTCCACACAGGCAGCAGCATTGTTAGAAAAATCCTCAGGTTTTTACTGTGAGAAAAACTTAACATTGCATGTAATATAATTCCTGGATTCTTGCAGATGGCAAACTTAATAGCTGCGGTTGGTGAAAATTATTAGGAACAAATATGAAGCAAACTGCTTCCGTGTGGGTAGTTTCATTGCTTAATCAGAATAAAACTAGAATTCATGGGTTAGGGCCTTGGTGCAGCGATTACAAGACATGTAATGCTCTTTTTGCTTAGCTTGTCATGATGACTTGGGAAAATGTTGCTGGTTCTGTGTCTGATCCAAGACTGAGGGTTAACCAGTGGATGCAAGCTTTCATTAAGGGATTGGTCCTTTGAAGGGCCAGTCAGTGACTGAGTCACTCATTCAACAAGTAATTACTAATATAGGAATGCCTACAGAATCCCCTACTCCTACTGCCCACCTTCCCTTCCTAGTAGGCCTTTAAAGGCCAAATGATGCCCCTGGTTTCTGTCCCTTCATTATGATTGACTATAGTCTAAGAGCTCTGGCGAGTAACTCTCCAGCATTCCAGTGATGCATCATGCCGACCCTATGGGCGTATTGGCATGATGCATGAATGCAGCTTTGGGCAGTTACTCACCATAGCTGCTGCATTCATTAATCATGATGATCAGGGGGTATATGACCATGAAAGGGTTAGTAAGGTTGTCTCCATGGTGTACCTGTTGGGTGTTGGAGAGGGCCAACAAATAATGCCTTAATACTGTCACCAGGCCCAATATTGTGCTATCAGAGGTGAATGGATCAGTCGTTGGTGGACATTGTATCTCAAAGGTGTTGGCTTCACACCCAGTAGCCACTTTAACCATTTAGAGGCAGGATGGTGCCTAAATTCATTCTGTCCTTTGGTCGGCATAATGCATGAATGCAGTCCTGGCGAGACTGCTCGCCAGGACTGCATTCATGCATCATGCCGACCCTATTGGGATGATACACTTCATCAGGTCCAGGATCGGCATGATACACCAATGAAGGGCAAGTTGGTGCATCGCGATGCAAGTATATTTTGTTTTGAGGCAACATGTCAGCCTTAAAGGGTTAAATACCCCTTCCCACCCCACCTGAGATGTTATCCCTTACGTCCAACTACCCAGTTACACCATTCCCCTCCATTCATCCACCATACACAGGAGGAAAGCTATATTATACAGGTGTACAGCCTTACAACATATTAACACTCCAGGGTGCCACCTCCTGTGGTGCCACCCACTATCCACCCCTCCCACCCCCTGTGGTGTTAATCTGCGTTTTGTGCAGAGTCAGGCTTAATTCATGATCAGAAGAAAGCCTCCTAATCCCTTAACTACTTCTGGCTGCCAGCCAACGTTTTACACCTTTCACCTTTTCTGCTCACTAAAAGAGTTGGACAGTTCCAGTGGTGTCAAGTTTCATGACTTTTAAAGCAAATGTCAGAATGGCCAGAAAATGCCTCTTCTTTCAGCTGTGGAAAATATTTTCTTTATTTGATGCATTTTAAGAGGAAAGGTTCTTGAAGACACTGTAAAGGCATGGAAATAACCTGTGCCTGTATGGCCTTTACTTTCTCTTCTTTTTTAAACATTTTTTACCAAGTGGTTTCCAGTAGGTTAGTGTTTGTTGTGTTTTCCACTCGTTGGGGGAATACATTGACGTAGTAACAGTAGAAGTATATATCACTCATGGCTGGACAGAGATAGCTAAATACACAGCCCCCCCCCCCCCAACACAGACACTTGCAGATAAGACAGTTGGCCGATCCTCCACTCGGTTGTCATGGCCTAGATCCGGGAAGGCCCTTTTCACGTGGCCCCGAGTAGTGGAACCTGACAAGTGGCACATCTTCACAATTTGGATCGATCTTTTAGTACTACATGTTAGGTCGAATCGATGAATCATTTATCAAGTGCAGATAAACAGATATATTTGCTCTTTTTGTAGTAATCGCCTGTATCATGATCATTAAATCATGTACAAATGATATAGAGTGGATAGCTTCACGTGTTCTGTGTTTTCTTTCTCTTTTTTTCCCTTTTGGCATGTAGAGGCATGAATAGGATATATAATTAATCAAAATGTGCTGGATATTGATCCAATTTTGAATTAGATTTCAGATCCCGGTTTCAGATATATTAAGCTCATCTAGACCATTAACCTTCCTGATACACACTCTCTTAAATTAAAAGTTCTAAGCCAACTTATAGCATAATAGATGGGGATCTCCATTAACACTGGCTGCCTGCGCTATACGTAATTCATAACCCAATTAGTGTGAGCAGCTCACCCTAAGCTGACCCCCTTCCTGAGCTACTCTCAGTGCTAAAAGTACACATAAATCAGGACCTACTTAACCCCTTTAGGGCCACTTGTGACTTAATGCATCATGCCCATTAGTGGTCATGGTGCATGAATGCAGCCCTGGCGAGTAACTCGCTGCATTCATGCCAACCTTACAGGCTCGACCCTATTGGATCAGAGTGTCATGGAGGGTCGTCATGATGCACCAATGAAAAGTCTCGCCAACACTTGGTTGGATCATCATGACCACCAATGGGCATGATGCACTCTTACATTAACCCCTTTGGGGCTATATGGTACTTCTAATGCATTGTCTGCCCATTTGCCCTCATGCTTCATGAATGTACCCCACACTCCCTGATGAACAAATGCATCATACCAGGCCTATAGACTAATGCACTTCAAAGGATTCATATGATGCATTTATGCATCTAGAGTTAAGCTTTTAGCTGAATATCACGATAAGAAATGGGTATAGTACAATAAAGCTTTATTTGCCCCTAAAAGGTTTAACGACCGTGCTATTTCAGACTATACGATGATGGAGTATAGAGCCAAGGGAATAGAGCCCACACCTGAATCTACCTTTAATCTATTAATCCATGGTATGGTCCACATTTAGGTACATGTAGCAGTAGTAGTCATTAGGCTACATTGACCTGGACCACTGAGTACCATTATGATCCATAACCCCACCTGGAGTAGAGCACTGGGAGTGACCACTGAGTGACTCTAGGGCTGCCCAGGATTGCCTTAACAACCAGGACTAACAACCCATACTGAGCTAACAGGGGTACTCTATAGTACTCTTCACTATGCTCCCCTAAAACTCATTTTGAATGATTAAGGGCGATATACATAGCCTTGTCAGCATTATGCCCAGGCCATGCAGTTCTGTTAAGGATATTCACCAGCATTGCATAGAGGCATTATGCCTGTATCAGCCCTTTAGGCCTGGTATGATGCATGACTGTAGTTTGGGCTAGGTGCCTGCCTGGGCTCCATCCATGCATCATAATTAATGGCGGCCAAATGCATTTAAAGTGTTGGTAAGTCTATTCTCAACCCCAACTTGCATGTACACTCTGTTATGATGTAAGCCTGGATACTATAGTAATCCTGTGTTTTGATACTGTGTCATGGCTGCCTGATACATATCCAATATATAGTACATTGTGGTAGGTGTATATAACAACATTGAATAAACACTTATATAGGTTGTACTCAGGTTCACCAGAAGTACATCTCAGAATGCAACATGTTAAGTAACTCTGCACTCATGTAACAAATCAATATAGTTATTCTGTATACCGGTAGAACGTGATAGAACATGTTAATCAATACGTGTACATGACACAAAATCGATTGTAGAATAAAAAGTGGAACAAGCTCTAGCCTTATGTTATTATAAAAGGATAACAGCTGAAAGAGATGATCCATTGCCAATCGATAGAGTTTTGGAGTAAACTGAAGATAGATGAAATATTTACCTCAGGTGTGAAACAGGTGGCACAGTCTTCTTAACCTCTTCCAGTACTTCCTGTGAAGCATAGGGTTAGCCATTGTTTTGTTTTTGAAAATACATCTGTTAAGTCCCAATATCAATGCCACAATCCCCATAATCTATGAAGTATTAAAAGCACTAATATAGTATCTGGCAGTTTTAATAGTCTGCCATAAGTATTTTTCCATGGGTGGAGAAAATGTGGACTGAGTGAGCATAAAAATAGATTGGAGATTACAATGCTAATCTGTCCCAATTCAACATCAACCCAGGGCAAAAAGGTATTTGCTGGAGCAGAGAATATCACATTGTGCAGGGGAGTTGATGTGGCTGCCCCTGTGTACTTTGGCTAGGTATATTTGAAGAGGAGATATTGAGTTTGTGCAATGGTGGATGAGTCTGCAATGAGGCATGGACTCCCTCTGTAAACTGGTTGCCAAGCTTGTATTAAACCTTTAAGGGTAGCAAATTGCCTTAATCCACTATGCTTTTAGTCATCATGATGCATGAAGGCAGCCCTGACGAGTCTACTAATCAGGGCTATATCCATGCAGCATGCTGATCATATGGGGTTGGTGAACCCCAAAAGGGTCAACGTGATGCACCAATGCTTTGTTGGCAATTAGACTCACCAGCATTTCATTGGTCAATGGACATGAACCTGATGGCATCATGTGGCCCTTTGAGGGCTGGAAAGTAAAAAGGTCCTGTCCTAACGTCATATAGAGGTCATACATTTGGAGAAGGCCCAAACCACCCTGACTGGCCTCTACCACACTTCTCCAGTTCATGTGGTACCACACTCATATGTCATTGGTGTATTACTGTAGTCTCTATTTCCTCCTTTACATAGAACCCCTCCCACACGTATTTTCACAAATTTGGCCAAAGTCTGTCAAGAAATAAATCACTTCACTACTCTAGATACTCCATGGGGTTAGACTTAGGAAAAGGTATTACCAACTTTGGGTAGTAGCTGGTTATGATAAGTAAATTTTACATAGCCATACTGTATACTCCAAATATTGATGTCCACTAGATATTAGTCTGACGTATGACTGTCGATCAGGCATGTTAACCTATACATCCAGCAGAGTGGAGTTCCTTTTATTGTGATCTCATTCAGAAATAGGAAATGGAAGTGCGGAGGGGTTAGTTCCCTGATATTTGGTCTAGTAAGAATAGGAATACCAGTAGTATGAAAAAACAACTGAATAGCTATAAAACATAAGAGGAATTGAAATGGTTCTATCAACTCAAAAAGTAGAGAACTGTGGTATCTGGACTCCTCCAACAAATGAAGTACCGTAGTATCTGCTGACCTCCTTGAATGCAAGTGCCCTTCCCCTCGCCTATCTCCTCTTATCAACTCATATCCAGGTATGATACAAGCTATCAATATGGTAATTAAGGTGTGAGGCCACAGGTAGATATGTTAATCTGCATGGTATTAACAGCACAACTCCCCTTTGTTGATAGAGTGAAGCCTGGAGCAGTTTGGTGAGATAAGGATTTGTCACTAGTCAGGCATGCTGACATATAATCAATTGAGGCAGATAAGTCATTAGGGTTTGATTCTATTATCAATACCTTTAGTACACACACAGGTGCATAAGACAAGGTTATCTGCCACAATAGATAGGTTTACAGTGATATATATGTGTAAAAAATCAGTCAGGATTAGCACATATTTTCTGATGGATGGTCAATTGTTTATTTTTCTACACATTTGGGTTTAAAAGGTTTCACTTTTGCTTCTAGTTCAAGAATTGACATACTGGAATTTCTTGAAATCGTTTCAATTCCATACAGAAGATTGACAAGGATCTTGAGAATTCCTATCTTAAGTCACCTCCATTTTCTTTTTGGAAGGGACCCATTTAGCATAGAAACATCATCTTGGTGATGGCTGTGGGCTGTATATTGAAAAAGGTGCTAATCCCTTTATATAAATGTTCTTTGCACCTTCCCTATTGTTCACATGTATGTGGAACTATATTACTACGCTACTATTTGCTTATTTAGCCCCATGGCTAGTTCTGAAGGGGCCACAGGCGTCTTCAAAAACTGAGTTTGCTCCATTCACTGCCTGGTACATAAGAGGTTCATTCAAGAGCCCAATCTCATACCTCCTGGTCAACATAGGTCAATATCATCAACGTCACAACTCAAATATCCCCCATCAAGTTTCTACATGTAAGAACTTTAACCTTTAAGGGCCGCTAATGCATTAATGTATCATGCCAATTGGTCATCATGATGCATGAATGCAGCCTTGGTTGGTTACTCGCCAGGGCTGTATTCAAGTATCGCGCCGGCTGCACGGGGTCGATACACTCCTGGAGGGTCAGCATGATGCTCCAATGAAGTGCTGGCGAGTTGTCTCGTCAGCACTTCATTGGTGTATCATGCCGACCTATGGGCAAGTGTTCCCCTGCACCAGCGGCCTTTAAAGGGTTAAGGATCAAAAGTCTCCAAACACATAGTATGACCAAGTCCACATCATTGTAGATATGCAAAGTGGGACCACTCCCAGGCAGTAGAGTGCTGACAAGGTGGTTTATAAATTACCTGCTTGTTTGTGATGTGGATAAGGGGTATGTATATACCTGCAGGCTTACTCAGATCTCTCTGTAAGATAGTGGTCCTATAAGTCAACCTATAAGTCAACCCTCTAATATTTTGTAGGGTAATCAGGCAGTTCGGCCAAAAGGAATGGCAAGGGGGATTTAATATTAAAGTTCAGCTTCTTTGGATTGAATATCTCTCTTTAGAGCAGTGACAAACATCCAAATGTGCTAGAAATGGCTCAGAGTCTACCAAATGACTGTGCTATACCTTTCCTTTCCCTTTGATATATAGGAGGACAATTAGACTATCAGCCAATAGAATTGCACAGAAAACATGCCGACGCCTAAAACTCGTCAATACAGATGAGTTTAGGGTAGTCAATGTAAAATGTCCATCTAAACTTGTCATACTGACAATAGAAAGTCGTCATACTGACGACTTAGGTGGTCAGAATAACGACCTAAAGTTGTCACTTTGACGACCTAAAGCTGTAGTTTTAGGTATCGTCAACCTGAGGACTTAAATTCGTCTGCACTGACTAGTGTCATGCCTCTCAGTTTTTCAGTGTGGCAAGGGAGATTCAAAATCAAAATTCAATTATTTTGAATTGAATGTTTCACTAAATAAGTGTGAAGAACATACAAATACAACTTGAAAAAACAGGGTCTTATCTGAAGTGGGATGGACTGTCCACGTGTACACATCTACACATACATACACCAACCACCTGGATATGACCCATGTTAATACCATCCTCAGATAAGGCAGTCCAGGATTTAAAACCATATAAAGCAGGTATATGATAACAGAAGCCCCCAGATTAACGCTGCGGCTGCTTTATCTCTGTCGGTGATTAGACTCAGGCCCTACCTGGATGGCCAGTAGCTGCTTGGCCTGAGGAGAGTGGTAGCTGTCAAGAGTGTCAACCCTTCAAGTTGAGTGATGACACTCACTTAAAGTGTGCATGTGTGTTCAGACCTGATTCAGCATTTAGGGCTAGGTCACAGTGTGTCATCATCCAAATCAAGATAAAGAAAATAAAATCTCAGCTGGTCTTTTATGTGTATGGAAATGAAAATAAAAGACAGTTGGATCTTCAATATAGCATCTAGGGCTAGGTCACAATGTCTCATCATCCAATTCAATATGAAAAAGAGACATCTCAGCTAGTCCTTCATAAGTATGAAAATAAAAGACATTTGACTGTCCGATAACTCTTCCATCTATTCCATTTATTGAGACTTCCACATTTCTTTCCTTGGTATTAATGTACATGTCAAATTGCATGGAGAGGTTCCCTTCACTATGGTGATCATGGATTTAAAACCTTGGTATTTGGGACGCATATGGACTGTCTGTTTATAGAGCAGTGCTATTACACCAAAGCGTCATAGTTGAGTCAGGTGGGGTAAGGTACCTATATATCCACCTCTACCTGACTCTCCCACAAAGTCAACACTCCTGTCACAACCAGTACAGGGCCCCACCAACCACACTACAGGTACCAGTCATGTCATGTTTGTCCACCCCTACCTGCCTACCAGCAACTAGCATTCCCTCCTCCAGGGTGCTCTGCTGATACCTGAGGCAGGGCTATCACATAGCTGCTTTGTTGTCATGGTAATGGGTGAGATAGCAATAGATACAGGAGTTCTGTGTGGTTTGTACAGGCTGGGAGGCAGGGTGTAAGTCAGCACTGTCAACATGGGGAGCCTGGAGGTGGGGCAGCTTGGGTTTCTGCTGGTTCTGGACCTCAGCCATTTGGGTGGTAATAGTAAGGGTATATAGTAGGGGTTCCTCTGGTTGTGGCTTAAATGAAAATTTGTTGTGGTGTTGTGAGAGTTAATGAACTTTGGGCTTTCTACCAAATCATCAAAGTTCTGTACATCTTTGGGGGTGGGTGGGTAGTACCAAAGTTTGTGGCAGAAGGGGGGAAAGTCTTGAAAGAAAAGTCGCAAAATTGTTGACCACATTTGTGAATGTTCCCCATTAAGACCTAGTGACTATCATCATGGTTATACTGTCATGGGAAGACTAATGTCCTCAGTCATATAGATAGTAAGGATGAAAACATCCAGATGTATAGTAAGGATGTGAACTGGGGCTGAAAACTAGTACACAAATTCTCCATTGACTGAATTATGTTGGCAATTATTTACACTGAGTGCTTGAGACAGAATCATATAGCTAGGGCTCAGACATAGTACTTTCATTACATTAGCAATTTCTTCAGTGCTATTTCTGCATCAAATTATGAGCTGTCCTGCTTTTTGTCCAGCTAGCTTGCACTGTTTTACAAATTCATCTGTTAAATTCTTTGCTTATAGTGAAGAAGCCTCTTTTTAATAAATCAGACAACCTGTTCTTAAGGCACCATCAGAGTATGAAGGTGTTAGGAAAGGTTGGGCCCAAGTGTAGACCCCTGTGGAACACCACAACAAGTGAGGTTAATCATCTGCAGGAAACAGCCGTCAGCAGATTAGCCATTAAAACTATTAGACAAGAAGTAGTGAGGTGGTCTAGAGGCTTGGCTGTATGTAAGGCTTGTTGTCTATGTGTGTGTAGTGGTAATATTTCCCACTAAAGACCAGGGTGAGTTATGGAGTAGGCAAAGAAAATAAAAGAAAAAAAAGAGAAAAGAAGAAAACCGGAGATAGTTTTCAAGACACTGAGCAAGGGAAGTTGTGTAAAGTAGATGTACTTTAGACTCTATGGACCTTAAATAGGTAGGTTTACATCAACTTTCTATAGTGGGAACAGGTGCACAATTCATGCTGATACATAAAGAGATACATTGCCAAGCTGAATCTAAATCTCTTTTTAGCTATGTATGGTGCAGGGTTGAAGTTGACGGTAAGATCTTCTGTAACTGCGCATTTTGTTCAGTTGTGTTATAAATAAGCTGACCTGGTTGCTGTCATCAATCGTGATGTCCCACAAAAGGCCTTTTATATCGATAGGCTATGTATATAGTTCAGCAAAGACCCTGGTATTAACCTTTTTAGGGTCACAAAGTGCTTAACATTTAATATACAGTATGCCCATCCATTATAACGATGCATGAATGTAGCCGTGGTGAGTTACTCGCCATGGCTGCATCCATGCATCATGAGTTACTCGCCATGGCTGCATTCATGCATCCATGCATCATGGTGGTCATTTGTTGATCAAATAGTTAATAGTATTTCCTCACTGACATTCATCGATTGTTAATCTCTACAGTAATAGATACAACCACCTGAAGTACGTTCTCACTTCATCTCACAGCCTTTAACCTGAGCATGATGGCATATTTACACTATAGGACGAGCAATGGCCAATATCAGACGACATTTCTAAGGCAGACGACATTTTCTGCCTCAACAAACACATTGCACACCAGCAGTAAACACATGTGATCATGCAGGGACATCTTTGTCCGTGAGCAGTCCAGGATGCCATCATTAATGCAGCAGTTATTTTCAAATTGAGAAGCATTAACCTTTTGGTCGTTAAATTAAGTATAGACACACAGGCACGTGCTCTGGGCAATAAGTACCCGGATGGTGCTCTTCATATTGTCCACTTCTTCCTTCTGTCCTTCACTAGTGCCGCCCCTGCGGCTCATGTTTGATTTACTAATTGTCATGTTTGTGTTCAGGTATGGTTGACAAAACGCCAAGAGGCATTTACGTATGAAGGCCACGAGCGGAGTTTCCTTATTATCCTTCTTCCTCCCTTTTCCTGTTGTAATAAATGTTTCTTATCAAAGAGAAGAGAAAAATCAACTTAGATGACATCCAATTCAGAGCTGTTCTTCGTGTTTTAAGTTAAATACAGAAGGCATGAAACAAAAGGGAAGAAAGATGCAATAATATTAGTAACAGACTGTTTTGTGTAGTATGATTATTTATATATAAATGTATAGCAGACGACAATTAAACTGTTTTGTAGACGCAGGTCTGTATCAAACCTCTAGCACACAGCATTCAGACGTCCATAAAGGAGGATATAGCAGTAATGTAACACTGCCCGACAATCAAAGCTTAAAAGAATAATAAAATAAAATTCAAAATCTCTCCCCTCCACTCTAGTATAAGTTTACCTTTGGAGGGTCCTATGTCTGTTGACTTGAATAAATCTAGGATTTGAATTCCGGAAAATGTCCTGTTCCAGTTTTTGCCTTGCTCTGTGTCTGTCCTATTTAAAGTTCAAAACAAGTGTTATCAAATGTTCATATAGTCAGTAATTGGTTGATGTTGAATTCGGTTTAGATACTAACAGCCAGGACAAAATGTAGGATTATGAAGTGGGTCTTTGTCCTTACAAATCATGAGATTGTTAGAGATAAAAAGAAGAGACAGTAATAGAGTTAAAGATGTCGTAAATGACTTTAATGCAGTTTCTTTGGACGTCGAGGAGGCTTGAAGTAGGTCACGCAGACGCTGGCTGATCAGCGTCCACCTGACTAAAATGGATATATATGATTTGTAAGGACATAGACCCACTTCACAATCCTACATTTTGTCTTTACATCCTGAAAAGTAAAATATCATAATTGCCTTCATGGTCATTTCATGTTGTTTACGTGCCATCGTAAAGGATAGTTCTGCTCTCGCCAAGAACTTACATAAAGTGCGGAAATGAAATGTTGCAAAAATTAAGATTTATCTCCAAATCAAATTAACATGATGAGGCAAGCGGTAGGGACCTTAGGTGAACGGCCTAGATGGTATTTCAGTTACTGTCAAATTATATATGTTAATGTATTAGATAACATTTTACCGTTCATGGTATATTTTATTTTTAGCACAAGATCTAATGGCCGAAATATAAATAAGATGAGATGTATTATGAGTAATGTACTAGATCGTGATATTTACCTTACAAATTTTCTAAATATTGTTCTTTTTGCCTTGCAGGTGCCGGTACGTACTCACCTTTGAATAATTCCTATCATGTTCGGAAAGGTAGTGTCCCTCTTCTATGTACAAACATATAAAAATGAGCATATGGCTTCTGAATATAAAGTGAAACATTATTTGTATATACACATTTATATGTGTTGTCTCCCAGTAGTGAAAGCCTACAGCTTTTACCCAGTTTGTAAATCCATATAGGAGTAATCAAGGAGGAATACATAGCGTTCTTCAACCCACTTTAGTGGACAAGAATATTATAAAACTGTTGACAAGAAGTTATATCTATGTATACTTTATTCATACTTAAATCTACTCCACTTGCCAACAAATTGGTTATTGCTATATTAATTAAATCATACATAGTGGAGTGATTTTAACCTCATGAAGAAAAAAACTACAGCCAAGAGCTATGTGGTTACAGTGATGTACATACATATGGACAGGTTTTGTACGTTGTTTTTATCTGCCAATGTCTCATTCAATTTCATGGATTCGTCTCCCCTGGATGGCATCAACTAAAACCACTATTGTGTGCTTAAAAAGATGAAATCCGTTCAGCTATCCACCTTAAAGTGATTCTGGAATAATGGAAAAAGAGCCTATCGTGATTTCCTTGGTGAATTGCTTAAGGTAAACCCTTTGATGGCAGCACTGTGTTTTAATGGATTATGGCCGTTGGTTGCCATGATGCATTAATGCATCTTTGGTGAGTAAATTGGCATAGCTACAGTGTTGATGCATCCATTGGGTGAGCATGATCTGCCAATGCTGTGGTGATGGGGAGATCTGCTAGCATTGCATTGCTTTATGGTGCTGGCCAATAACCTGCTGCTCTCTGAAAAAGGGCAAAATTGAAGCCAGGGTTTTTCATTAGGCAAACAGGAGGAACATCGCAGTTGCAGCATTGCATGGACTGCAGGATTTTTCTTGAGAACTTGTGGGATTTCTCTTGGCACCAGGGCGGAGTGGAGTTATTGTATCTACATGTAACAGGGTTTTCATGAAAAGGTGTAAAATGGGGGCCACCCTCTGGATTCCCTCCAGGGGGTGAGGGTCTTGGTGCTGAAGAATGTGTGGGGCTGGGGTTAAGTTAAGCTTCATTTTAAAGAATGGGCCAAAATACTTGAAGGTCACCCAGGGATTCTGGAAAGGGCCCTTACAATGCTATTCACAGGGAGGTGATGGAAAACAGAGAAACTACGCCAGGGTGAAAGTAGTAAAAGGAGAAATATGGTAAGGAAGCTCACCTCCGAATTCAGAATTTGTTTACCACGTATCTACCAATAGGTGGATTAAAACCAAGATTCTAAAGGTATCACTAGAACCTACTAGCACCAATAAACTAGGTGGAATTTAAGTTTATTAATGGATATCGATGTACATAATATGGCAATGACAGAGAACCAAGATGGCTAGGAGGAAGATTAGTAAGATGGGGGATTAACAAGTAAGGACATGGGGGCTTAATGACGGGATCCAGGATCCAGTGGGGGGAGGGGATTTTGCATAAGCGCCTGCACCCCATCACCTCGGCAATGATAAAAAGCTTTTAAAACCTTTATGCCTGAATTATATACAGGATCTGTATTGGGGATAACCTGATCCTGAGGCAAAACACAAAGACGTTTTATGGTCTTAATGTTATCCAGAGTGAAACAGGAACTAAATCACAGATAACACCTTCCATTTTTCCTGAGCTGCCAATGGGAAGAATGAACATCCCGGAAGTCAGTGTCTTCTTTTGATGAGACAATGAACAGCTAAGAGTAACACATCCTGGTATTGATAAAGCCTAGGGGTGTTATGAAGTGATTTTGTCAAGCAAATCAGGCTGAGCCTGTTTTACTGCTTCTTGCAACTGATACCATGTAACATTAAAACATAAATCATAATGAGGATGAAACTTTTTGCAGAGCCAAGATGCATAATACCTTGAGAATTCTGTTATTTCTACAAGTACTTCAAGTCCTATAATCTACACCAAAATAGATCTATACTGCCAATGACTTCTATATATAAGCAAAGAATGTCCTGTATGTATGAAATTATTTCTGGTAACAAACACATGCTAAGAATAGACAGCTTCAGCTTGGCCAATATGTCAGGGCTAAGCTCCAATGACAAGATAGCCATCTCCAGAAGGCTGTTGTTAGCATTTGATGATCGTTTTCTCCTTGACCCAGTCACCTTCCAAGGCACCATTGTATGGGCCACTGGTCAGTCACATGATCAGCTGTCACGTGACCAAGTCGTCGCTGGTTCCCTAGGTATAAGGGTGATTCTTGAGGCACCATCCTGATGGTAGAAATTTGTCCGCCCCATTGTCTGTCAACCCACGGGGTGAACCCTCTATCACCCCCTATTGCTGTCAATGTGGTAGAAATGATGGTATCTGCATTCCCTATAGTGGTCACACTACACCGAGCCTCAATGTCGTATGAGGGTCATCTGAAGGTCAAAGAGTGAGTATGGCAGCCGTCAGAGGAGTCATCAATAAACAAACACATGAAACAGCTCGGTAAACAGTCTTAGTCACATGTCGGGAGGGTTAAGGCTGGATGGGCTGGTTTTGCAAGATCTATATGGATTCAGACCGTTCTTGTTGTGGCAGCGAAATCAAGGGGCGTCAGTTGGTGGACCAATGTAGGTCTTGAACCTGCATAGGACATGGCGCCTATGGGACTATTATGCTTTCATATAGATGGTCCATGTAGTTTTTGCTATCGATCACCTATGGAATTCTAGGGAATATTGATTAGGCAGTATGCAAAAGCTAAAAGGGTGAAAGGTGAAGGCAGTGGGAAAGATCCCATTTTCACCAAGTTAGCAAGGTAGCAAGGTGTCTTGTGGCCTGGAGTATGCAATGTGGGTGAAAGGTTAACCCCCTACCCCTCAGGGCAGTGTAGGTTGATGGGACCTCATCATAGATACACTTGTCAGTAATGATGTCTTAATTTGCTCTTGCACCCCAACCACCAACCAGCTATAACCAACCACCCAGTGCCCCAGGGCCCTAAGGCTGGGAAGGGGACAGTATTGTGGGGATAGTAGCTGACAGGGTAGATAGATCCTGCTGATTTGGACCTTGTAGACCTTAGGGTAGCTAAACACCCTGCCCATGCACCTTAGAAATCCAGGTAATAGAGCTGTATACTCATATTTCCACCTTTCTTCACCTCTGGGTCATATGAATAATGCAAGCCTGAATGATTGGTGCACAGTTAGGAAAAATCTTTGTTATTTGGCATACATATTCTTATAGTTGGAGGTTTGTAGCAGGCCCTTGATATTATCCTATAATGTGTTAATACCATTATTCTAGTTATTGGTGGCAGAAGGTCTTTCTGTTGGTCACTGTTGATAAAACCTTGTGCCACAAATGGTACATAGTCTAACATTAGTAACAAAAGGAAAACACTATTACCAAACATGTTGGCCAGCCTGGGGCTTTTTGGATTTAGTATATATAGCAGTTGGTGTTCCTCAAGATTTACCGATGACCATTTGCCATGCTCCCATTCAAATACTGCTTACATAAAGAGTAAATATCCCAAAGGGACTGGTAAACCATTGTTAGTAAAGTAAACCTAACTTGTCACCATTCTGTGTAACACAGCCATTGGTTACCTTGTATCTACTCCTCAAATTGTGTAGTCTTAGGGCTTACTGTAATTTACCCAACTTCTGGCAAATATTCCCTGCGTGTAATTAATTGCCAACTTGACAGCATTAAAATTATTTGCTGTGGTGTGTTGACACACAGGCTTAGAGAGTTGGCTTGGAGTGGTGGTTGTGTAGGCGTCGCAGCTGTCACTCACAACCAGAGATTAAAAGATTAAACATGGTTAGCTTTAAATTAAAATGTTTAACACAATCTCCCTGTGTTTTACTATTCAAATAATGCTACCCGCAATCCAAATAGGCTCAGGGGAGGTGGACCTGTAATTTCCATGAATGCAATTTAGTCAGGCCCTGGCCTGTTTCAGCATTGCACTGAAAGACTGCGAGGCCGATGGAAGGGCTGTCAAATTTAGATTCAAAGATGGGATTTAAACTATTTTCTCTGTGGTAATCATATTGATTATTAAGATGAAGGCGTTTATAGGAGAGATTTAGGATTTAAACCGAGTGCTGCTCGGTTCTAATGAAATTGTAGCTTGTAGGATAAAGATGTATTTGATATTTGCAGTATTCGAATGCACGATATTCACTTTAGTTGATTGAACAGAAATGCAGTGCTCTTTGCACACCTTTGCATGGATGAGCACTGGACCATTAAGAAACGATATCGGGTTTTAGTAGGGGGTGTTTAAGACAATTTCAGACAATTGGGGAACTTGCTGGACAAAACTCTGAAGGTTTGCATACATGTTCATTTTAAGCCCCTCTTTGAAACTGGATGGGGAGACATTGCGAAATTCCATTGGAACACCCTAAATTCCAAGAGGGTTAAATAATATGTCGACTAAACGCCAGTTTTATAAGCACCCTTTTAAAAAATGATAAGAGACCAGGTGCATATCAAAGACCCAGACTTGGCCTTAGCCTCTTCTTAAACAAAATACCTGTAGGTACTCGTTGTGGGTTATTTGAGGGGACGCCTAAAGCCTTTGGAAGATTGTCAGAGGGGTAGCAATAAAAGGAGACCGAATAGAAGCGATTGCAGTCAGCCCCCTGGTCATAGAGCATGTCTTTCAATAAGGAGCCGTTGTAAATGGCTGTGAGTACGACTTCAGCAGTTAACCCTTTAAATGTCACATAGCACGTTAATGCATTATGTCATTTGGCCGTTTTCATGCCTGACCGCTGCACTGGAAAGTCTATTCGCCATACCGAATCTAAAGGGTTAATATACTCTTGAATGGCTGGCATGATGCATGAATGTAGAAGGTATACCACAGCACACTGCGGTATTTGAATGGTCAAAGTAATCTGATGGATTGCCTTTTAGAAGCCAACTTTTCTATTCCTTAAATGTCTGCCCCCAATCCTCAACTTGACACATTCTACAGGCATTTGAATTCTACACCCATATATAGGTCTTTGGCAAAGGCCAGACACATAAGATCTCCTGGTTGTCCCTTGAGTAGGTTGCAATATGTAGACTGCTGTAGTATAAGTTGATTTTCCGAAGCCACATAAGAAGCCACAGTGGCTTCACCATGGCGTCCAATCATGTAAACCTTCTTCTCGATAACATTGACATTGTAGGGTAGAATATGATAAGAACTCGCAGGATGTTTTTTTTTATATACCTACCCAAATTAAACATGTTTTATCTCTACACCGCTTATAACAATATCTACTCAGGTGACAACTATACATGCCTAGATCTACAACATAGATCTTACATAGCTAGTACACCCTATGTTTATATTCCAAATACTCTAGGGCTCAATATAGCCATTCCTTATGGTCTGTTGGCAATAAAGCAACCCTAGAGAATTTGGAATAGCCAGCTCGGCTGTTTTCTGAGGCGACCTGCCCACCTTCCCATTAGGCTCACTTCCTCTGCTTTTGGCCTGGGCAGTGGGGCACTAATTGTGTCCAATGCAGCATGAGAGCCATAAGCCAAGATGTCCCAAGCAGATATGGGGTTCTTAGGTCATGTATAGACCAATTAGGGATGCATAGGACTATAATGTTCTGTTGCCTTAATTCTTTGGTTTCTATGATGCTTAAATGCAGCTTTGAAGAGTGGCTTTCTAGTGCTGTATTCCTGCATGTTGTCAAAGCTACAGGGTTGATGCACTCCAGAGGGGTGGGCTTGATGCAGCAGTGCAGTGCTGGTGACTAACCTGTTCCAGTAGCATGCCAGCAAATGAATGAAAGAGTAAAGCATCCCTTAAAGGGCCTAGCTGACCTGGCCAGTGCACACCAGGTAGATATCCCAGATAAGGCCAAAAAGTGGGTCTCTTAAGGCATGTAAAGCCTAGGGTGGTACTCTGTATTAGTATTAGGGACAGCTTGGTTTACTCTAGTATTGTAGAGCGGCAAATTGGGTGAAAGATATGGGTTGGCTTCTGGTTAATGACATGTCTCCAGGCTAGACCTTAGGGTGTCTGAAAATAGTCTGGATATACATTGACTTTACCTGTGCCTTGGTCACATTTACATTAGCCATAAAGGGTACTAGTGTATTAGGCGTCAATTGAGACATCCATGTCTGAAAGAGAAAAAGAAGGCATCCTATTAAAAAAAAAGAAGAGAAAAACAAGATGGAGGTGCACTCAGATTTTAATAGCCCCCAGGGTTTTAGGCAGTAAAACTGCAGGTGCTGGTATATTATTACTGAAGCTCATTTTATTGAGAGTGCCATTGGCCACGCCCTATCATAGTGTAGGATGCACCAATTAGTCTACTACATTTGTATATAGTAACTCCCCCTGCTATTGTACAGGGTCTATTGTGGTTGCTATAATGGAGACAACCCAGACTGAGCCCACTCTGAGCACATTAGCACCCCCACCTCAGAACCACAGCTACGTAGTCTATACAGCCGCTTACACAAGGCACCGGAAGCGGAAGAACATCTGAAGCCCCCTCAGGTTAATCAGTGCAATTTGCAGGTACATGCAAAGAATTCAAGAAAGCCGATGGTGCGCCGCCTGTGAGTTTTAGCACCTTCAAGTGCCACATGGTGGGTAAATGCATTTGATGCTGGTTTTCCTTTGTCAGCATTTTGGATGCAGCCCTGATAGTTTTACTTGCCATGGCTCATACTGATCCAGTTGGGTCGGCATGATGCACAAATGCAGAGCTGGTTGATACCTTCTTGGCACCTTCATGCATCATGACGGCAATTTGTGAAAGAGTGAGACCATTAAAGGGTTGAAATGCCAATACTGTGCATCCAACTGCGTTCCAGTCGATATTGAGATGAGCCTTAACGCCCTTCCCTCCCTAGAACAGTAGTAACTTGGACTTCAAGGGGCTACTTTTTGCATAAGTCTTGTTTTCATTAATCTTATTTGGTATTTGGTTAGCCCTGGGACCAACAAGCAAAACCACAATCCAGCCTAAGTCCACTTGGCATGGGATAAGTTTTAATAGGCCTTGAGGCGGCCTCTGAGGCCTCTTGTAGCTACACTGTAAAAAAATGTCAGCGGAATAAGGACGGGATCCTTGTCCCAACGTTGGCAAAAATCTGTTGTTTCACAAAGATTCTTTGTACCACCATACTGCCACCTGGGGCGTCTTGTAAAAACTACACTGGTTCACTGCAATACAATTATGGTGATTCACTATTCAGTTTTATGAGGATCCCTGGTAGATTCAACATTTGTTTTTTTACAGTGTAGAGCTTTGGAACAACAATAGGAACCTTGGAGTGGTCCCCAGAGAATTAATATGGAGTTATTATTACTTTAGAGTAACAGTGGACTTGCAATCTTAAGTAGGCTTTCAGTCGAGCAACAGCAATACCGCCATGTAATGCCACTGTGGTTTCACTGAAAAGAAACACTGTTTCAGAAATGGATGCGTTTCGCCGATGTCATTAGCTTGATGGACACCTATTTTAATCTGATTAATTAAGGTGGAAAAACGGGGTGAGAAGTGTGTTGTTGGTTGATTCAATTTGCCTTTGTTGATCACTAATAACATGGGGCTCGTTGCCTGAAGAGTGTGACTAATAGAGGCGGACGGAGTGAATGCAGGGAGGCTGGGGCCCTCAGTGAGGTAGCTTGGATGGAGAATAATGGCTATGCTGTACAAAATAACTGTTGAATCTACCAGGGATCCTCGTTAAACTGAACCTTGAGGCACCACAATTGTATTGCAGTGAACCAGTGTAGTTTTGACAAGAAGTCCCAGGTGGCAGAACAGTGATACACAGAATCTCTGTGAAAATGATGAAGGATCTCCAGCAACTCTGGGGCAAGATTTCTGCTGTTATTTCGACAACATCTTTTTACAATGTAGACTCGATGATATTCTAGAGGCAGGTCTTGCAGCCTTTTCACATCCCTTGATGTTTGTGGCTACAGCTATTCGGTTGCAGAGGTGCTACTTTTCCTACTACCTGGTAATTCGTACTCTTTCATTGGGACTGTTCTGAGCTAGTTGCTCTGCACAGACGATGTGTTGTATATGGCAGTTCGTCATTACTTTCCAGGGAATATTGAGCAATAAATGCAGGAATCATCAGTGGTAAAGGCTTGGATGGACGGCAGGTAGATCCATAGTGCTCTTAACGCAGGTGATGGTCATTGTCTCCTGAGTCACTCATGTTATAAGTTCTTACCACCAGCTGCTCCATTTTGTCCTAGACTAGAGGTACCTTTCCAAATAAATCCTTTCTCCTGACATCGTAAATACCTCTCCCTCATTCACTTCACCTGATATAAAATGCAGTTTATTGCTCCTTCCTGCCACATATAACACTCCTTTCGGCCCTCCCCATGTCCCCATTATCTTACCTCCTAGGATTCATCAATAGTCAAAGAACCAACCATCACAATCTCCTAGCACAGCACATGTTCACCAAGCACATGTCTGCTTAGCATTAATGACAAAAATGGGGGCTGAATCAGAAAGACAAGCAGCAGCACAGCTAGAAAAGCTCATCAAGACACAGTGGGTGCGTTTATTCGGCGTCTTCAAAGAACTTACCCAGATGAATTGTCCACTGTGGAAGGTTGCGTGAACAGGCAAGATTTGTCTGTGTAAATGGCAGAAATGGGGTTTTGATGGGGGTGGGACAATTAAGGCTTTAACCATTTAAGGGCTGCAGAATGTTTGAATGCACTGTGTTCTTGTGGTCTTCAGGGTACATGAATGCAGTCATGGTCTACTTGCCAGAGCTGCATTGAATGATTGATGTATCATGCTGACCTAACAGGACTGGTCTACACCTGTATTCCCCAGGGTCCAGTATGATGCACCAATGCAGTGATGGGAGACTGCATAGGTGCATCATAACAAGGGACTATGGACCTGAAGGCATCACTTTGCCGTTAAAGGGATATAGGTACTAAGGAATCCCTCCCCAATGCCCCCCCCCCATCCTCCTCCATATTCTCCATCAAGGGCCTTTTCATGGGCAGTAAAACCAGGTTTTCAAGGGAGAAAACTTTCTAGATTGCCCTTGGTACACCATCGGAAGAAGACCTCTCTAACTTTGGGAAATAAGGCAGCTCAATAGTTCTGGATATGTTGTGGGTGGGGATGGCGCTATGGGGAAGGGAAGAGTGTTTGGATTAGAGGTTCTGGTCTTGGCAAGCTGCCTCTGTGATCGTCTTTAAGTACTGGGATTTTTAATAAACCCTCTGGGACGACCTATTTATTAAAGTCACTATGTCCATTTGGTAGTTTGAGACAAGAATACAGTCCTAGTCAGTAAGCGGACAGTGTTGTACCATGGATCATGCCAACCCTGGATGGTTACAGGTCCATAGGTGCCATAATATTTTACCAGTGCAGTGCTGATGGGTTATATGGTAACAGAATTGTAAGGGGATATGAATCTGGAGGCATCATGTAGCCTTTAAAGGGTTCAATAGTGGGATGTTTAACAGGTCTGTGATCTTGTGAATAATTCCTACTCCCAACCCATTCCACATCTCAACATCTTGCTCAGCTTTTTGGCCCTCTCCAGAGGGTGACAACCGGGACAGCTTTCACATTGCATTCAACACTTTTAAGTCTGGGGGTAAGAAAAGTTACTGAAAGCAGGATTCTTGCGAATTTAAAAGCAACGAGGCTCCACATTGCAAATGGTGAGGTGACAGTTTCTGGAAATGTGCTTAAGAAAGGATAGGATCTTCAGATCCTGTGTGTTTTCTGCCAGATTGTAAATCTTAAGATTGGTTGCATTTCCAGCACCTTATTTCTATTTGACCAACTTTCCATTGGGTAAAAGCGATTGACATTTATGTGTATTCTCAGAGAATCTGATGCCCAACATCTTGGTTCCAAGAGGGGACGGATTGCTGACAGATTTGCGAGATTGAGATTTAGGAGAGGTTCCAAATAACAATTGGAAAGTTTCATTTTCATTGTGTAAATATAAGAATAATCTGACCTCTCACATGTGTCCCTACAAAGGTATTAGAAAAGAAAATCAATGTAAATTATCACAAGGTTGGATAAAATCTGACAAAACAAAGTTTGAAACGTGCCTAGATGCTTTCAGCAGTGAAAGGTTTAAATGCTCAACAATTTGTGGACAGAGTTTGGGGGAAAACTACCTTATTTTCTTGTCACTCCTTTCTTTTTATCATAATTTTTCTACATGGATCGATCAGATCATAGAGTAATAGAATGATATCGCAAAATGGACAGATCTATTTGCCCAACTTGTGAGACTCTACCATATACAAAAACACCTACCTCTGGTGGTGTATCTATCAGTTTGGCTGACAGACACTTCCCTGTGTAACACTTCCCCCCTTTCCCCCATTGTCACCACATCCCACCCTAGATAAGGGATACTGTAGCACCGTCTGGATATCAGTGATAACGCTGAGGATAGATTCCCAGAAACGTATGGACCAGGTTCCTCTGCTCTGTATCAAGTATACCCCATGTCGATATCTATCAAACAGTTGCAGCAGCTCACACCAAGTTACTTTGGCCATGCATGTCATCTGAACCACTGTTACCGTGTCTCCTATGACACTCACCATTCACTATTCCATTTTCTAGCTTATTATTAATGCATTCTGTATAAGAGTATTTGGATTTACTGCAAAAGGTTTCCCATATTCTGTGGTCCAGGGTGTGGCACCCCTGCTACCTTGAATATATATAAAAGAAATCTGAACTAGGCCAGAAGGTAATGGGATGCAGTTTAAGGGTATTCTGTATACAGGATACACATGTGATAGACACTGGACTATAACTGACAATGCCTTTAGATTGTAAAGGGTGGCTCTTCTCTATGATGGAACACCCTGACTATGACAAATGAGGCTGAAGCAAAGTGGGGGGCACCAGATGGCCGGCTCAGAGTGTAATAGAACAGAGGGTTAAGCTGTATGGAGCCCCAAAACAAAAACACCAAAAAAAAAACAGTAATCCTGGTCTAATCCTTCTCTTCCCCCCTCTGAGCAACCTCATCGATACTTGCCACTCCCAGAGAGCCCTGCTAGTCAATTCACATGATTTTGGCCAACATGTGATGGACAAGAAAGAAATTTTGAATATGCCTCAATGTCTTATACTGTGTATAATAGATTAAGTGGACAATAACCACTTAATCTATGTCACCCCTGTTGTATCATGACATTGAGTGATGAACTGATATCTTAGAGCGACGCATACATCTTGGCCAAATCTGTGAGAATTGGTCTGTCCTATTCCGTCATACTCATGGTAGCACTTGGGGTACACTGCAAAAATGGTGTTTAGATTTGAAATGTGTTTAGGTCTAAACACGTTTAAAACCTAAACACATAGGTCAGTTAGATGTCTCATCGACTACACATTTAGGAAATGAACACTTTTATTCTAACTACATAAACATTTTTGCTAAACATGTTTAGATGTTTAGAGTTTAAACAGTTGAATAGTAGGTGTTTAGATTTAAACATCATTATGTTTAGATACATGGATGTTGAATCCACACCAGGTAGCAGCACTACCTTGGAATGGACTATCTTTACACAATTATAATCAATTTTTGTGACAAATGTACCTAAGCCCCATGTTTGTTATAGTTTCTATTCATTGAATGTCATGAGAAGAGAAAGGGCAATGGAAAGTTGACTAGATTGACCTTACACCACCATCATTAGCATGAAATAATCAATAAGCTCAATGACTTACACCTATTTCATGTTATTCTGGAATAGACAAAGCAATTTCATTCCTGTCAAGCTGTTGTACTTTCTCAAGTCTCTCATTCTGATGCAGTGTGTACATACATGCACATTTAAATAGGTGTGGCTGACATCTTTGGAGACTTTGATATGTGAATACCCCCCCCCCCAAGTAAATGAGAAAACAAACAAAAGACATCTTTTTTTTAAATGTATACATGTCTGCACACCCTAACTCTCTGTCAAAGCATTTAGACATCTAAACACAAAAATTCATAAACATCTAAACACAAAAATTCATAGATATCTAAACACAAAGTTTAAACCTAAACACCTAGATTTCTAAACACTTGAGCTAAGCATATTGTTTGGCTAAACATGTTTAGGACATTAATGTGATTACAAAAACGTTGCAAGAATATGTTTAGAATTGTGTTTAGGATCTAAACACCATTTTTGCAGTGTAAGGTCAAAGCTATTGTCATAAAGACTTGCACTGTTGTGTATATACTCCAGTTTATGGACAGGGAAACAAGGACCTAAATGCATAGGGTGACTTTATTTTATGGGAAGGGCTGGGCTGACGGGATTTAGCAGTGTTTTGTGCCTAATATATATGCTGCTATACGACTGGGTTTGAGAAAATGGGTAAAATAGATAAATGACCCTTGAGGTTTTCAGGTCCTGACATCAGGTATATCATCCTTATAACTACCTCCTAGGAAGAGAGAAGTCTATATATGTCTAAAGCATTGGTTCCACTTCCGTCGGTCGGGCGAATTTCCCCTTAATCCCACAATTTGTAATATTTCAATTGTAAAGAAAAATACCGATCGGATTACCAAATATATTCGCATGACCGACAGAAGTGGAATAAGCTGTATAGTGGGGCACATATGATTAGGTAATGATGATGTTACCATTTTCTGACATGCCAATGACCAACAGAACTGTACAATGTATATCAGATATATGATGCACCACCCCCCCCCCATCCCCGATAATTAGAACAATGAAGGTATTACTTGTCCATTACCCCCTGATCATTACCCGTACTTACTCATAGCTTAATCACAAGGGAATCCCCTGAATGACCCCTGACACATGACACTCCCACCCCCTCCTCACCCACCCCTCCAGGGTCCCATGGGTTGTATGCGGCATGTCAATGTATTACGCTGACTTGCATAAAACAATGGCTACTTTGTACATGCACAACCCCCATATATGTACCAGACCTCGGCAGGACATGTGAAGTGTTGGGGAGAGGCCAAGGTTTTTGTTTCACATAAGCTCCTCTCTAGTTATGGTCCCAAATCCCACATCTGAACGCACCTGCATCTCCTACTTGGCTATTGAAGGGGTTGTGATAATCTATATACAGTAGTGGGATACTGGGTGAATGGGTGCAGACAGGAGGTGTGAAAATAGCACTGATATAGCATCTGACATGTTCAGGCTTTGTGTAGTAAGAGATATGGCAGTGATGCCTATACACACTGTATGGAAAGGCAAAGCCGAGATTGATTGATATCTTCTCTTGGTGACTAAAGACTGGAAGCTGAGGCGAAGATGGGTCATGATTTATGATGTAATATCGTTGGATTATCTTGTGCGGTAGACATGAACATGAATATATAGCTTTTATCCTCCCCTCCCTGCTTATCTTAATCCCTTCCCTCCCATTGACTCTGAATATGCACAGCTGATTGAAGATTTGTAAATACCCCTTTGTATGGTAATGTGCGCCCCTAGCCCTCCTTCCTTCACACAAAATCTGCCATTTGTAGTCTGGCCATTGCACGTGGGTTGAGTTGATGGGGTGTTAAAACTGCACAGTTCATAACACCCATACAGACACCTATCTCCTCTGTCTTAGTCCCATGCCAGATTCACTGGTTATGATCCATCATACAGCCATGTCTCTCAAACACAGAACGTCCGCCTAGGCTGTAGATAACAAACAGGGAAAGGTAGTGTTAGTGATAAGAAAAAGCATCTCTCCTAAGTTGTCCTTTTAAAGGGATTAGCTGGCTATTTGATTATAAACCTGTTGGTTATGAGAGGCATTCAATTTTAAAAGCAAGAAATGGCTATGATGGTTAACTGTTATTGGATGAATCAGAGTATGCTTTACACCTATGCCTTGAAGTTGATCTTCTTTTGTCGGTAATATACTGATATAATATTGCACCAATTTTAGTGCTGGTATTTCACTCGCTATCATTGCATTGGTGCATCATACCGTTGTCAGTATATCAACTCCTGCCTGAATGAATGCAGCATTTGGGACTTCTGACTAAATAGGGCCATGTATGGAGGCCTAGTGGAACGGCCATTGCTTAATCCGGCACCTGGTGAGATAAGCACTGATAAGAACCAGCATGATGGGTACCAGGTGTTACATAATGTACCCAAAGAATTCTGCAGTGAAGACAGGGAATCATTTGATTGGTTAATAATGCATCCCGCTGCTGCATCTTAAGGCTTAAAGTAACAAGCCATTAAGCATTCTAGGCTACCATGGTGCATGCATAACGTTTGAACCTAGAAGGCCTGGAGCAATTTGTGGCGTTTTGGGAAGGGATTGACTCCTGTTGACTTCCCTTGTGGAAACACCAGTGGTTTGACTCCACAAGTATTGACACGTGTCCTTACCCACTCACTTCTCACATCTATACACCAAGTCACTTAATAGTTAGCATATCTACAAATCCCCACTGTCAACATCGATTTCACAGGCTGGATTAAGGGAATGGTGATCACATGTGTATTCTTGATTTCCATGTCGCTCTTTTAAACCAAGGAAGGTGCCTATGTCTACTATGGGTCTTGAGTTTTAAGGAAGCAATGTCAGCAAGTAAGAGTATCTATACTTGTTTTCCTTCACAACTCAGCCAGGGCCCAGTGGGTACAGAACCTTGAATCTATATATTGAAAACTGATCATCGTTAATCAATCAATCTTCACCATTGATTCAACGTTCTGTGCTCCTCCAGTCACTAATTTAAAGCAACAGTTTGTTATGAAATCGACATACATGTCTAACTTGAAGAATTTTGATGTCCAAATTCTACATCGCTATTGTGACATACGTTTGGACGGCTGGACCCTTTTTGGGCCCTTAAAAAGAAAACTGAAACGGAAATGACCTTTATTTACAATCTGCCCTGAGGGTCTCACCTGAGGTTGGCAGCAGGTGCCCTCTATCGATGGACAAGGGCATTAAAGGACAACACCTGGATGTCCCGTTATGTAAAGGTTAGAAAGGGCTTAAGTCTTGAGGGCAGGTGGGGCAGGGACAGGTGGAAGGGGAGTGGACAGGTAGGAGTGATGTAAGAATAGGTGTGTTTGGAAGTCCAGGTGCTGGATCGGAGGAGGAACACTGCGCATAGCAATGGAAATCGTATAGTGTTTCAGAGGATAAATTCTCCAAAGCTTCATATTTTTTTTTAATACATAATGCCCTTTTTTGTAGCTATGATGTATGAATGCAACCCTGGGGAATGCCCCAGCAAGGTTGCATCAAGCATAATACATCATTGCAGTGCCACTGTCGCATTTGTGCATTTGTGCATTTTGACAAATGATGAGACATCTGGCTTTCCTTCAACACTTGGCACCTATACTAGAGAAAAATTGTCAACCAGAGAAATATTAGATTGTTTTCATTACCTCAATCTCATTTATTCCCGCATTTACTGCCTTATCTGAGTACTTCATTATAGTGTTTAATTTTTGCCGGGCCCCCTATTACACCTCCAAGGCCAAATGGGGCAAAGCCTTTTTCCCCGCCTTTGTCACAGGCGCTGCCACATCTTTGTTTGTGAATTATCCCAAGTGTGAAAGCATTAAAAACCTGCCAATTAGTTTGTCCAATTACCATACAAGTGGGCAGTGATGTGTGATGAAGAATTTTGTCAGGATTGGCAGTGGGACTTCTTCTGGGGCTCTCTCCATGTGGAAGTGCCCCTCCCCCAAATCCACACAGTAAAAAAATAGGTGTTGTTGAAATGACGGCACATTCCTCGTCCCAAGATTGTGAGAGATCCATCATTATTTTCCCAGAGATTCCTTGTACATATATGGGTACCATGGAACTGCCACCTGGGGCTTCTTGTAAAAACTACAGTGGTGCAATGCTTCTCAATTACAGTGTTCCACTGTTCAGTTTCACGAGGATCCCTGGTAGATTGAACAGTTATTTTTTACAGTGCAATTTCTGATTCAGCGTACCCAACCCACTACATCCCACCTCTCCTCACCCCTAAAACCCAACCCCAACCCCCAGCCAAACCCAACCAGTCATTGTCTCTCAATGAGCAACCAATTGGCAGAACCTGCATTTTTTAGCCAATCATAGAACGCCATTGTCGACAGCCCCCGACCTGATGTAGCCCTGGGGCGTCCTGTCGCTATGACGACGTGGTAATTGCTGACCTTGCCCCTTTAAGGGCTACTGAATGCCTCCAGATTTATTAATGTGCCTTGGTTGTCATGATGCACCAATGCAGCGCTGCTGGGTACGCTTGCCAGCACTGCATTAGTTACTTAGTTTCCCATGCTGGCATCTTAGGAGTCTCCCAATCCTATACTCGTGAATCAAGAATGCAGTCCTGGCAGGTTAAATCTTGCAAATGGTACATAAAATTCATGCATTATGACAAAAAAAGTGGAAAATGCCCTAGCAGTATCAGAAGGGTTGGATCGCCTACTGCGCCGCCTGGCGTGTGTCATCGGTTGGTGTTTGGGGTGAAACCAATGAAAGCATTCTCCCTCACTTCCCTCATTGCACGCTGACCTGTCAATCAAGCTGCAGCCACGACGACCACAATGGGTGCTTGTGTCACGCACCCCTGGTCTATTGTACCCCCAGGGGTCAGGTTCATAAGGGTTTAGGGTTATCATAAGGGTTATGGTGCCGCGTACATGCTATGGAGAGAGGTTCAGTGGGTTAGGGCTTCTAATGCTATTGAACGAAATCATATACCATATGTACTGTTTGTGGAACCTTATGGTATGAAAGCTTCAAAGCTAAAATATCCCTCTCTTCCATGGAATACAGCAAACAAAAGGGAAAATTAGTCTAGATCTAAATCAATTAAGATGTAGATATGCACCGTGAGATATGAAACAAAATATTGCACATTCAAAATATGTAACTGTAGACCGGTTCTGCCAATGCTACAAAACTAGCCAGTAATGGTTGACTTCCTGTGTCCAGAACAAGGCTGGGGTGACGTATTCGCTAGTCCAGCCTGAAACATGAGGTTCTGTAGACGCAAGCAGCACCCCAGGGGACAAGTGCAACGCCGATCGGGTGACAATGGGGCTCTGAGCGCTTAGGATGGAAAGCCGCTTAGCGCACAGAAAAAAAAATGTATATGAAAAATAAATCTGTTGTTTTTTTTAGCTCGAATGTAAAAAGGGAAGTTTTTATTTAGCATCGCAAGGTATCTTCTGTCTTGAGAAGTCAGGACTTTGGCATTTCCCTTTGTGTTGCCTTTCTACAGACATCTCAGTTGGAATAACAAAAAGGTCTGTCAATGCCTCATGTTCTCCCAGTTGCCTTTACAGACTTCTCTGACATAAAATGGTTAAGAAGATTTTCTTCAATCTTTTCTGAACGCAACATAAGCATATTACCGTAAGACATGTGTCACAACTATATCAAATATGGAGCCTGTTATTCCAACTGAAACACAAGGTATTGCACAAAGGAACATAACAGTGGGACACCTCTGTTTTGCTCTGAGAGAAAATCTATTTTCCTGTCTGCTGTTATCCCTTTGTCATATGAGTTGACTCTATGTTTGAGAAATCCATGTAATTGAAGCGTTAAATCAATATGTATGGAAATAGACATTGTTTGAATAAGCAACTGTGTCCTCCAGCCAGAGGCAGTGTAAGACTATTGCAGGCAATGGCTCTTCAAGTTATCAGGGTCCCCTTCTCCTCAGGGTGTGAGATGTTGGGGATGGTGAGGTGGGGGGAGGTAGAGGAGTGGGAGGAGGGGATCCATCTGTCCCTCCTCTAGCTACTACAACCAGCAGCCCTCACTACACATTCAGGTCTTATGATTTTGGCCAAAATTTAGTGCTTGAAAACCGCTGTTAAGAGACCATTTCAGAGGCCTGCTAACTCAGGATAAGGCCTATAGCATTTTATTTTTCACTGTAGAACAGTTAATAACTCGATATTATTAGGTCTGTGGCCCAGGACCCTCTTCCAAATCCAGGTACACTTTATACACCATATTCTACAGCATTTCATCTTATTTCATAAACCTAACCCCCTACTATATTATTTTATAAATCAAAGACATCGCTGTATAGGGGCAAAATTAGATTGATTTTCCAAACTTCGTTCATAAGCCACTCATGACGTACACTTTACACAGCCCAAAGCATTAGGGCATCCTCCAAATTCTCTTTTCTGTCAAAAACTTGGCCAAACTTGTGAGAATCGACCAGAAGCTAATGGGGCGGCTGTCGTGGCTGAATCCCTGCCCAGGGGGACGTGTCATTGTGCTTTGGCTTCTCACCAAGTTGTCTATCACATGATGACGACAAAAAAAAAACCTCTTCTTACTCCCCCTATTGAAAAAAGAAGGGGGTATGAAAAAAAGAGCTTAGAGAGGACCAGTAGCATTGTGATGTCAAATAAATGAGTAGAGACTGCCATATATCCAAGGTGCTGCTGACACCAACAGTTGTTGCTTACAGGTATTTGTCTATTTTTTTATATCCATGTGGGTTTTTTCCTTCTTTATGATATCCCAGCTTAAGTCTCATTAGGGGAAATGGCTGCAGGATAGTGGATGATATGAGAGTGACTAAACATGCATGAGGGAGCTTCAATATAGGCATCCACCTGAAGGTAAGGGAGAAAAAGGCCAATTGGAGAATGCAAAATGTGACTTCCTTTCATGAGAATGACTAAAGATAGATGCCTGGACAGACAGACAATCTAGAGACCACCGATAGCATTTAAGTTGAGGGACATAATAAATGAATACCTCTTTCATTGAAATATTTATGAGATAGTTGTCTCTTTTCCAAAGCAGTTTTGCTTTGACTATTTGGCTAAGGGGAATAGTCTCCTGGATAAAAAAGGGACTGAAATTGGTTTATCGCAATCTCAAAATCCTAAATTTTGTTGATCTGGACCTCTGCACATACAGCGCAAGGGGCACAAAAATCCATTTTCTGCCTGTCAAACAAAACTGATGTCTGCCTCAAGCCCACTCCCATGTTCCCCCTCCCAGTGGATTCTAAATCTGACAGTGGCTGATAGGACGTTTGTTGGAGGATCATGCTCAACCCCTGTCTTCTACCCATTTCTGTGGCAGGAGCACAAGAGCCAGGGTGTAAAAGAAGAAGTGGTACAAATCCCATACCAGTATTGGTGAACTGACAGGGTGGTGTTGACAGGAGAGTGGGCTGGGTTTGTATTGTATAATGGAACCTTCCCCCCTAGAGGTAAAGGGCTGATTCTTAACCCCTTAAGGGCTGTACAATACTTAAGTGCCCTGTGGTGTACCCTTTGGTCAGTATGATGCCTGGATGCAGTGCTGAAGATTACCTCATCTAGTCTGCATTTATGTATCATAATGACTGTTCAAACTTGATACACACCAAAAGCATCAGCATAGGGTGCAGATGCATTGTCAGCAAGGCACTGGAGTACCATTAATCCAGATGGAGGCAAGGCCATCATGTTGTCCGTAAATGGTTCCTGAAATCTTTGCTTTTGAGGTTTTTGGGTCTGGGTTTCTTGAATCTATTTGTGAAGCATGCCGGTGACACAGCTTCCTGCATTACACATAATCTGGGCATTATTGCTCATGATGAAATCCTGACCACAGGATCAGTAATAATCAGATCTGTAAGATTACCATTATTGTTACATGACCACAAGCTGATTCAGTGGCAGTAGGCCTTTAATGCATTAAGGCCATTTGTCTGCATGAAGAATGAATGCATCCTAGGTGAGAAGACCCACCTTGGCTGCATCCATATTTTATGCTAGAGCTACAGGGTTGATACACCCCCAAAGGGCTGGAATGATGCACTGATGCAGTGCTGGCGCTGCATTGGTGCATCATGACAGCATAAAACAATGAACCTGAAGGCATCATGTTTTCCTTAAAGGGTTATATCAGGGGATCTGGGATATGAAGTGTGGCACATACATGAAAGTAGTAGTGGAGTATATGGTGTCACACAACTCTACTCCCATATATACCACATCCGGGACTGTTATGTAGAGTTTCCATAATCAGCTCTCATGGAGGGCAAACATCCCCACCTCACATACCTAGACCTTTAAAGGCTACTAATGCATCGTGCCCGTTGGTCGGCATGATGCATGAATGCAGCCCTGGCATTTAACTCACTAAGGCTAATTCAAGCATCACATGGCAAACCTACTGGGTTGATACAGTCCCAGAGGGTCGGCAAGATGCTCCAGTGGAGTGCTGGCGAGTAGACTCGCAAGCACTTCATTGCATCAGCGGCATTTAAAGACTGAGACATACCAGAAGTATGCCTTCCCTGCCTTCAGGGATGGGCTTGGTTGGGTGAGGTCGTAGGTGAGGCCTTTAGGGGAGTCAGTATCATCTGTCTTGCATAATGCAAAAGATGATCATGGTGGGAGAGACAAGGGAAAGACCCTTCAGCATCAAGACTCACCCCAAAACCTCCAATTTATCCTATTTCAATTTCCTGTAGCCACTGAGAGGACAGCCAATGTTTGATATAAAACTGTAAGAAGAAAGGGCTATAAATTTTATTGGTATTAAAGAAAAATGTTATGTTATGATGTCCTTGACGTGGCAATTTCCTTTCTCGTATTTGGCATTATGTTATTTAGAATAGTCTCCCCCAGCTCCCATTTGTGTTTAAGTGAGGTATCAAACTCAATTGTACACGTGTAACTCCCATATAGCTCATCCCAGAGGCTAGATATCCCTCTAATCTACGTGACAAGTGTGGTGAGGTGAGGAATTCTAACAGGACTGAGTCATGATGAAAACCACAGGAGACACTACACCACCAGCAACCAGTTAAAAACCATGCTATCCATACTGCTACATTGCCAATTCTCATGAATTTGGTCCAAATTTGAAATGAAATAAATAGAACAGGACTTAGGCATTGGTTCCACTGTTGTTGGTCGAGCGAATTTTCACTATCTGACGATTTATAATATTGCAAAAGTATAGAAAAAAAATAGTCGGATTAGCAAAAATTTGCCGACCGACGGCATTGGAACCAGCGCTTTACTGAGTAAATAAAATCACAAATCTTTGGCCAACATGTAAAACACTGACAACTAAATGCATTTTGCACAAGCTAAACCGATATTTATTATGGAAAATTTTGGCTAAATTCATGAAAGCCCATCTACATGTACCAGTCCCTTTCACCAGATAGAGTTTTCACAGGCCCTGACCCCAGGGTTGAATAGTGGGCTACCACCAGTCAGACAGGGAGTGGTGTTCTGACTTCTGGGGAGGACGGAAGCTGAGTGGGCCACAAGTATGTGGGGGGACTGGAGGGTGAAACTGTGGATGGGTGGGGGGGGGGGGTGATAAGGGGGGTGAGTCAGGGGGTAACAAGTGGTCAAGCCAGCTGATTCTTCTCACAAGAAAGTCCATAACCGGCCTCAGTATGGGTGTCCCGTGGGTCCACCATTCTGAATTTCACTGGTTGTGATAAGATTAACTGACATATCATAAATGATGCATTGTCCCTGGCATGGTCCCCATCTTATCAGCTTCTCACTACTGAGTACAATTAAGTACTCATTTTGCATTTTGGGAAATAAAGAGAGGCTGTTGCTACCTTTGCAGAAATGTATTTTCCCTGAGAATTTTTGTTGATTTCCCATGTAAAATTCACCGAAAGCTATAACATTTTTTGAATTGTGGGTAATAGAGAGTGGGAACTTGGGGCAGATTTGATGGATAAGATGATAGATATTATCAGAATTATATGATAGACCGCCTACACTGCAACAACACTTATCACTTTATATCAAGAAAGACATCCTGTGGTAAATATATATGCAGGGCAGAATAACCACAATTTACACAAATGTGGTCAGATGAACTGGTACAATATATGCATTCACGTAGTAAGTACATAACTTTACATATGTATCATTTCTAGCAGCACCTGGGAATAGCTGATGGGTGACTGTTACAAATGAACACTGCCCCCCCCCTAGGCTCCCTAGTTCTACCTGCCCCACTGCCACCTAGGAAAAAAATATGAAGTTGCACGGAAAAGAAATCTAGTGTCTAATATAACATCATGTGCAATATCATTCTTGTAGTTTGTAATACATATGCCTACATTTTGACATGTGATGTTATAGTCATGGGTCTCTCCTACTGCTGGAGGATATTTGATCCTTGGATCTCTAACCTTTAAAAAACCCAACACATGTATCCTATACCCACTCCCTACAAGCCATACTGAGACTGACCTGTCCTACTGTGGGCACATTGTAACTCACCAAGAACCAGCACGGGGTTTTATTGATACAGGTGGCCAGGTCCGTGCTCTGGCCTTCAGCCAAAACCAATAGACCACCAGGCCACCACCAAAAAGATGGCCCCAGTTTGACTTCCCCCATCTACCTCTCTATATCTGTGGGTCTCTGATACCTTAGAAGTTTTTCCCTGTGGTGTATGACTAAGATCAGTCACAGGTTTTGTATTATGTGTAGCAGGAAATCACCAAGAAAGCGTGCATAGGCATGGGATGGGGGTGCAGTGTATGTAGACTTAGTACCGGTAGGTATAGGATGATAAGCCATATACTGTAATCATATTTGAATTCACTGTATACAAATTTTCGCGGATTTCACGGAAATAAAAAGTCAGTGAATTTATGTTTTCAGCAAATATTTTTGCACTTAATTAACCCAAATTTTATGACCCCATATCCACCCTCCCTCACCCCATAGGCCCACCCGACCTCACCACACAATGCCTTAGACAAGCAGATTATAGTTCATCCCACAATCACATGCCATCATCTATTACTTGTATCATTCATACCTAGAAAAATATGCACATTAAAGTAAAAAGTGTATTCTAGTTTAAAGAAAGTATTTTATTGCCAGTAGCCTATGCATTGGAAGTATTTTGTTTGTCAGCGAATTTATGTTCAAGCGAATTAGCCTTTTGTCACGTTTCAGCGAAAATTTAGACAAGCAGAAATATCTGTGATTACAGTAATCTAAAAGCAGCATTTTTGAAAATCACTATGTACTGGTGGGGTGAGAGGGGTACAGATGATGAAAAAGTAGCATATTTAAACGAATATACTAAAGTAAAAGTATCTACATGTTGGACACCATTTTGTCATCATGAATTTCTTTACCTAACCCCTATTAGTCATATTTAGGATCCATGGCAGTGAAGACGATGCAATGAGTCACTTGACTTCTGATAAACCTTGACATCTCTTCTTCCTGAGACCTCTACCCATACATCCCCATATCTCACCTCTCCTAAGATATGGAGCGGCTTGGATTCTTATAACTCAAGTAGCAAAGATAGAAGAAGGAAAATACTTAAAATGAAGAAGAAAAAAAAAGAGAAATGAAGTATGGAGAAGAGAAGTAAATAAATTCAGGGTCAGGGGAGGAGGAGGAGTTCCAGTGGCAGTACTGCCCTAGTTCCACTTTAGCCAAGTGCCAGTCCATCTCCGTCTGTGTTAAAACCGTGGATTTTTATTACACCACTCCCCCCCCCCCCCAGCAGGCTCTGAGTGGATGAATCTCTCTCTCCAGGAGTTAGTATCAACTGTGAACTGTTCTGACTAGAGACCAGATCCAAGACTCATATAAAAAAAAAACCAGATACAGATGGAAGCAGTTGGAGGGATCTGGGCTCTTTAATCCATCCTGCCAGCTTTGAGCTGTAGCAAATAAATTAGTCATTCGGTCACAGATATTTGGCCATGAAATGCACTATGAAATGATGCTCATTTGTCTGGATAGTCCAACTCAGAAGTAAAGTGCAAAAAACGACAGTAAAATAGACAGATAAAGGGAAAATAAGAATGCAAACCAAAGGAGCTTGAAATATATGATATACAGTCAGGCCTCACTTCCTCGACCCTTTGCTTCCTGAGATCCTTCACTACCTCAGGTGAATAAAGTTGCAACTTTCTCTAAGTTTTCTGTTATATTTGGACTTAAATCCTCAAATATTTTTTAGACATTCCTCCTTGCATTTTCCAACTTTAAGGAAGCAAAGGGCTGAATGTAGATCATTTGCCTCTGGTTATTTGTATCCCCTTTTTGACACAATTCTGTTCTTATCGTGGAGGGCTGATATACTCATATAAGGCATAGGCTTAGGACATTATGCACCTCAGGGCTTCTCTTAGATAAAGTATATCCTCATCCCGGTCCAGTTTATATGTTTATTGGCTGTATACAGATAGCAAGTAGATAAGTCAGAGATAAGGTGGCCATGACCCCATATCTGTGTATTTACTGTGAGTAGTTTTCAGGGCAAAACAATCCCTTTAAACTCTGGCATAGACATGACCTTGTGCTGGAACTGACAGAAGTGTGCCACGTTAAACCTTTAAGGATCGCAGAATGATACCTTAGGGTTTCATGCTTATTTGTTGACATGATGTGCCGGCACTACATGCATCAGATAAAGTAACAAAAGCTCATAGTATTATACTGTCATTGAGGGATTAGGTCCCCTATGGCCATAAACCCTTTTATGGTCGCATGTAATACTGTGCTGGGAGGTCTATCGAGTTCAGCATTGGTGTATCATGCTGACTCTCCAGCCAGGAGTGGCCACCCAAAGGCATAGGGCACCAAAGCACTATGAGACCCATAAATGGTTAAAGGGCCTGCAGGAGTATACCAGTAGTGTAAGGCTGTTATTCTAGTGGGGTAACCCTTCACCCAGTTTTCCTCCTGCTGTCAGCAGAGGCTGATTGGAGTGACAGTCCCATTCCGGCCGGACCCAGGAGGGGACTACTGGACACTGGCTGCTGCTGGTCTCTGTCTCCAGTCTGTATAGATAACCCTCAGTAACCCCCATCTCCCTGTCCTACTCCAGGCTACAGTCTGAACACTTTATGATATGGACAGTCTGTGAATAACCCCCATCTCCCTGCCCTACTCCAGGGTCTGTACATCTAATAAAGACAGACTGTAGGTAACCCCCAGGAACCCCCATTTTCCTGACCGACTCCAGGAGGGTACAGCTGTCCACGTTATAGGGAAAGTAGGGGGCTACCAAAGGGCTTTCCCACAATTGAGTACACTGTGCCGTTTCCCTCTGCATCCATTTATCACTTCCAATACGCTTCAATTGGCCCATATCAATATAATACCCTCCTTCCCAACTTCCCGTGGTCTTGCCACTCTGGAGGGACTGTATCAGTCACCCACCTCCCACCACCACTACCCCAACCATCATGCACAGCACACCATGTCCGTTGTGGCTGCACACTCACATTGATTTCCTTTCTCTGAACTGTCAGACACCACAGTCTCTCCCCCCTCCGCACCCCTGGACCCTCCTGGAGGACTGCTGGAGGAGCTGTTCTTTCATTTCTGGCTGAATGGGCTCGTCACGGTGTGAGACCTTCACCCTCCCTGTTCCCATGACCCTAGTGACAGCCCATTGACCAGGTAGGGGGTGGTTGGAGGGTTGGAACGAAGGTTGGATCCCTGTCCTCCAGAGTGAAGACTTGCTTGAGCCTTTAAGACAAAATTTGCAACTTTTTCCTTAATTTGTAGGGATTCCTCACTTTTCTCTATGATCCTTCCATCGAATGATATTACATTTCTTTCACAAAGAAAACTTAATAAAACTGGAAATCCTCCTCCTTATTTTCCACCAAAGATTGATTACTCCTGACCTTGGTGATTTTAGATTAGTGTTACTACATGGATTACTAGATTTACCAAATGATGTCATTGACTCAAGAATCAGTTTTAAGCCCAGACCTCTTATGCAGTCGTAAGCAGTCCTTAGAAAATGTCCCCCCCCCCAGGCAATTGACTATGCAATGTAGCCACATAATATTCTACAGATTGTTGTGGTTGGGCTTGGGATTGTAGCCAGTCTATACCATTCAAAGTCTACAGGAGGGTGTAACTCCTACAGGGAGGAATGATTGAATTAAACTTGCACCTCGGCCCACATGAGTTGAGCCAGGCTTACTTTGATCAAATGAACAGAGTGAGGGCAGTCCAAGTCATAGATGACAGAGTAAGTCGAGTAAGAGTAATAAAAGAGAAAAAGAGGACATGGCTTTTGATATGAGGGGTAACATTTAGGATAAGAAAAGGGAAAGAAGACAGGATCTATGTTGGGCAGGCCCAAGAAAAAGGAAGAATAGATAAAAGGAGTGATGTTGGGACTAATGATTGCTGTCCATGTCCTAGAAGGAAGTGATTTTCAATCCTGGGGTCAGCCCAGTGCCCGTGACAAGGGATCTAACTTTGGGGAGAAAGAAAAAAGCTCGCTATGCGTAGCAATTTCAATAGCTTCATACACTAATTTAACTATGAATGAGGATTGGTGTTCGGAGAAAAGTTGGGAAAACTACAGCTTTCCTAAAAGGAAAAGATCTATTTCCTTTTTGTCAGAGTTAAAGTGAAGGTTAAAGTCAAGCTCAATTAACCTCGCATAGGGACCATGGATTCCATATCAATTTTAAAATTATAGCAATCTAACACACATTGATTATCAATGTCATTAAAATTGTATAACTAAAGCTAATGTCCTCTTCCCTTCCATTTTCAGGTGAGTGTCAAACTTTCACTTTCAAATCTGAGGTACCAGGTAAGGCTGGATGTGCACACATCTGTGGTTGGATATGTCTAGGAAATGACCAGTTGCAGCCTATCCTCTAAGAAATAACTGTTGGATCTACTAGGCATCCTCATAAAACTGAAGAGTGAACCACTGAAATCGTATTGCAGTGAAGCAGTGTAGCTTCTACAACAAACCCCAAGATGGCAGTACAGTTAGGCACAGTGGCACAAGGAATCTCCATGAAAATACCAAATCTCTGGCAACTTTGGGACAAGGAGTTCACAGTTATTTTTTCTTTTTGCAGTGTTGGGTAAGACAGGGGACATAGTGTAAAATGTTTAAAGCATATCCTATACACCACTGCATAATGGAAAAAAAAGAAACTGGCAGTTATTTACCCCAAAATCGTCTAGTGACTGCTTTTACATAGCGCGAAATAGCCATATTCCAAACTGCCCAATATTGGCCCAACCCGTGAGAATCGACCCTTTCCTTTAGGTTATGGGGTAGTGGATCCGCCGTGATAGGTATGTTAATAGCAGCCTGGTACACATAGACCTGTTGGCAGGTACAAATGGACGTTAAGTCAACGTGAGCAGGGCCTCTGTGGGAGGGATCATATTTTACACCCCGCCAGCTCTTCTTACTTCACAGCCACTACTCCTGGGTGTTGTTGGTGTTTTGTAAACTCATGTACTGAGGTCTTAAAGCATCCAAAGGAAAACTGGGTCTTTGAAGAAGGAATTCAGGATTGATTTAAATTCAGGATCGTACAATTAACTGTTCTGAAGAACAAGAGTGCTCCCTTTCCCTCAAAATGCACCGTCTCTGAGTTTACCTCAAAATGCATCATCTCTTAATCATCTAGGATCAGCACACTCCAAGCATTCCCCCCCCCCCTTCTTCTTATAGGGGATACTACCCTGCCATTTGAAAAGAGTAGAGCCTTGACTTAAACCCTGTATTTCTTGTTTTTGACCTTTGGGTCTGATGGAGAAGGCCAGTTTCTATGGGGATAGTGAGCTACACCTGGGAATGCCTCCTGCTTAGCTACACCCCTGAGGTATAGGTTGAGGTCAGCCCAAACAGTCTGGTCAGTTAGAAGAATGCGCAGGTGTTCTATGCAGTAGGGCTTTCTGTTTTGGTACCCCTACCACAAAGGTTAGCCTTAGTAGAGGAGCATAAAGGGTTTAGGTTTAGTATTGTCAAATACCTGTGTTAACAGCTCCATTCCTATGGCTTTTGGTTTTGGAATTTGTGGGAGAAGCCTAGTCTCACAACAGGATGCCACTGAGGAGGAATCCTTTGTATAACCATATGTATGGTGAGAGGCAACAAATATAAACCGTGCACTAATTGCCCTAAGTATATTAGTACTTCCTTGAACTATCTTGAGCTATTCAGTGAAATGTTCCTAGAGGAGTCTACTCATCTAGCTAAATTCACTTGTTTGAAATAGTGCTGGGCATACCTTACCAATGAGTCAATGTGAAGGTGTCAGTTCCATCAGCAATATAGTGTAGCATACTGTTTAGTCATGGTGCCATGAATGTTAAGACGGGGTTAAAATGGGGACTTCTAGCATTAGCTAGATCGATTACATACATGTCCAGAAAATAGTCTATTCTGAGCTATAACAGAAGCCATGGAAACATCATGCATAGGGACATATGAGACCACTAAATAAGGTGACACTGTCCACTTCACTCTATACATACACCTCAGAGAGCAGCTCACAATTGGATCTCTGTTCGCCTCCAGCTCAGGAGCAGATTGAATCTCCTGATTTAGGGGTTGCTAAGGTTTCCATAGTAACACAATTTCTCACTGACCAATTGATTTCTAGCTGCTGGCATGGGGTCGGAGACCTGTCAAGACTTTCATTACTCTAATGCTGGCAACTGATCACCTCGGCCGGTGAGCAACTCCTATGTTGGTGGTCAGATCTCACGAGTTTGGCCAAAGCTATTTCATGAGGTGATCACTCTGATCTTCACCACCATTGTATGGGAGATTAGTAAATCAACGTGACAGTGTTTCAAACCTTGCTCAAAATGTGTCCATAACTCGTGAGAATTAACCAGGTATGAACAGCCCATGGCTTCCTACGCTCACCCAGATAGTGTCCAATTTGCTGCCCGGTTTGAAGCCCACCAGTATCGATAAGGGGGTATATCCATATCCCTCATATCCCTCCTGAGTGGGGGCCTCCTGCTGTCCTTATTTTGACTGGTTGGAGCAGCTCTGAGCAGGAGTGCATCAATCACCAGTAACCTGCTGACCCTACCCCACAGGTCTGCATTATACCATGGGGAGACACCCGGCTGGGGCCGTTATGATAATGCTGCTGCTCTCAAAGTGGAAGATTTAAATCACTTTTAAAATCTGGACTGTGGAGGGTATTTCAGAACGGAAAAATGTTGTTCAGCCCCAACACCTACATGCTACTAAAAGGCTAGGGATTAGAAGATCATGCAATAGTAGCACCTGAGTGCCCTACAAATGCTCTTTATGACAGGCTGTTATGAGGTCATGACAAAGAGATTGGTAGCGTGATCGCGGCTCTTGTGATCGTAGTGCCTGCTAATGTGGGTGTATAATAGCTTTATAGTTACTCAAAGTAAGAGCTTTCACTACAATTTAAAGGTCTGTAATGTCAGTCCATTCTGAAATGCCCTCCAGGTAGGGTTTTAGAGAAGTGAACTGTGCCCACACTGGCTACAGCCCCTGACAGCTCATCACTGGATGGTGTGATGAAGCAGCTTTCAAACTCAGTTTGGTCACGTGCACTGTGATAATCTTGGCGCCTGTCGAGTCCCTAGACTAGATACAAATTTAGAAAACCAATTTCATAATCTGTATTAGGATTCACTCCAGGTGGGAATCCCCGGATTCAATTGATGGTACCATTGGGCAAAGTCCTTGAATGTAGCATCCAATCAGTATAAAAAATGTATGGGAAATATATGAGGTTTTCCTCACATCAGATGGCAATTTTTTTTAAATGAACTCATAAATAACCCATCTCTCTCATGACTCCAAGGTTGGAAGATGGTACATGTATTACACTCCCCACTCTCTCTGTCTCTTTCTCTCTCTGACTCTCTGTCTCTCTGACTCTCTGTCTCTCTCTCTCAATCGGTCTCTACCTAGTAGTTGACCTCCCCTCCCATATCACCCAAGGCCTGGACAGTAGCCTCCGCCTCCCTGGGGACGACTATGTCAATCTTGCGGGCTGCCAGTGAGGCCAGATCCGATAGGGAGTGAATTATCAAGAGAGAAATTGGACAAGGGATCTTTGGCTGAACTGTTTATCGGAGTCGTTCAGTGGATCGGCTCCAGGGAGTCCCCCAACCCTTCTCCCTGACCCTTAACCGCCCTTTTCCTACACCATGGTAGGTACAAAGGTCAAGCCCCTATCGACCTATGGTCAGATCATGCCGTCTTGGCTGTCCCCAGTAAAAGCAAAATCAATTTGGAGTAGCTTTTGAACTGGATTTTGGGTTTATCAGGGTTGGAGCCCCTTAACCCCAAACTATGCCTGTATTAGAAGATAAGCTATCGATGTTGTCAGGTCAGCTGATAGCCGTGCATCTGCAGCAACAGGAGGGTAAGGGGACATAATTTCACTACCTTCTGTATCTTTAAACATGTCATTTTACTGGGGACATGAGATATGGCCATACTGAGCAGGCAGGGCTTCTATGCTGCTAGATGGTTAGAAAACCTTCCCATTTTTCCACTAAAGTAGGAATTCCAAACTGCATTTTCACCACAGTACAAACCTCAAATATTGGTAGAGTTCCTAAAGTAGGTCGACAAAATTCATAGGACATTTTGCCTTTGCCAACTACATGTATATAGAGTTCTGCAGGCCAGTCTTCTCTTGGTCTTAGACATATGGTTGAAGATCCTGAAATTATACTAAATGTATTTACTTTTGAAAGAGACACCAGAAAACATCAACAAACATGAACTAGCTCTATAATGTACAACAGAATTGGATCTAGTCTATGTAAATAAGCCAAGTGCCCCGGGCCTGTTGTAATTCAACAATGTCGGGGGTTTATACACCTGATATCCGGGTTTGAACTTGATAACAGGGTGATTGGATTTCGTATAATGTTAACCCTTTAAGGGTTGCTGATGAAATGGTGCATCATGCCATGCCCATTGGTCGTCATGATGCACCAATAAAGTGCTGGCGAGACTGCTCCCCGGTGCTTCATTGGAGCATCATGCCGACCCTCCAGGTGTATGTAAACCCCATAGTGTTGTCATGATGCTTGAATGTAGCCCTGGTGACTAACTCGCCACAGCTGCATTCATGCACGATGGCAACCAAAAGGTATGATGCATTAATGCATCAGCAGGGCTTAAAGGGCTGGGCCTCTCTCCCACCCCCTGTAAGTTCACACGTATTTGATTGAGAGGGATGAGATTGGGTTTTAGGTCAGGCTGGAATACAAATTGAAATTGGGGAGCTACAAAAGAAGAAGTGAAAGTTGGGAAGTGGAAATCTCAGGATGTTCCCTTGACGGTCAGTTAGAGGCCTACAATAGAGGAGGCCATTTTGTGGTTGACGAATGGTGTCAAGGTCACTTGCACGAATCAAGGTCATCTTTGAGGCCAATTCAAGGTCACCTAGCGGTAACAGAGAAGGTAATTTAAAACTGGTTTGTTCCTTTCAATGGGAGTTCGCCTTAGGGTCGGCTTGGGTCTATTGTAATGGTAGCGATGTTAAAGAAAGGGGGAGAGAACTGTAAGGGGGGATTCTCCTGGGTTCCCTCCCCCTTCCAAGGTCAACTTCAAGGTCAAGGTCAACTCCAAGGTCACCTGGGAGAATGGGTTGTGCGTGTTATGGATAATTGAGGCTGGGATCGTTCTTTTAGTTATGACGCTGAATGACCTGTCAAACGTTTGATGTATGAGAAAATGAACGCCCTTGTTCTGGGAAAGCTTGTGTGTGTTTTTGGATTTCCCTAGTGTGCTTTAATACCCACACATTGAGGCGACCGAGGTCACTCCTCGGGCGAATGAATCATAAAAAGGAAAAGACAGGGTGTGAGTGTTGGGTCAGCCCCTGAGGTTAATGATATTCATAAAAAAATGATTAAGACTGGGATCAACCTGTTATGTATTATCCAAAGGGGATTTTAGGATTTCATAGTGCCATAATCTTCTTGTGCCCTGGGGTTCATGAGGTACTGAATGTATTAAGGTGTTAGTGAGGGGAGGGAGGGTGTTATACTGTATTATGAACAGTAAATCTGGGTAGTGTATTAGACCTTGTAATTCAGGTCATGCCCGGTCTATCATGGTTCTGACAAGGGACTGGTTAGCACCAGCCTGTCCCAAGAGAGCTCAACCCCACCCCACCCCCATACTGTACCCTACATCACTTTATCCAGTATTCAACTGTTGTACACTACACTGCAAAAATGGTGTTTACATCCTAAACACAATTCTAAACATATCCTTGCAACGTTTTTGTAATCACATTAATTTCCTAAACATGTTTAGCCAAACAATGTGCTTAGCTCAGGTATTTAGAAATGTAGGAGTTTAGGTTTAAAATTTGTGTTTAGATACCTATGAAATTTTGTGCTTAGATGTTTATGAATTTTTGTGTTTAGATGTCTATGTGATTTGTTAGGGTTAGGATTTGCAGACATGTATGCATTGAAAAAATAAAGGAATATCTTTTGTTTGCTTTCTCATTTACTGGGGGGACATCAGCAGGTATTCATCTACATGTCAAAGTCTCCAAAAATGTCAGCCACAGCTACACGTATACACATGTATGTACACTCTATGAGAGACTTGAGAAAGTACAGCAGCTTGGCAGCAAGGACATTGCTTTATCCATTCCAAAATAACATGAAATAGGTGTAAGTCATGGAGCATATTGACTATTTTATGGCAATGATGCTGGTGTAAGGAGAATCTAGTCAATTTTTTATTGCTGTTCCTATTCTCATGACATCCAATAAAAAGAAACAACGATAAACATGGGATTTGGGGACACTTGTCACAACAATTGATTACAATTGTGTACAGATAGTCCATTCAAAGGTAGTGCTGCTACCTGGTGTGGATTCGACATCCAAGCATCTAAACATATTGATGTTTAAATCTAAACACCTATTATTCAGCTGTTTAAACTCTAAACATCTAAACATGTTTAGCAAAAATGTTTATGTAGTTAGAACAAAAGAGTTCATTTCCTAAATGTGTAGTTGATGAGACACCTAACTGACCCATATGTTTAGATTCTAAACATGTTTAGACCTAAACATGTTTAAAATCTAAACACCATTTTTGCAGTGTATGTCCTATTTTCCATTAATTTAGGACACACAACCAAAGCTTACAATTAAAGCCACATGCGAAGCCACATATGTGTATGAGAACAGCCATGTCTACCCTCTCACTCTATTGATGGCAGTTAATGTTGAAAAGCAAGTGGTTCATTTAAAATTTTTCCTTCTAAAGCATTGGCACTAGCCATATCAGCATCTTAAAAGCAGAACCTTAATGGTTCACTGGTAATACAAGACAAATGTGCCTTCTCGGTTCCCTTTTGCAGAGTTTACAGAATGGCGTCCAAGAACACCAAAACTTATTGATTGCCTTTCCAATTTGCTTGATTGCCTCAAACCAATTAGTATAGATCCTCATCTTATTCCTGTCTCTGCTCTTTCTTTTCTTTGTGGGTCCATTTTTTGACAGATAGCATGGAGAATATTATCATGCAGAAGCAACTCACTTCTACCAAGTTTCAAAATGACATAAAATAATGGCTCGTTCAAACGCTGGGGTCTCAAATAAGCGCTGGTATCGAATTAGCGCCAGGGGTATAAGGGTACTGAAATTAATCTTGAGCACTAAAAACAGTATTCAAATAAGCGCCTGCTATAAGCAACAGGGGTACAGTGGGATTGGAGTCAATGAGCCACATTCGTCCATGTTCCTCCAGCACTCAAGTGCCTGAAAGTAGAATAGTAATTACAGCCAGTAGAAACTGATGTTCTAATCCTCCTTCTCCAACCTCGAAGGCAGCACCAGGCTGAAGTCAATCGGCACTTTTAATTACTCTAGATAATTGAAAGAAAAGTCGCTGTCAATTAATCAGTGGTGGATGGAAAGTCAGAAGATTAGGCATGTCTAATTCCCAGTTAATTGGTGGTGGCGGCTGTCTTACATACTTCGCCTTGTCCTGTCTGGTTGGCATTAATCCCCAGACCAACATTGTGCAATTGGACGATTCTAATGAGCTTGGCCAAGCTTTTATACAAGAAAAACTAAGTTAGATTGCCTCTTCATTCCCTGTCAGAGGAATGAACAGCCTCTGGACATCTATTAAAGTGGTCACTGTAGAGAACTCTAATGTTGTGTCTGGGATTCGATCATTTCCCTATGCATTTTTGTAGAGCAGATATTTTGGTAGAGGAGATTGGGCAACGAAACTCTCAGAGAATATAGTTCATGCTTCAGTATGTTTGCTGCTGTAAGCAATTTCCCCTGCATACTAGAGGCACTGATATGAGTGATGATGGTACTATCTACCATAGAAAGCCTGCTCACATCACAGAAATGGCTTTTTTGTCTTTTCTTCAGCCTCATTTGCCTCCACCACCATCCCCAGAATTCCTTATCAACCAAACTAATAGTGTGCAGGCATCGGGCAGGCATATCAAGTTATGTATACATCATACTCAACCTTAGCATCCAAAACCTCCTGTATTTGGGGTATGACATGTGAGGGCTAACATCGATCAGACCCCCACGTGTCAGGGTGAATTTACACGTGTTGGGATCACTCACACAGCCACTCACTCTCACCCCTGGCATTTCCCTGCTCCATTCATGAAGTGACTCCTTACTCATCCCTCTTAGTCTGCTACACCTCATCATCCAGACCCTGGAATTTCATTGATAGCCAGTCAGGAACTCGTTTTTTTTTCTTGCATACCTGCAAAGTCCTCAGTTTTCTTTTCTGAGGTCCCATCTGTGTCAATCTTGTGAATCCTTTGTTTCCAATGAGATCTCATCTTATCATTAACTCGAAATCGAGTTATAATTTATAAGAGGGGTTTGACTGAAAACTTAGTTTTGGAGTTTGCAGGGATGTTCTATGGGGGAATGGAGGTGTGTGTCTGTGTGTGTGTGTGGGGGGGGGGGGGTTGTTAATATGTGTGCGTTCCCTTTTGTACATTTACAAAAATAAATCACTCAGAAACCTACACACATTACAACATTCCTGGCTGTTTTTAAAGGCAGTATTCTGTAGTTTTGGGTTGCAGGGTTCTGCTTTTCCTGTATGACCATATGGCATACTTCCATCCCATACCTATCCACTATAGTGCCTGCTAATGACTCTCACGTGTGGCTTTTGGTGTCTGTGGCAGATGGAGAAGCGCATCAATTCTCACAGATTTGGCCAAGGCTGAACACAACCGTTTCTAGAGGAATGATTTATGCTTTGGGAAAGTGTATAAATCATAAAAGGCCTCTAAGGGATGGAGGTCTTCATGCTTTTCTCCGATACCACAGATTCTGAAGACCTATAAATCCCGATACAAAATATATAACTATTAAAAGTATTCCAATTCTGCATTCCAGGGATTATTGTGCTTTTGACCTACACCCACCCACTAAAAGATATCATAGAGCGATTAAACATTTGTGCAGTGATCGCTAAATTCTGGCCAAGGTTGTGAGAATTGACTTTGAAATGGAGATGCTGTATGGCAGACCGGATGGCAGAGCTACTCAAGCCTGGAGGTTCCGGAGGTGAGCTGCTCACATCTGTAGCTCATCCAAACCTCTCAGTCTGTGAGCTTCTCTTTGGGTGCTCGTGGCACCAGACGAGGCACTCAGCAAAAGTGAATGTTCCAGACCTGCTTCCACTTTTGAAATGCCACCTAACTGGAACCACTGGAGCACCTTTCTACTTCTTAGACCAAGAGGTGATGCCTAGGGGCTGTTTGGTGATCCAGTTCCATGCTTCCTTCCTTCAGGGCTAGTTGGGCTCTAGGTTTGCACCTTGGTAGTTGTCACCCCAGAATCCTCTTCTGTATACTCTTTTAAGTTGTTGCCTTCTGTATGAAGCGTGCACATATGCACGGGCACCGACACATTCCCTTATGAAATTGTGTAATATAGTTCTCGCCATGAATATGATCTTAGCTGTCGAAATGGCGTTAAACAACTATCTCACTCACTCACTCACTCACTCACTCACTCACTCACTCACTCACTCACTCACTCACTCACGCTGTATGAGGCCCATTCCGAAAAGAATTCCTGGGAATTGTCAGTTTAGCATTAACAATGAAGCATTACATATGCTGTCGATCGGCTGTACAAGTCATCTTTTCATTATCAAGCTTTCGGTGATGATGATGATGAAATATGAAAAGAAGTAGTCTTCTGACCCATGACATACCTGCTCATTCAGAACACTGAGCAGCTGATCGACATTCTCACCACAAAGATGTCAATGAATAACCAATTGCTCATTCAAAGTAGTTGATGAATTTCTTAAAGGGGCTTCCCAGTTTTCTAGAGAAAGATTAAAATCTAGATTTTAACGCCCTCAAAGACCAGCATTTATGACCATAAAATGCTAAGCCATAAGGAGAAAGATGGTGAGTGATCATCGGTCAGAAGGCCGCCATCTTGAAAGGTCAGCTTGCCCCCTGACCTCACAGGGAGAAGGAAATGCTCCTCATTGGAAGTGGGTGAAGATGGTTAAACCAAGTACTGCTTGTAGGTGTCCTGCTGCTGATTGAGGCCAGTAGCGCGGACGTAGTAGGAAGCATCCTGCCAGGTGGTGAATGATGTGGAGGAGGTAGCACCTTGGGCGCTGAGTGATTCTCTGGCTGTAGTGTGGAGTATAACTCTTTAAAAGCCTCAGAGTGCCTTTTACTATTATGGCCTTGGAGTGCCAAAACCATTATGGCATTTGAGTGCCTTTTACCATTATGGCCTTGAGTGCCAAGACCATTATGGCCTTTGAGTGCCAAAACCAGTATGGCCTTTGGGTGCCAAAACCATTATGGCCTTTGAGTGCCAAAACCATTATGGCATTTGGGTGCCAAAAACATTATGGCCTTTGGGTGCCAAAACCATTATGGCCTTTGAGTGGCATGATGCATGAATGCAGGCCAACCTGCTGGAATTCTCACCAGCTCAGGATTCATGCGTCATGATGACTGCTTTGTTTATACCCACTTTCGACGCACCAGCATGAGGCTCCAATACAGTGCGTAGACTCGCCAGCACTGCATTGGAGCGACCTGACGGATACATGGACCTGGAGGCATCTTGTGACCCTCAAAGATTGTACTAGTGTGTGGGCGTCCAGGTGCTGGAGTAGGAGAAGGAGGAGGAGGATATGGAGGATGGGTATAAACAGGCTGTTACTACACGTGCTGCCAACATGTTATAGTGAAGCCAGGGAGCTTGTAGGTGGGATGTGGCTGAGTTGGGGGAGGGGGAGGGTGCTTAAACCCCCTCATACCCATAGCTTCCTCAATTCCTCTAGCTTTATCCAGTTTGCTACTTTTATATCCTGATCCTTTATACACCACCCCCCTAAAACCACATTGTGAGTTGAACAAATCTGCTCAGGAGCAGAACATATCTGCTCACATTAGGACTAAATCCATGTTAACTGTCCAGTTAAGCATTGGTTCCGCCGCCATCGGTCGGGCGCATTCATGCTTATCAGACACTTCATGATTCTTCAGAGGTTTAGAAAAAATTGGTTGAATTGGATTAACAAAAAATAAAACGCCCGACTGATGGCAGTGGCGCAGTACTTTACCTGTATATACATACATTCATGAACTACTATGTTTTAGGGTGTTGATGCATATTGGTGCCACCTGGTTTGAGGGATGCTAAACTGTGGATGGGTCAGTGGGAGAGGGCTTCAGGTATACAGGTCACTGCCAAGGGTACTCGTGCAACACGGCCTACCTGAGGGTAATGTACCTTAATGATAACAGGAGAGGAACAGGAGGAAGCTGAAGATTATAAAAGTTGCTGGGCTGTATAAAGATCATAAGAAATGTTTTTGTTCTTTTCTGTTTGCAATCAAGGAATGGAAGCATTTAGGATTTTCCCTGATTCCAGGGATGTTCAAGTTTCAAAGACCTGTACATTCCTGTACAAAACCTTCACAGAGCATTTAAGGATTTTTTTTATTCTCGGTCACTTTCATATAAAATGTATACATGTAATTTCAACCCCTAGATTATGGGATCAACCCTTTAGGAAAGAGTTTTGGTGAGTCCCAGCTCGTTTTTACTATTTTGCACTCAACTTATCCCTCCCTATCAAATACAATAATTTCTGACCGCTGAGTTTCTAGGCAATGCTATATCTAGAATATAGCATTGCATTCCAAATATTTATAAATGAAATCTATAGCACCATTACCTGCATGCCTTTCAGATAGATATTACTCAACTTTGATGGGTATGCAATGAAGGTGCAAGTCACAGTGACCAAGCTCTCCAAATGGCATTCCTTAAAGGATGATGGAGGGATTAGATGCAGTGTTCAAATAAGCCCAGACAGCTCTGTATGGCTTGTTGTGGCAGGATTATGTGACATTAGACATTAATCAGACTCATGGTAGTAGTATTAGGCACACCGGATTAGTACAATAATTTCTGACCGCTGAGTTTCTAGGCAGAAAAACAAAAAAAAAAAAAGATAGGGCAAAGGGAATACAGGAGGATGAGGATGATGCCATGACTTGCTCACTACCTTGAAAACAGCGAAGGTAAACAAAGACTGACATATAACTTAGCCCTAGTTCCACAAACTTTGGGTACAGACGTGGAATTTCATTTAGCAATGGCTACACTTGATGAGAAATACAGAGGTGGAGATTGTCTATGAGGTATCTGGGATGGGAAGGGGCAGGGTCAGGTAGGCACCTGGTGGGCGTAAAGAGCCGTGTTGGCGGCTCCTGATGACCTAAGGGCTCGTAAACATAGCACCTACGTCATTGAAGGAAGTGGGTTGTGGGGTGGGGGGGGGGGTAAAGGATCCCCCTCTGGTGTAGTAACGAGTTGAACTCTGCTCAGGTATTTGCTGAGGATGCAGGGGGGGGGGGACTCACAATCAATTAAGCTGAATGACGGAATTTCTAACATTTTGCTGTCCCGGCAGTGATACTTAAATCTCTGACCATCTTGGATAGAATTTCCTCAATGTTCAAACCTATACTATATGACGTTTAAAAGGGTTGAAATAAGGCACAGTTGTAGGGTTCGAATGTCAAGTAGACCTAGTATTTATGTGTGCAGGCTGAGGTAAATTAGTGGTTTATGGGTTATGGGACTTCTGTCAGTTATTGCAGGTAAGCTACGGCCTAGAGGATGCTCCTCCTGCCTCTGCTACAATCACCACACCTGGTCTCACCCCTCACCTATGTCACACCCCCCCCCAACCTGATACCAACCCAAAACCTGAACCAGTACCCTCTTGCATATACATAATTTAGAACTGCTACTACCACCTGAATAGACTCCCGTAAATCCTACTTCAGAAGGTTACAAACAGTGCACAGGCAGTTACTGGCTTGAAATTCCAAAACCTAGAACTAGGTTGATTCATGGTGTTGTGGGTTCGTTCACTTGGAGTACAATGCCAACTGGGGCTTCCCTAACCCACTTAAAAGGGTATATATCTCATCTTTCCTATCCCCTCAGATGTGTGTGGTGCACATATGCGCGGGCACCGACACATTCTGCTGTGAAATTGTCTAATGTAGTTCTCATCATGAATATGACCTTAGCCTTGGAAATACCTATATATGCACCAGTGGCTACCATGATATTGCTTATATTTAGACTATAACATTGCATTCCAAATATTCAGAAATGAAATCTATAACACCATAGCCTGCATGCCTTTCAGATAGATATTACTCAACTTTGATGGGTATGCAATGAAGGTGCAAGTCACAGTGACCAAGCTCTCCAAATGGCATTCCTTAAAGGATGATGGAGGGATTAGATGCAGTGTTCAAATAAGCCCAGACAGCTCTGTATGGCTTGTTGTGGCAGGATTATGTGACATTAGACATTAATCAGACTCATGGTAGTAGTATTAGGCACACCGGATTAGGCCCCAGTCCTGTCAGCTTATCCTTATGCAGGGAGAGACTTAACCATTTAAGGGCTGCTTAATGCATTAATGCATCATGCATATTGGTCATCATGATGCATGAATGCAGACTTGGTGAGCCAGGACTGCATTCATGCATCATGGTCAATGGAGCAATATTGGCCTGCAGGTTAATGGTTGGCTTGATATATCTGATCTGGAAGTATATAAGTAGGTCCAAGGAATTGGCGTGATACTCTACTGCAGCTGGCGAGAAGATTCAATGTAATGGGGTAGGCCTGCTGAAGGGTCGGTATGATGCTCAAATGCAGTGGTGGTGAGTAGACTTTCCAGCGCTGCATTAACGCATAAGGAATATGAGCTTTGGGCGCAGGACGCGACCAACAGGGTTAATATTTTGGCAGCCCTGATAAATCTATGGCCAGGCTTTATTATCAAGATCCTAGATTTCCATATCATTATCCCAAACCAACAGCCCTAGTATACCCCAACACAAACCTAACGGTTCTCTCTGTGCCCCTAGTCAGTGACCATGACCAAAGATTGGCATACTGACCACCAACGGTTTCCACCCCACTGACTTTGTATACTACTACCCTCCATACCCTTTATCAGATTGTCATGCACAGGTCACAGTCTACTGGTCATACATATTGGACCTGTTTTGGTATGGTAACCATGGTTGCATGGGGCTTATCACAATCAAAACCATGCAGCTTAAATACTATGAAGGTCACCAATTGCATAGGTCCTGACTCTGTAAAGGCCCCATGACTCTGTGGTGCATTATGTAATTTTGTAGTCATGAGGCATGAATGCAGCCCTGCCGAGAAACTCGCCAGTGCTGCATTCATGCATCATGCCGACCCTATTGGATTGATACAATTCCAAGGGGTTGGCATTATGCTCCAATGCAGAGCTGGCAAACAGAATCGACAGCATTGCATTGCTGCATCATGCCGACCAAGAAACATGAAGCTGGAGGCATTATGTGGCCCTTAAAGTTTCAAGTGTTCTCACAGTCACCAGTGGCAAAGGTCATTGGTATAAAGCATGATGTTTGTGCATGATGAGGGTTAAATAAGGGTCGTGCAGGGTGAGGGACTGACCATAGCACAGTCAGGGGTTGGAGGGACATCTGTCAAACTGTCACACTCATTAACAATGCCTAAAGGCCATTTTATTGTAAATTCAGCTATTTCTGTCAAATTGACCACAAGCTCTGATGGTTATTCTGAATGTCCTTGGGGTTTGGAGAGAATAGATGTCAGTTCTGAAAAGGGCTGTTTTTCATTATATATGAATAATACCTGTTCTCAGAACTCACTGCACTGAAAAGCCATGTGGTTCAAGGTTGTCACTGCATGTTCACTTCGGTCTTCAAACTGGCAATTAAAGAACTTTTCGATCTTCATTTTAAGAAGCCTCACCACATAAAATGATTTTCCTGCTTTTGCAGGAAACTCCTACCTTTTCTTAATACTATTGTCACATTGACGACCTAAGTTCATAGATTTTGGTATCCTCAACATGGATGTCTGTATATATATATATATATATATATATATATATATATATATATATATATATATATATATATATATATATATATATATATATATATATATATTGTGTACAAAGGGGTCGTTCTATACATGACATCTATTGGCACAACACAGCTCTATACAGAAGCAGTGTTCAGAGCCACAATACCCTTTTGGTTATAATCCTACCACTCCAGGTGCCCCAAAGCCCTCAGCAAGATAGATGCCTCTCCATACACTCCAGCAGCATGCTAGTGCTACACCCACCACCTAAATACATCACCTCCAGGGTGGAACAACCTCTAACCCTCCAGGGGCTGCATGATGCTCTAATGCGACATATCCATTGGTCCTCAAAATATATCAGAGCCATAGGAACCTTTTTTTTTTTATTGGAGAAGGGACAGAAGCTTCAGTAGGGGGGGGGCACTATATTTCTATAAGTAATATGCATATATAGGGATCCACCCATTTTTGAAGGCCCAGACCCCTCGCCCTTTCCCCCTATGTCAGTGTGCATGAATGCAGCCTTGGTGAGCCTACCCTCATGCATCATTGCGACCTCTCACAATTGATGCTGTATCGGAGGGTTAGCATGATGCACCAATATGGTGTTTGCGAGTCGATTCACCAGCACTGCATTGGTGCATCATGACAATAAAGTTACATAAACCTTAAAAGCGTTGTGTAGCCATTTAAGGGCTGAGCAGAGAGATTCAGGACTTTGTCCACTGGTATAGAAGCCATAAGCCCAGACCAGCCTCTAGTCCCCATAATACACAAAACCTCACTTCACGTGCTATCTATTCTCCAACATAAGACCAGTAACCATTGACACGGCCCTCCATAAAGCCCATAGTCCCCCACAGGATGCCTCCACTGGGCAAGCAATGGTCCTAAATACCCCTTAAATATCACTCCCCACATTGGGATTTCAGATTTAGGTGGTAGCCTTTGGGACAGTGCTTAGGGTGGGACCTTTTGAAGAGTGTGATTTATTAGTGACGTAAAGAGGATGGCTTCCAAGCCATCCTCTTTACGTCACTAATAATCCTGCACCTATAAAGGCCGACTTAAGGCCCTCCGCCGCCTGTCTATACCACACTAGGAGTACTCAATGTTAGGGAAGGGGCTCCTGGGGGCACTTACATGTCTGTAGCTTTATAAGAATGTAACTCAAGATTCTGTTCAGCATTGATGGATGTTGGATATTACAAAGAAAAAAAAAAGCAATAATAAAGAAGGTGATTTCCTGTCCTTAGATAGAATCCAAGTCACCATTTAAACACATATACCCCAGTTATGTTGGTCAGCAAATGCCTATTCTCTGTTTTATGCAGCATTGATGAAAATATATTTTTATACTGCTCTACACAGGTTTTATTTTAGAATATAGAGAGAATAGTCAGAGCCAATCCCATGAGGAATAATCTCAACAACCCCACATCGGCGCCACGTGGATGAAGCCTATACCAAATCATCGTGACGCTAAGCTTCTTTCAATGATCTGCATGGGTGATCAAGAGGCTAAGGCCCAGACCCTGTCAACACCATTTTGAGATAAGACCAGCGCTGTCTGGACAGGTCTGGTCCCTAGGACTATTTGACCATGTCCAGATAGTACTGGGCGAGTTCTGACACGACCACGCGGCCTGCTGTCTGTCTGATAAATTTATATCAACAAAGGGCGTGAAAGAGGTCCCCAAAAGGGCTGCAATAAAATGGCAACAAAATCCTGAATTCCCAACCCACAAAGGTAGTCCCAATATACTGTACAGTTGTGGTCAGTTTAGGTATAGTCTTCTATGATTCACTGTAAAAAGATTTATATAGGCTGAAAGGGGAAGTGTTGTGAGGGGGTGAGAATTGAAAGCTGTTGAAAATGGTTTGACCTAGTCCTCTAATGGTTGCATAGAACTTGAGTGCTATAAGCTAATATTTTTTGCTATTATGCAGGAATGTGGTAATAAGCAAAGCTTCATCAATTCTTTATGTTGACCTAATGGTCAGAGAATAGGATTGATACACCCCCAATACTTGGTCTCAGGTACCATTGCAGTGGACTTCCCAGAACTGCAATTTTGCATCATAAAAATAAATCGAACATAATGCTTAAACCAGTCCCTAAAGGGTTGGACATAGTATGAGTAATGAAGGCCCTGAATAGAACTGTTTACTACAAATTGTTTTATGGCCACTCCGGGTGGCCACTATTGCTGCTCTTAGTGATTGCACTCAAGAGAAAAGTGATATTGAACCATTTTGTGGTTACTAGTAGTAATTGCTCATAAACCCTTATCCCCAAGTAGATGTTGATATCAATTATGATATGGACTTTGCTAGAGGTAGGTCACTGGTGGGGACATTGTGGAGTAAAAACAATGTGTAACTCAAAATATCTGTCATATAACCTTTAAAGTTGTCAGTTGAGAACATGATTAATTTGCTATTAACTAATTGCATTTACTTTTTCAATTAGTTGATTTACTTTTTATTAATCAATTGTCATAGTCAATTAGTAGAAACCAAATAAGGCTAATGCTGTTTTCTTTTTTCCATTTTAGGTGAGTGTCCATCTTTCTTGTCCTACTTAAGTCTTGGTTATAGGTGAGTAGGGTATAAGGCTAGACTTGCACATGTCTGAGATTCTGTAAAGAATCTGTAATAAAAAGCAAGTCTAGGCAATTACCCATAAAGCGTCCATGGTCTAGGGTAAGTCATACAAGACATAGTTATTACTGTTTATATTATCTCATGGGTAATCGTAGCCCTGTCTTAATGCCTCTTAGTAGCAGCCATGATTTATCCTTCCTCATATATTATTACCAGTACCTTTATCATTATTCTCCTCCATGAATAAGAACATGATATTATTGGCCACAAATGTCTTCATGCTTTGCAGCTATGAATGTATTTACTCCTGCCTAATATCTTAACTCTCTAAGGGTTGCTCAGGGCTTTTATAAATTCTATCCATTTCTCATGGGTGCAAATCTTGCAAGTCTAGAAGCCTGGTTATCATGTGAATAGTCTGAGAATGCATGGACCCTCCAGGTTTAGCATGATGCATTAATGCATCGCAGGCCTGCATATGTGTATCATGATGATTAATGTGTATCATACATTAAAACACTATGCTACTGTTAAGGGGTTAATACCATGTTCCTCCAGTGTCCATCAGCCCCTGGAGCACCCAGTTGGGCAACCACCCACCAGTAGCGCCTGCTCCCAAGTGGGGCTGTTTTCATTGACCCTCAGGGAAATCTAGGAGACAAGCAGGAGGGATCCATAGCAATTTGTTGGGGGTATGGATCCCATAGCCTACACCCATAACAATTAACTCTAACTGGATCAGACTCTTGGTCAAAGGCGTGCTTGCCAAAAGGGGGCGGGGATAGATTATGGGGTGAAATGCATGTCCACGCCTGTTTGGGAATGGGGAGAAGAAAAAATGGCAAATTCATTTTATTTGGCAGGAAATGAGGGTGGGTGGGGGGAGGTGAAGTGATGGATGGTGATTTGGTGTCCTGGTCACTTGTCCCTGACCAACCAGCCATGTTGCTATGGTGACTAGACAACTTATCTATGAGTGTGAGCTGGGTGGGATATGGGCAGTGTGGGGAAGGTTGTTAGTAGGTGTGCCTTATTGGCAATCAAGAAGTAGAAGAGGCAGTTTGTTCAGAAAAAAAGGTGTAAATAAAGGTATTCACAGCAGCAAATTCACAGTTTGCAGGAAATGAAAGATTTAAAGCAACAGGTCCAAAATGAGACAGAAATAAAAGGATTGATGCCAGAGGATTCAGAATTAGGGGGAAATAAGGAAATATAAAAATGGTAAATAGTATTTATTAGCCATAGTGCAGCCTCAAAAGTACTTTTAGAAAAATAACGAGCTGAATATTCTTTGGCTTGAAATATGGTAAGAAGTATACTATGCATTAAACTTAGAACAAGAGGACAGCTGTATACCCACGTGGTATACCCTAGGGTACACACGTATAGCACGTTACCTGCATGCCGGAAGCAGTAGTGTCAGGCTTAGCTGATTGGCCTGAACCCTATAGGACTTGAATGGCCACATGGTGCTTTAATACCGTTTTTAGGACCTTTTGATATTTTGATGCATGTATGCTGCCATGGCGAGTAACTCTCAGCAAGACAGTTTTGATGCATTATTCCAACTATATTGGCTGGGCACATTCCCGAAGGGTCGTAATGATGCTCCAGTGCAGTGCTGATGGACACTGCATTTGAGCATCATATCCACCAAGAAGAATATGCCGGAGGCATTATGCAGCCCCTAAATGGTTAAAGGGTTAGTATAGGAGAGAAGCAGCTGGTAGTCTCAGCCTTTTTCCAGCAGGATATGAAGCCACAGACCCAGAAGTAGAGGCCTAGCCAGTGTGGGGAAATGAATCCAGCTCCCTTAACCCTGTCCTCTACCTACCGCCATACTAGGGTTAGTAATGGGGTTATTCTCATGGATTTGACCACAATTTGACATAAAAAACACACCATGAAATAGAGGTATACATACCTAACTGCTTTGTGCTGAAAAATGGACGTCACAGACCTATACAGGAACAGGCTCTGGACAAAGTTGGGAACACTACTTGCTTTCTCCACATAAAGCAGTGACATAGAGTCATGAAATAATGTATTGATTAAAAAAAACGTTCGGCCAAACTTTGTGAGAATGAACCAGTAGTGGTACCCCATGACATGTCCAGTGGTCATCTACTAGTCCTACCAGTGGGCAGTGGTCAGTCCATCCATCACCCAGTCTGGCCACGTCCTGCCAGCATGACACCATGGAGACCTGGGGTAGGCAGGAAAAATGAGTGTTGGGCATGCAGGCTTCTACCAGTGCTAGTCATTAGAGGGTAGAGAGGGGGTCATTAGATGGATTTAGCTTGGGGTGAGTCAGTGGAAATTAGACATAGATCTCTCCAGTAGTGGAGAGCATTGCAGACCTGAATTTGAATCTTGATGCTGTCTACTGTCGTTGCTGCTTTGATAGGAAAGGTTGAAAAGTTTGGCCACAATACCTGGTCGGAAACTTACAAAGAGAAAATTATCCTGCAGGCAATTCTCAATTTGCTCATTGAAATCATTGTGAAATGGCCTCCAGTTGTATACAGGTGGATACAAATTTCACTGGCTTGCATCACAGGGTTCCAATACTAGCATTTGGTTTGAAAAATCTCAGGTGAGACAAGGTTGGAATACACACCTGAGCATTCCCAGGTAACAGCAGGTGTTTGATTAGCAGCATCTCCAGCAGGGTGATGCTTGTTAGCCTCACCTCATCATACTTCACCCCACCCTCCTCTTCCTACCCTCCCCCATACTCACCTGGGGGTTGTATAAAGGTGATAACCCCCTCTGGCTACATTTGGGCACTCTCTAAGGCAGTGACTACCTCAGGCTGAGAATGACCCCAGGGTCCCCACTGATAGCCCTTTAAGGGCCGATATCATACCAACCCTATGATGCTGATACTCTCCCAGGGGGTCGGCATGATGCATTAATGACGTGCTGGCGAGCAGACTCACCAGCACGTCATTGGTGCATCATGCCGACCAATGGGCATAATGGATACTTGCATCAGCGGCCCTTAAAGACTACCTCTAATGACCACTACTACATACATGTGGGAACTCCCAGCTCTCACCATGGAAACAACCACAGGTGTCACAGTACCTCCAGCACCCTGCTGGACACTAGGCCCCATAGGACTACTCACCTGTACTGATTGCAGTTAATTCTTTAAGGGCACCATAAGGCTTCAATGTATTATACCAATTGGTCGCCACTCTGCTCTCATGTAGCCCTGAGTAGTACAGTCTAAAGGGTACAGCCATGCATCATAGCTACCTACTTTTATGGGGCTGATACTCTCTTCAAAGATCAACATGAATTGATGCATAAATCCTCTGTTGGAAGGTAGACTTGCCAGCATTGCATTGGGGCATCATGACGCCTAGGGAACATAAAACTTAAGGTGTCATGCTGCCTTAAAAGGGTCAAAAACATTCCCACTTATCTGAGGGACCCTGGGGTCTATTGTAGCTTCCTAACTGGGAGGGAACTCCACTTGTGCTCGAACCCCTGTAGTATGTCCGCACCTAGAGGGAAGTAATGCACTTTTGATTGCCCCCAAACTAAGGTAATAAGAGGGCAGGTTTGTTAGATGGGATTTTTGAAAAAGGGATGCAATATTTTCTACAATAATCGGGATTTCTTATGGATTGACAATGTTATCTTTCTGTTTTAGATTTCATGTATCTGTGTCTCATTGGGAATACATGTTTTCATGACCCTAATTGGCAATTGCCCTTAGGTGAAGTTAGGTGGAGAAAATAATAAAATTGTGACTATGATGGATAACTAACACAGTTCATAGCATCAAGAAATGTTGGTCAAGCCTGATGGTCAGCTAAAGTACCATTGAGATTGGTAACTCCGTAGCACTACTTTCTATCAGCGCCTTGACCAGTGGCAGTGAGGCGGTTCCTTCAGAGTACATGTACTACTTTCTGTCAGCGCTCTGGCCATTGGCCGTCATCGAACTGACCACAGCGCTGATGGGTGCCGTCAGATCACTCAGACCAGATGACCACCGGCTGGACAGGGGGGCTTTGATCTTGTAGCAATCTCTTCACCACTGCCAGCAGCCTGGAGTTATTTCCACGGTTTGCAGTTATTAATATCAACATCAAGAGCCCTCCAGGGGGTGGAGGTGGAGGGGCTAGGGAAACGGAGGAGGAGGGCAGTCCTGCCGATTGCTCACCTTCAATCTTCTGACTGGTGAAAATACATCAGAGGAAACTTGTTTCTGCAATTTAAATTTTTGTTAAGCTCCAACTCAAATTTGCCGGAAATTATATTTTCTGTCTTATGTCTTTTTTTTCCTAGCTGACCAGCATGTTTCAGATACATTCCACAAAAGAAACATGGCCACAATGATGACTTCTTTTGAAAACACATGTATACATGTTGGAATATAAAGCTCCCATGACATCCCCCAGCATGTCACCCAACCCTCACACTTGTACATTCTATTCCCCCTGTTGTATCAAATGAAGGGGAACATCTGGTGACTCTTCACATGCCCTGGAGGGCCTCCAGGCTGGTAAACACTGAGTCCCTCCTCCATCACCTGCTGCCTGGAAATATCATGTCAGGACCTGATCCTCCAGGGTAGATTCACCATGAGCTGGACCCTTTGAGCCAGACACATAGCAGGTATTTGTACATGCTAAGCCCTGCATTTGCCAATTGCAGTCATGTGTTATTCTTACCAACAAAGCACAAGAATTCTTTACTTCCAATGTCCAGGGTTATAAAGTTGGAACATCCAGGGTATGGGGTTAGTTCACCAATGGTCTACCAGGATACCTTTAGGTAGACAATTGGGACAAAAATTCCCCTTTAACATGCATATTTCATCACAATTCAAGTGTCATTCTTACCAACAAGAAAAAGATAATTAAAATGCCTAGCATGCATAAACATGCAACTATAACTAAATATCTCCGCCTGAAGGTGAATCTACCTCACTAGGATCCCTACAACTCCCCCTTCTACCCTGCTAGGATCTCGGTCGTTACTCAAGTCCCCAAGTACACATCATTAGTTAGTACCAAGTAGTCAGGTCATCTAACATACAGCATTAGTCAGATCAGGAACAAGGACCATGTCACAAGACCCCCATTACAGAAATGATAAAGGACATGGGACTTATGCTATTGTACACTGTGTATACATATAAAGGGGACAGTTTTGATAAATCGGAGGTTAATTAATTTTGATATAGTGTAATTTATCAGTATGATAATTGATATGGTTCATTAATGTGACCATTATTCAGATGCTGTAAATTAAGTAGAATAGAGGGAAGGGGGCATTAAGTGCATGTGATATGGACGTGGGCATCAGAGTGGAACGTCTGGGTCAAACGCCAGACAACACACAAAGCAAGCAAATAAACACGTAAATAAACAGGAAGCTACTGTAGAAGGCAAAGGCATAGTATAAATTGACTTATGCTGCTCAAAAACAAAAGCATTGAAATTAGACTTGATTAGTAGACAAATGAAAAAGACATTTTTTTTCTAAATGCAATTTAGTTCAAATATCTCAAACTTGAACCAAGGAGGGCTACACAGATTTTGTCTACTGTCCCTGCTTGAAATTTGAGAGGCAGGAATATCTTTTTCATTTGATTACTTAAGAAGTACACTTTCAATGCTTTGCTTTTGAGCCTAGGTCAATTTCTACTATGCCTTTTCTTTCCCAATAGCTCATTCGCCAAAGCTCATGATTCAGGGAAAAGGTAAGGGGTGGGCAAAAATCTTGAGGCATTTGACCTGTCTTTTAACCCCCACCCCCATCACCCCACACCCTACTGCTCTAGCCTCTAGGCGGCCAGGTGGTTGTCCCGGGGCATAATTAACTTAATTTCCACCAGACCAGGTCAGGGGCCGGCCACTGGAAATCGAAGCCAGGCCAAAGTGTTTTCCTTAGCCGGCCTGGCCCCTGGGGACCGCGGTGCTTTACCGTCTGTGGTGCGGCGTTTGATCTGGTCTGGAGGTGTGCCTCCAGCAGGAGAGATGGGCTGGTCGGTAAGTATACTAGCTAGCCATTTAATGCCCTTAGTGGCTGTGCAGCGTCTTAATGCTCAATGTTAAATGGAAGTCAAAATGGCTGTCTGTGGCCATGAAGGGCTAAAATGCCATGCCCCAAGCCAAGGTCTGTATGATCAAAGTGATGTCTTTGGTGTCCCACAGTGATATTCATTGGACGTCTTAGATTATATTCAGAATGTCTTTCATATGCCCCATTGAAGTACATGCATAGGAAACATATGACCTAAGCTTCTGTATCTAAGAAGCAGTGTGCACCAAGTAGGTGGCAGAGGTCATGTAGAGATTTGGGCGCTGACATTTTACAAAGCTTTCCCCATGGGTCACCGGGCTCTCTGCCTTTGTTGCTGGAGCTGCTCTCTGGGTGTTAGATTGAGCTGCTCTGGGGCAGTCAGAGAGTGTCTGGTACATGGGATGGGGGCTGCGGCCTGGGTACTACTTGGCACTCTCCTTACCTACAACGATAGATAACGTGATACCGTGTTACAGTGATGCCACTTTTCCTGGTTTACCAGGAATTCCTGGTTTTCATTCCAAGATTCCTGTATTAAATTATGTTAAACTCCTGGGAAAATGTGTCCAAAAGTCCAGTTTTCCTGGTTTTTGTCGGCCAGTAAGTGCCATCTCTGCGTGTTAACACACTTCCTGGCGGTCTACCACTCTGTCCAGTATTTAACCTTTCAAGGAATGCATAGTGGACATAATTAATTTTACTATTGCATTCGACCAAAGGACGTGATCAATTATAGCTCTAGGGATGCATCCATAAAGTATCATGCCGATCCCATGGCCTTGGAGTGTCGACAGAAAGCACCACTGCAGTCCCGGACTGCAGTGCGAATGAGTAGAGTAGACTACCCAGCTCTGCATTGGTGCATCATCGCAAAAAGGGTAAATGAACCTGGAGGCATCATGCGGCCTTGAAAGGGCCGAACTAATACCATGGACAGTGCCTACGGCAGGAGAGTCGCTGACACTACAGTCTCCAATATTCGCCAGCTCCTCCCGACAATAAATTGCTCTGCATGCCACATTGAATTATTCAGTAACCAACAAGCAATAGGACCCAGGTAGCCTCTGGTGACTTAGGATGCCAGATACCCTCCCTATACCCCATGGTATCACACCCTACCCCACGGGCTTATCTCATATTCATAGCCCTCCCGCGCCGCCGCACTCACTTCCGGCGCGCCGGTGCCGCCACCTGTCGCCGGAAATGGAAAGAAAGTGACCAGGATGAATTCGATGTGAAATCTGTGAGGTGAGACCTCAGATTGTGGCCGGAAGCTGTTTGCAGACGCTTGTCAGGTACCAGCGTTCCTGTCTGTTTGTCCTTTTGTTTTTAGTTTTTGCTTTGCTATATGTGGTTACACTTTTACTTTTATTGGATAGTGCTAGGAGAGATGCTACTCTTCCTCCCTTAGAGGAATTCAGGCAGAATTTCAGGAATTCCTCCATAGACATCAATATTGTATAATGTGACCTATTTTGATTTCCTGGATTTATGGCGATATGGGAAGACGCCTCTAAAGTAGACAGTTTGTTTTAGGGGTAGGAAACATAGTATAGGAATTGCCGTCTAGGTCAGTAAAAGAACTTAGAGGGAAGGGCATGAGAAGAATACATAATTGGGGTTAGTTTAGACACTCTTGGGGCAGATCTATCTGCAGACCCACAGACAAGAACAAGAAAAGAAACAAAAAAAAGGGCAAAGCAGTGTATGGGTTGTCTGTACAATGTGTACATTGGGGAAATCGATGTGCATTGTATATACAGATCTTGTAAGTTGTAAGTTTCTACAATTTGCCCATTTGTCTTTGCTTATTCCAGAGAATATATCTATAGACCACAGGTTCTAAATAGAATGTATATATGCCTAAAACGTAGTATGAACTAAATGGTGCTGTCCCATGGCCCTCCAAAGTTATGATTTACCATCTAATCCTCAGCCAAATCATAGCATTATTACCAGTTTTTGCAGTAATAAATCTTTATTAATCCAGAAACAAAAGTCCTATCAACTTGGAGTGAGAGATCCTCAAAGAGCCTCTAAAAGCTTTCTCTTATTATGGAATGCACGGAAAAGGACCATTTTCCTCTAAAGCCTTAAATGCACGCAAAGATAGCATGCTATCTGGTACAAAAACACCATCCAGGCACCTCAACCTGACACAGTTTTTAGCCAGACAACTTTATAATGGTTTACTGAAGTTAAAAAGGATAGTTTTCTATGTGCTAAAGCGATTTCAGTAGTATTTAACTCAGGTAGGTTGTGCCAAAGTTCATAGGCATTTATAGCTGTGCATTTGCCATGTAATGCCTCTAAATGCACTTAAATGTTTTATAGAGTATGTTACCAAGGTGTCAGTAGCATGACATCAATTTAAGCTTTGTAAAATTTCATAAAGTTTGCATGATGAATTTGTATCGAGGATTCTGCTTGAATATGAATATGGAACCTCAGAAATTGTGTGGAGGCTACTTATAATGGGGTAATGAACTTGTAATGAAATTTATTAGTTTAGAGGATTTATAAGTTGTGGAGTATAGGATATAAGTGGCCATGTTAAGGTACCATAAAATAATTCTATGCACAGGTGTTTTGTCAATGTCCACCCCTTGCTGTGCCCTGGAGTAAAGAACAGTCTGCCAGGTGTTGGCACCAAGGTGATGTCATGGCTCACCTGAATAAAAAAAAAGGCCAGACCCCAGCCAGACCCTGCCCAGGTAACACTATGCTAAACCAGTCACCTAAATCTTAAGTCTACCCTCTCCAATCTCTAAAAATAAGTGTACTACATGTGTGGTCACATTTCTTCATATATCCCACTACCCATTCTGGCCTGAATTCAGAGAAGGGGTCTCCCTAGGTGAATCATCTGCAGCGATCCACATGTCCTGATGACTAGACAGGGTCTTTTTTTGGGGTAATACTTGTTCATCAATAATATAGTACCCCAGACTGGAACTGTTCCAGTGTCTACAAGAGGTTGTGTGTCTTTGTAGTATACTTGTATACCAGTCCAACAGTCTCTTGACACTGTGCCTACTGAGATATTTGATGTGTCCCATCAAACACACAGAAACATCTATAGTCACCTTCTAAGTGTCCGTGGTATAAATAGTTGACGGTGTCTTTATAGGCGTCGTAGTAGCCTATATCTCTCCACCAACTTGGCTGAAGGAAAGAAAAATAAAATCAGGTATTTTGGTCAAAACATGAGATCTTGGGTGAAAATCATTTTGGCTGTGAACCATTCATGATAGATCTAGACCAGTATATTCCACTTGTGTTCTGAACTACATTGTACAATCATTTGATATCATGACATATCTTTTTAAATCCCTCTATAGCCATAAACCCATACAGTGTAAAGGACCATACATGAACCTAGGGGGATGTCTGCAGTGATTCATCTTTAGCTGACAGTGGAGTGTTGTGTCACTGTGACATGCCATAACGTCACCACACCAAGGTCTTCCCTTACATATAGTAGTAGTATAGGACAGAGCTGTGTGGGCGTACTACCATCAGCTGGTGGAGTGTGAAGTGGCTTGACATCCTGACACTTCTTTACCCCTTCTCCATGTGATTGATTCTCTCCAGCTTGGCCAAAATTGATGAATAATAATGGATTGTGCCTTGAGGAGGCTATGCTAACTGTATGTCATATATATGCAGGTTGTGGGCAATATTTGTTACCATAAGATAAATCCTTTGCCTTTACTAGAGGGATACTTCACTCAATACCATCAAATGACAATTATATTTAAATGTAACTCTATGCCTTCACTAAATTGGGAAAATAGATCAGGTAGTTGAACAGCCTATGACTGGTTCAGAAGTCTTTTCTGTTATACTTCTAACACCTGAAAGCCCCAAGGTATAAGTCAAACTTATATTTTCAACAATCATTGGTCACACTCATGGAAATTGATTATGTACATTCAGAAGCACTCCCATACATATCACCCCCAACACCAGGAAACACTCACAGTCTTTTTGGACGCCTTCCCTTTGAAGGGTGAATTTATAATATACACTGGATGACTAAGTACAACAAAAATGGTCAGCTAAAAAGATGTCCTTCACTGGAAATGTCTTAATATTTGAGTGGGTGTATACAGGATGGGATGTTCCCCTTTTACTGGTCTTTCTTTTGGTGTAGAGGGGAGTGGGTATCTGTTCACTCAAGTATCTCAGTAGTCATGGGATTATAGCAAGACGGATATGTATGGACAAACTAGGCTAAGATGATGTTTTATTTATAGTCATTTTTGTATGCTTAGTACTACATATGATCACATTATTCTGAGTAAGGGTAGCTACCAGTGCATGTGCGTCGTATGTTTATTTTACATGCATGAATAGATTCAGAGCATACTTTTTTCCCTTGTTTTATAAGAATTCAATCTTATCCATTGGAATTTATATGTTCGATATATGTAGATTTACACAAAGAAATTACCAGAGTACTAAGCATTTCTACACTTATGTCGATCAGGGTCCTCTAGATGCACCTAAGATTTACAGGTGGGTTGGGATCAAGATATCATTATGTACTACAGGTGCTTTAGGTTTGGTGGCAAAGCCTCATGGGGTGACTGATTCCATAAATCAATCTCCATTACATGTAATATGAATATAAATGGCTTCTGTCATTGAAATGAGGAATAGGGCATAGTTCTTGGGTGTCCCACCAGAGTGCACTGGTACGTCCTTTTGGCTTGGTTCCAAATTAAAATGACATAGTTTTTCACGCCTCCCCCAAAGGAGAGTGACAACTGAGGTGGCTGATGCTGGAACGTGACGTAAATAAAAGAGCCCGGATTCAGGGACTCCTAATACAAAGAAAAGAACAATAAAGTAGAAAAAAAAACACTTTAAAGTTTTCCTTTTATTCATCTTGTACTAATCCCTTGAAGAAAGACTCACTACCTCTTGACACGGAAGAAATGCAATCCCTCCATAAATCCTTGAATTACTCAGTACATGTTCTTAGTGGGGCTCATTTTAAAAAGATGAGTGTCGAATAAGAGATAAAAAGGGGCCTCATCCCATATTGAATCACTGAGGGGAGCAGGAGGAAAACATGTGTACAACATGGTTGGATTAATCCCTTAAGGGCTTAATGCCTCAAGGCTTCAGGTTCATTTGTTGTCATGATACATTAATGCAGACATGGCGAGTAACTCACCAATGCAAACATTTCAAGAGTCGATTAACCCTTTAGGATTAGCATCATGCAATCACTGAAATGTATATTTGAGCCCCATTTATACTTCATGGCTAAAAAGACATGCATTGTATATGATATACACCGTGTTGAACCAAAATTTGAAACATAGATTCCTTACCTTGTTTTCATAGAGGTATTTCACCCCGGGGTATTTCACATTTCAGCTGGGTGTATTACAGTTTGATAATTGGCATTTGAGATGGATTCATTGCATGTTTTTACAGTGGGCTGAGTGGCCTTCTCTGACGGCTGTGAGGGCAATAAGATACTGCTTACCTTTTTGTTTCTCCTCAGTGCTTTTTTAGGAGGATTAATCTAGGGGAACTGGAAGGTGTGGGTGACAGGATCAACAAGGCGACATGGGTGATGCAGTGTTCGTCCGTCTCCTCCTGGGTGGCGCGTAATCCTTCACAGGCTGGGTTTGGTTTTATTCACCAAACCTTTTTTGTAAAAATTGAGAAAATGCTATTGCTGTGTCTATTTTGCATGGATCTAACCCTGGGGAGTAGCCAAGGGAGTCAATATGTATGATGTATTAACTAGGGATGGAAGTCTAAGAAATTTTCAAGTGGCAACTTTAATGCATTCCTATACAAAAACATGTACATTGTATTAGGGCTTCTGATTAAGGATTTTATGGATATTTTGGAAATTAGATTTTCAGGTTCCAACGAACTACACGCCTTTGCAAAACACATAATTATTGTTTTTTTTTTTGATTAAGCATGGATTTTCTTTTATACTCAGTCATTTACATCCCTGATAACACAGTTCCAGCGAGTTACTCACCAATAATAGGTGCTGTGATAGAAAAGCTGAGATAGAGCTTGAGGTATTGCATTGTCCTAAAAGAGATAACTGTAGCTACCTTTTACACTTTGCTGCTAAACGCCATTTGTTCATAGTAAAAAGGCAAAGCTTGTCAGGAGACTTGGCAGTGACTATCTTGGGTTACAGTCATGTATGCGTCCAGTATCTGAGATTAAGTAAGCTTTGTCCTTAGGCACATACATAGAATCCAAATAGATAGGTGCATGCACACAGTGACATTCTATCTACATCTGAGCGTACAATTGCACCTGTCTTCATATTTTTAATCTTACTAACTCCTGATTTAACAAAATAGTTATAGTCATTCTTATTTTGTCCATACATTTGTTTTAGAAGTCCAATTTGCCAAGTCTCATGTATTACAGAAATAGTCCAAAGACTACAGACTCTAAATACATGCTATATATGGGCAAAGTGATGAGATACTGACATGTACAATGTATATCCATAACACAAAGTGAAAGGCACTCCCCATCAATTAATTCCTTCCCTCTTCTCCATCTCCCGCCCCCTTCTTCAGTCTGCCTATCACAAGTCTTCGCAGAAGACTTGTGATAGGCAGACTGAAGAAGGGGGTTCATTAAGGGGTGGATTGATACCACTTGCCGTCATGAGAGAAGACCGTGGAGGAGGTTAGCATGCTGTCTGGTCATTAACATGAAACAGCTCCAGGCACGGCCATAAGTCACCAGCCATTAAGATATAAGTCACCTCCAGGAGGTGTGTATGTGTGTGGTACTCATTGAGGCTGAACGATTCTTGCTGTACCCTTGCATTGGTTTGTGAAGCCTACGGACGCTGTCCTATACTACAATCTGGTCTGTACTATTTTGAAATTCCTAGTATCGAATGGAATTTCATATCTAGATTTTACACATTTTCTTCAACAAAAGTTCTCTAAAAAAGGAAACCTAATTCGTCTATGAGGAGTAACATTGATGAGTGTATAGGGCATAACGTATTGGATGAAATACTAAAAGAAGTGCGACTGATGTTTGGGAGATGGGACACTGGTCGGCAATATTGTAGTGCAAAGATATGCACACTATATGGGTAAAATGAATACAATGTGGTAATTGTAACAAAGAAGAGTGATACTCAATAATATATCCCCCTACAATAACGTGATGCTAGACGCGTTCTGCCTCGTTATTGCTGACGTATACGTCAGGGACGCTGACGTTGACGTACTGCCGTCCAAGACGTGCCGTCACGTGTGTGGTTTTATCGCCCCCTGGTGCGTCATTACGCGGCCAACATACGGGCATTGTCGTCGGTAATTTACCCGGATGTACGTAGGTACATATAATCAGCTTTTAGATATTTCACTTTAATGGCTGTGGGCCCTGATCCCTGATATCAATCCTCAGAGCACTTAGAGACCCCTGCTTGAACAATACCCTTTTTCCCCCTCTATTTGGTATTTTCTACTCTAGTTGGTATTTCTGTGTGTTGAACAACAACTAGTGGTATACCTTCAGAATTAAAGTCGAGTGTGTACTGAAGGGGAATTTATATGTTGTCTTTCTCAGTTTGCTTTGAGGATATAGTAAAAAGAGAAAGAAAAGAGGGAAAATAAAAGCAGTACATTTACATATAGTAGATGCTTTTGACCTGCATTGTACCTATCCAGTCAAACATATCTTGTGCCATAGCCTGTATTGAAGAATTTCTATGGCTCCCCAGTATAGTAATGTATAACAGGTGTACTCTATATGTTGGGTTCAAACATCTAAATCCCTCCTTCTGTCTACCAACACTTTCAATGCTGAAAAGGCGTATGGTAGAATAGTGAACCAACACCTCTCATTGATGGCTCGGCCATATTTTACCATTCAGGTCCTATGTTAGAGCACTATTGCCATAGAGGCCTTTTGTCCAGGGCTCAATGTTATGACTTTGGTCTCTGAGCCTCACCACCCAATATCAAGCCACAGAGTGGCTTGTATGTATGGGAAAAGAGGAGGTTGTTTGAAGCGTACACAGCTATAAAAGTAGGCATCTGTTTTCTTATTGACAAAGTTTTTAATTTCCTAGCCGAGTGCAAACTGGGCTTCTAAACCTTTTCTAAGTGGGCCATATGGAAGGGCACCTGCCTTATGGAGCCTAAATCAGCATATATATAGCTATTTAACCATAGGGTTAAGGCATATTTAGGAAGTTATACCTCATGATATTGGACATTTAACTATAGGGACTCAGGTTGATCACCTTGGCTTACATACATGTACATGAATTTCTGTTTCTAAATTTGCCAATGCAGAGTCCCCCTTCAAAGGGCCTTACATCCATGAAATTAATGTGTATAAAAACTCATTTTACTTAGATTGTTTTGCAGATCTATTGCAAAATGATTGTTTCATATTCCAATTTCCTCTGGTCGTTATTGGATCGTCATTTGCCAATTTCCTTTCACAGTGTATTCTTCTCAAATTTCGAATTATGTCCATTTTAAGAGTCAAGGCATTGTGTTATTGCTCCATGTTGCTCTGTAAAACACGGTCTGTATATGGGAGAAGGAAAAAGATTAAACACATCTATAATGAAAATATCGTGCTCCTACAGCAAACTAGTGGCCACCTGGTGAACGAGAATTTAGAAATATAGACCGAAATTTACCTACCAAGCATTGGGCATGTAGGTATATCAATGGACACTACAATAGTATTTTCAATAACTCCAAACTTTTGATCTATGCACAAATGTCTCTAAAACGACATTTTGTGGTTGACTTGTGTGATGTTGCTTGAAAATTCTTGTAACGCTATTAGGATCAAATTAACCATGGCCTCCCAAGGGGGTAGGACCATGTGACGCCAGAATTGCGAAGATAAACACGCCCATAACTATCTTAGGGTCGCATAGCCATAGGTTTTACGCACTATTCCGTTTTGTAGTTTGATATTATTCATGGATGAAGCCCAAGCAAGCAGTACGCCAGTAAATGTATTTATGCATCATGCTCAGCCTATTGGGCTGATGCACTCCTGAATGCTTGTCATGATGCACCAAAACCAGCATTAGTGCATCATGACTCATAAGGGTATGAGGTCTTTAGTTATCATGCAGACCCTAAAGGGCTACAGACCCCCGCTTAACCCCCATGTCATGAGTGATGGGGTTGTGGCCAGGGGGCGTGCGTGTCGCCCCTTCTATATGTCGCCATGTCCAGACAGCATGAGACAACCTTCACCTGCCCAGTTCTCAACCCTTTACTGGGCCTCTACTCTTACATGCAATCCTTTAATTCACGGTGCCCACTTGTCTCCATGATGCATAAATACAACCCTGGTGGGTAACATATAGGGGCTGCTATTACAAGTGCATCATGGCAACCCCATAAGGTTGGATATTGTCCCAAAGGGTCAACCAAGCCCAGGGGGGCACTGAGTCTTTGATTAGTAGTACCAACTGCGAAACTACAGCCCCCTTTTTTGGCCATTTTACAGCCCCTTAAAGTACAGGTCACTTTTTACAGCCCCCCTTTTTCAAGAAGTCCGATAACAGCCCCCCTTTTTGAGCCCCTCTTCCATGTAAATTGAAATTCTTTGACAATAATACTCAGGAATTTAACAGCCCTTGAGTGAATACAAGGAATATTCAAGTTACTTCCTTTCCATGCAAGGTATAACAGTTATTAACAGCCCCCTAATATCAAATGCAATTCAATCAACAGCCCCCCTTTTTTCCCGTCGCTGTGTGTCAACAGCCACCACTCTGCTGGGTTGGGACCACAGTTGGTACCCAAACCGAGGCCCAGTGCCCCTCCCCCCGAGCAACCAAGTGCTGGCGAGTCTACTCGCCAGCACTGCATTGGTGCATCATGCCGACCTTAATCTGGAGGATGTGGCACTTAAAGGGTTTATGTGTAATCGGAGCTTGTAGCTGAGCTCCCTCCAATCATCACCACAATTGATGCAGAAAATGATGACTTAGCGGTCGTCGCCAGCCTCACCTACATGGGACTGTATGTATAAACCGTCCACATCTGAGGGTGGAGGACACTGAGGTAAGAATTACTTGGCCTTATATAGTCAGGGATATTCAAATAAAGGTCAGGTATACACATAAGTCATGTCATACTGTAGTAACACATGTCGGACACATAGAAATATAGAACTGTATCATGTGTGTGATCTCCAAGAATTCAAGAAAAATATTAAAACAGAGATCCTCTCTGTAAGGTGTATCTACTTTGTGATTCACTCCTTGCTACGGCACTGCCCTTCATAGCCTTATCCATATAAAACACAACACAATACCAACATCTTGCAAATCATATTGTACTAGATGTACCTCATGATCGTGGACTCTGTTTAGCCATATATATTGTAGTTATACACCAATCAGTACACCTAATCAATACTCAATGATGATGAGCAGAGGCAGGGTCTGACACCAACCCCAATACACTGATAGTACCAAGAAAAATACAAGTAGTAAGGGTCAGGGTATCTTACCTCCAGTGGTCAGTGTCTAGGGTATTTAGTTGGAAAAACTGGGTGTAAGGTGAATCTACCTTGTGCTGCCCACACACATTGAGCCAGACACATAAATTCTCATTTGCCATTATGTTCAATATCTACAATAGATCTACAATTAAATTGTCGCTCTTGCCTTACTACAAAGGCCAAAAGTGAGGGTTTAGCCTGCCTCAGTGACCTCAAATTCAAGAGTCTGACTCTAGGAATGTGGTCCACTCCAAGTGAGTTTACCCTTTGAAGACAGTGACCAGTGGTGCCTAATACCCTCATCTACACTGCACAGCCTCCCTATTCCCTAACACTATAAATAACACAACCCTTCTGCTGGCACTGGGGACCTTGCCAGAAAGGGCACTGTACTATAACTAGGCTACACCCATATATGGAGCCCATTCTCACGGAATTTGGCTAGGGTTAATGCAACACCGCTTGGCATTATTTCATCGAGCCATGATATCACATGTGAGAGAAAGATTAGAAAGCCGTTATTGCACCCAACTTTATCTACAGATATGATGTGCATTTTACAGTGGTCAAGGTATAAAACTTAAAAGTATTTGCAAAACCTGCTCATCTGTCAAATCTTGGTCAAAACTCATGAGAATTAGTCAGTTCCTCCCACATATAGATAGGGACATTGGATGGAAAATGAGAGCAGGGCAAGGTGATTTTCATTTCAATTCAGGAACACACTGCTGTTATTTCGCGGTCCCCTTCTCCAGGAAATTGCTGCTTGCACAGTCCTAAAGTAAGGCGATTTGGAACTGTCATGAAGAGATATTGGGTGCTTTAGAATGCAGTTTGTAGGAACTATTGGATAAGGATAGAGGAAGATGGAAGTCACTGAGGCGCCTGTTATATACTATATAGCATTAATTGGGTTTCTGCAGTATAATCTTGGTCTGAGCTCCATTTTTCCTTAAAAAAGTTTAAGACAGTGTCAGACTTTGAGTTTTTATTATGTGGTTTATCATCCCATCGAAATCAGTGTTGATAGAGTTTGCATGTGTTCTCTTTTCCATTAACAGCAGCTACATGCATGTATGCTTTTGCATAATGAGGGAGAGTATGGGCTCATATGGAAAAGGTGGTAGTGTGACAGGAAAATAGATTCAACGATCAAAATTATAAATTGGTTCGATTAAGGGAAAACGCTACTCATCTCAAAGAAGCAATAAGTAAAGAGGGCACATAAAAACTTGTGGATCTATGAGAATAAAGACTACCCTGATAGAACTGCTCCAGTGGCCTCTTTGAGCTGCTCCCCCAGCTCACCTACCACTCACAACCCCTGACGCCGTCTCCCCCATGCTCTGCTGACTCAGGGGCACTGGAGGGGAACGGTCTCAGCCTGCTGATACCAGTTATCAGTGGAGCTGCAATCAGATAAGGCGTATGGTACCGATGGCGTGCCTGACTAGGGCCTGGGTCTGGCTGGGTGGGCGTACAGCATTGGGAAATCAGTCTGGCGCCACTTTTCCCCAGGGTAAGATATCTCTAATCTGAACTGTTCTATGTAGTCCTTTAAATGAGCTTTGATGGCTTGAGGTTTGCCAACATGATGCATCAATACAGTGATGGCGTGTAACTCGCCAGAACTGCATTGGTGCAGTGTTGGTAATCAAGCGGGTACTGTTTGCTTGATGCATGTGTGCAGCCCAGGCAATTTACTCAACATGGCTGCATTCATACATCATAATAGTAAAAGGAAATTAAAGCAACATAAGCAGCCCTTAAAGAGCTACTCAAGCCTACCACCACGGCAAGTGAGCAGCTCAAAGCTGTGTGGCGAGCAGCTCACCCAGTGGCAGTAGCTTTCTGTGAACTAGGTGGGTTAGAAGGGCTGGGAGCAGAATGTCAAAGTAATGCATATACCCTGAGGATTTCTGTGAAGTTAGTGTGTTCAGGTGTGTATGCCCAATGGGTGTGGCTGGAGGGTAACAGAATATGAAAGAAACAAGATTTTGCCCTGCAAGATACAATTACTTCGTATCGTTTTGAAGGTTGGTGCAACTAGGGAAGGGGGCACATATGTAGGAAGAGAAGTATTTCATCATTAAATGATATTTCCTGAATTAATGATAGTAGGACCTAGCTTGGGTTATCAGTATATAGTTTGGTTGATCCGACGCAATAAGGTCTCCTCAGCATCATATCAAAGCAAGAGCTAAGGCAAAGTCTGGGTATCATGTGAGGCTTTGTTAGGTAATGCATTTATTCCCTGACATGAATTCCATGTGTTACTCATATCCTAATGCAGGCTCAGCCCACTAAGAATTAAGGAAGTGAGGTTAGGGAGTGATCATTTTTAACTCGGAAAAGTTATAGGAGCCACCATGGATTAAGACTTTTAAGACCCCTCAAAATTGGGGCAAAATTCCACATTCTTTATCAAATAAAAGGGTATTCCCAGTGTATATTGATTAAACTTTTGTGCTATACATGTAGCCTGGAATGTATAGATCATAGAGGTATATAATACTGTATAGAATTTGGTTAAGATAAGCTGATATCAGAGAGATGGTGGAGATATGCCTGTGTTCAGTGGAAGGCGACGCTTTCAGCCTCCAATGCTAAAGTATACACATTCCATTTGGAAACCTTTTTTTTCCCACCCTTTTGAATCGTGTGTTAACCATAATTGGCAATAACTGGCTCTACAAGCAGATGTGTTGTGGTATAAGGACTACATTACAACTAAGTCACACTACTTAATATCTGCTTGGAGCTAGTTCCTGCCTGTATGCTGATGTTAGGTGTGACCATGGCGCATTCCTCTAGTCTAACAACAGGAAGGGCTGGTGGGTTTGCTCGCGGATGCGTGAAAAAAATTTCGACCCCCCCCTCCCGAAGGGGTAAACCTTTTTCGGCCCCCCTCCCCCCATAAGGGACAGAAATCGCACCTGAACGTCCTCTTTTAGCCCATAGTAACGCACTGGGTTTTCCACTGAAAACATGTGAAATTATTTTGACCCCCCCTCAGAGGTGTTGAAAAAATTCTGACCCCCCGGTCAAGGGGTTGAAAAAATTCTGATCCCCCCTCAAACCCACCAGCCCCCCCCCCCTGTTGTTAAAAAATGATCCCCGGAAAATGATCACTCCCTTAGTCTGCTTTCATGATCACCAGCTCAGTTTTGCTGGCAAACCTCAGATCGGCTTTAGGATCTACAGACCCCTAGATAGGCTTGGGGACTGACATAGTGCTCCTCAGTGATAAAAAAAAACTGGGTGTAAGACGGCTCATGAGGATTACACGGTCGGCGACCAAGATGAAAGGATAAGCTAACATCGAGGGATCCTCGGCTATTAATTAATGTCATTTTCGTGCGCTTAATTAGAGCAATTATCGCTCGGTCTGCAAGCATTGACCGTAGAAGGAGAGAAAATAAAGTTATAGGTTTTAAATTGCGAGCCCAATTCTCACCCATAAAGACAACTTATGGGATGTGTGCTGAGAGACTCAGAGCAGCCCCCTCCTGCTCAGAATAACACCTCCGGTGGGAGCAGGACCTTCCGTAGGCACGGCTCAGTCACATTTAATAAGCAGTTGCTTGAATATCAATTGATTCCCATTCCCTTTTCTTCTGTCTTGTTGCCGTTCATTCTTAAGAATGAACGGCTATAGGAGGGGACCCATTCTTAAATACAAGCTCTCATAGTGGTGCTTCCTCGCTCTCCATGTATAATCCTCTCATAGGTACAGTATTGAGTATGCCTATACCTGGATTAAAATCTGCAAATCAGTCAAGCATAGAAGTGGTGGCAGTGGTGGCAGTGGTGGTGTTGGTGGACCTGTTATTGTAGACCCTGGGGACAGTGGTGGTAGCCCTGGACACCAGGCAGAGCCATGGTATATAGTATATAGAGCCCCCCACCCACCTCTGAATGGTGGTGGTGGCTGTGCTCCTGGGGTGGCCCCATACCTGCCTGGCACCACCTCCCCCAGCACCATGTGGTTCTCTTCTGCTGGTGGTGCGTTTCTCAGCACCACTGACTATTAACCCACTCAAGGCCACCTACATGTATATTTATGTATACATGTACACATAAGTATGATGCACTTTTTTAGGAGTTTTAAGTGGCATGATGAATTGATGCACATTTAAACCTTTATGGATGGCATGATGCATTGATGCACACTTAGACCTTTATGGATAGCATGATGTATTGATGCACACTTAACCCCTTAGGGATGTATTGATGCACACTTAACCCTTTATAGATGGCATGATGCATTGATGCACACTTAACCCTTTAGGGATAGCATGATACATTGATGCACACTTAACCCCTTAGGGATGTATTGATGCACACTTAACCCTTTATAGATGGCATGATGCATTGATGCACACTTAACCTTTAGGGATAGCATGATGCATTGATGCACAATTAAACCTTTATGGATGGCATGATGCATTGGTGCACACTTAGACCTTCATGGATAGCATGATGCATTGATTCACACTTAACCCTTTATGAATGTCATGATGCATTGATGCACACTTAACCCTTTATAGATGTATTGATGCACACTTAACCCTTTGTAGATTGCATGATGCATCGATGCACTCTTAACCCTTTATGGATGTATTGATGCACACTTAACTCTTTGTAGATTGCATGATGCATTGATTCACACTTAACCTTTAGGGATAGCATGATGCATTGATGCCCAATTAAACCTTTATGGATGGCATGATGCATTGGTGCACACTTAGACCTTCATGGATAGCATGATGCATTGATTCACACTTCACCCTTTATAGATGGCATGATGCATTGATGCATACGTAACCCTTTATGGATATCATGATGCATTGGTGCACACTTAGACCTTTATGGATAGCATGATGTATTGATGCACACTTAACCCCGTTAGGGATAGCATGATGCATTGATGCACACTTAACCCTTTATAGATGGCATGATGCATTGATGCACACTTAACCCTTCATGGATAGCATGATGCATTGATGCACACTTAACCCTTTAGGGATGGCATGATGCATTGATGCACACTTAACCCTTTATAGATTGCATGATGCATTGATGCACATTTAACCCTTCATGGGTTGCATGATGCATTGATGTACACTTAACGCTGTCGGGATGGCATGATGCATTGATGCACACTTAACCCTTTATAGATGGCATGATACATTGATTTACACTTAACCCTTCATGGATAGCATGATGCATTGATGCACACTTAACCCTTTAGGGATGTATTGATGCACACTTAACCCTTTATAGATGACATGATGCATTGATGCACACTTAACCCTTGAGGGATGGCATGATGCATTGATGCACACTTAACCCTTTATAGATTGCATGATGCATTGATGCACATTTAACCCTTCATGGGTTGCATGATGCATTGATGTACACTTAACGCTTTCGGGATGGCATGATGCATTGATGCACACTTAACCCTTTATAGATGGCATGATACATTGATTTACACTGAACCCTTTAGGGATGGCATGATGCATTGGTGCACACTTAACCCTTTATGGGTGACCTGCTACATTGATGCACACTTTAAGCATTATAATTAACCATGACAAAATAAATCACCACGGCTATGCCGTGCTTAACTGATTTCCTTAATCCATCAAATACACGCCTCCTAGTTGTTTTCCATGTGTGTTAGCCATCTTTGCTTTAGGAAACACAGGGATCCAGCTCATATATTGTCAATTTTAATCTTCAAAAGTTATCAGATGGATGTTAGTGACCATTGGGACACCTCAACTAGCTAATTTTATTGTTTTCCATATATGTCAGCCATCTTTGTTTTAGGAAACACAGGGATCCAGGCCATATATGGTCAACTTCGATCTTCAAAAGTTATCAGATGGATGTTAGTGACCATTGGGACACCTCAAGTACCTAATTTTATTGTTTTCCATGTGTATCGGCCATCTTGGTTTTCGGAAACACAGGGATCCAGGTCATATGTGGTCAATTTTGATCTTCAAAAGTTATCAGATGGATGTTAGTGACCATTGGGAGACCTCAACTACCCAATTTTGTTGTTTTCCATGTGTGTCGGCCATCTTTGTTTTAGGAAACACAGGGATCCAGGTCATACATGGTCAATTTTGATCTTAAAAAAAAAGTTATAGATGGATGTTAGTGACCATTGGGACACCTCAACTACCCAATTTTATTGTTTTCCATGTGTGTCGGCCATCTTTGTTTTAGGAAACACAGGGATCCAGGTCATATGTGGTCAATTTTGATCTTCAAAAGTTATCAGATGGATGTTAGTGACCATTGAAAGACCTCAACTACCTAATTCTATTTTTTTCAATATGTGTCAGCCATCTTTGTTTTAGAAAACACAGGGATCCAGGCCATATATGGTCAACTTTGATCTTCAAAAATTATCAGATGGATGTTAGTGACCATTGGGAGACCTCAACTACCCAATTTTATTGTTTTCCATGTCTGTCGGCCATCTTGGTTTTAGGAAACACAGGGATCTAGGTCATATGTGGTCAATTTTGATCTTCAAAAGATATCAGATGGATGTTAGTGGCCATTGGGACACCTCAACTACCTAATTCTATTGTTTTCCTTGTGTGTCTGCCATCTTGGTTTTAGGAAACACAGGGATCCAGGTCATATGTGGTCAATTTTAATCTTCAAAAGATATCAGATGGATGTTAGTGACCATTGGGACACCTCAACTACCTAATTCTATTGTTTTCCTTGTGTGTCGGCCATCTTGGTTTTAGGAAACACAGGGATCCAGGTCATATGTGGTCAATTGCGATCTTCAAATGTTATCAGATGGATGTTAGTGACCATTGAAAGACCTCAACTACCTAATTCTATTGTTCTCCATATGTGTCGGCCATCTTTGTTTTAGGAAACACAGGGGTCCAGGTCATATATGGTCAACTTCGATCTTCAAAAGTTATCAGATGGATGTTAGTGACCATTGGAAGACCTCAACTACCTAATTCTTTTGTTTTCCTTGTGTGTCGGCCATCTTGGTTTCAGGATCACAGGGATCCAGGTCATATGTGGTCAATTTTGATCTTCAAAAGTTATGAGATGGATGTTAGTGACCATTGAAAGACCTCAACTACCTAATTCTATTGTTTTTCATATGTGTCGGCCATCTTGGTTTTAGAAAACACAGGGATCCAGCTCAAATATGGTCAATTTTGATCTTTCAAAGTTATGAGGTGGATGTTAGTAGTCATTGGGATACCTCAACGACCTAATTCTATTGTTTTCCATATGTGTCGTCCATCTTGGTTTTCGGAAACACAGGGGTCCAGGTCATATGTGGTCAATTTTGATCTTCAAAAGATATCAGATGGATGTTAGTGACCATTTGGACACCTCAACTACCCAATTTTATTGTTTTCCATGTGTGTCGGCCATCTTGGTTTTAGGAAACACAGGGATCCAGGTCATATGTGGTCAATTTTGATCTTCAAAAGTTATCAGATGGATGTTAGTGACCATTGGGACACCTCAACTACCTAATTCTTTTGTTTTCCTTGTGTGTCGGCCATCTTGGTTTCAGGAATCACAGGGATCCAGGTCATATGTGGTCAATTTTGATCTTCAAAAGTTATCAGATGGATGTTAGTGACCATTGTGACACCACCACCACCAATACCACCACCACACTACTCCCAACCCTCACACACATTCCTTATTTGCATATTTTAATCCAGGCATAGGTTTACTCCATACTATAGCAATGGGACAGGATTTTACATGGAGAGTGAGGAAGCACCACAATCAGAGCATATATTTAAGTATAGGTCCATTCCAAAGGCCATAGAGTTCATATATAATGATCTTTTTTCCTTGGATCATAATAGGAATATGCACGGCATTACAGCATTGCTGTGTTTACTTTCCTGAAAGTATGTTATAGATTAATAAATTGCAAAACACACAACATATGAAGGGCTTTTATATTCCGTATTAAAATAATATTTGTTCTGAAAATTTTGATCTAAGATCATATTAAAAATGTTGTAAATCAATTCTATACTTCTTAGAACATGATATGAATATGCACGGCATTACAGCTTTGCTGTGTTTACTTTGCCGAAAATATGGGATAAATTTCTAATCTGGGAAACGCACTGCAATTTAACTGCTTTTAGAATTGATATTAAACTCAGAATTGATCGTCAAATTTAAATATTAAATCCTAATATCTTGATCATAGATGACAGATCCTAAATTCAATCCTCTCAATTGCATCCTTAACACGGGCCTCTTGATCATAGATCTTAGATCCTAAATTTTCAATTGAATCCTTAACATAATCTCCTAACCATTGACCCCTTGTAGTTCCTTTCTCGTGAGTTTGGCCAAAGTTTATCCGAACCTTTGGCAATACATCATCACAGTATGGCATAATTATTTGAAAAAGAATCAAATTAAATGATTATAATTGATGTTTATAGTTTCTACTCAGAGGATGTTTCTGGTGCACACTTTATACAGCCTAAAGCATTATGGCAAAGTCTCTTCTTGTTTTTGGTCAAATGTGGTCAAACTGTTGGAAATTGACCTATAGCTTGCCATGTTTTTTTACATGTCGTGTGAAGAGGACACTGAGAGCATGTCACATCAGGCTGATGCTGGAGTAGATGAGCTCTACAAGGACAACTTTAAAGGTGCTCTAGCAGCATGCTCGGTTTAAATGTCAAATGAAGGCAGATACCTAAGGTCATCATAGGGTTCGGTTTTATACGGGGTATGATAAGGTCACCTGCACATATGCAGGTCGCTATATAAAGGCTGGATCTGAAGACATATATCTATGATTTCAAAGACAGAAACTCCAATCAAATCTTATAAGGAATTGGAAGACCACTTTTGCCACTTTGCATGAATTCTTGCTCCATTCCCTATAGGAATTAGTTTAATCAAAATGACTTCATTTTCTGTATAAATGTAGCAGTAACTTATACTAATGTTACCAGCATTTAAACGACCACAGACCCGCATCCCTGTCATATCTGTGAGTGATAATGTGTATACCAAATACACACTTTGTAAAGTAAAACTGTGTACTAACGTGAGTAGCTCAACTTCACAAGAAGCTTCTCATCAGCACCGGTCTATGTCATCTGCCTGCGTGAGTAATATCAGAAGCCTGACCTTTCTCTGATGTGAACGAAGGTACAATTACTGTAGTTTTAATAACTTTGATGACTTTATTTTGAATTCCCTTTATCAAAGTCCCTCTTAGATGAAACCCTGTCTGTGGGTATAACAGACATGTAAAATTCATGTAATAAAATAGGCGCACAATTACATCTAAGGGCATCCAGATAGGCGTTGTTTATGCATGGATTGCTAAGTTAGTGTACTGTGATCAATATGCATTTGAAGTCGTGCGTGGGCATATTCAAATGCACTGTAAATTTGATCATTTGACTAAATGAAATGAGTTCAGAACAGTTCATATAAACATTAGTTTGACCTGAAGTCACCTGCATTGTTTATATATGAGTACAGAACATGTTTGAATTTTATAATTACCGTAGTGGTTCAAATAAGCAAGCAGGTACTAACAAATTTCAGTTCAGTACAATACTCCAAATGCCTTTATATGTACACGAGAGGTACCTATTTAGAATAAATTTTTATGATTTATACCTGATTAATACAGGCAAAATGCATGGTAAAATTTAATGATACTGTTTTAAGAAAATACGATTCTAAGATCAATTTGGATTCATGTGAAGTAAAAAATGGAGCTAGATGAAGAAACTATTACAAACTATTACACCAGTTAGATGTATGACGACAGTTTGTATACTCATTTGTATACCCATTGCCATCGCCTGTCACCAAGCCATATATTCATGTATAGATAGTCATCTCATATATTCATGTCAGTACCCTCACCTGTTTCCCACCCACTCTCTAACCCATCTCCCAGCTCTCACAGCAGGGGTTCACAGATCCACCTTTCCCATATACCTTGGGTTGACCCTCTAAGGGCTGCTCAGTGTTATGATAGTGGTCATGATGCATGAATGCAGTCCTGGTGAGTAACTCACCAGGGCTGCATTTTGATGCATCATGGCGGCTCATAAGGATTTATATCTGCCCAAAGGGTTGCTCTAGTGCATCAATGCAATGCTTGCGAGTAAAATGCCAGCACTACATTGATGCATCATGAGGACAATTGAACATGGATCTGGTGGCTCTTAAAGGTTTAGCCCTCCATCACCAGTCTGTGGTTACATACACCTGGACAAGCTTACCTATACATAACGAGGCAACGCCTACCTGCCCCATGTCTAACACTTAAGTTAATCCTTTAAGAGGCCACATGATGCCTCCAGGTTCATGTCCCTTTATCATCATGATGCACCGATGCAGTGCAGATAAAAGTGTCTCAATAGATATATCGGTGCACCATACTGACGATATGAAGGAGTATCAGCCTAATAGGTTTGGCATGATGCATGAATGCAGACCCGGCGAGTTACTCACCATGGTATATTAAATCACTAAAATGAGCCTTAAAGGGTTAATATGTATGACTATGGACAGGTGGGGGGTAAACCTCTTCAGTATGCCTAATCTACCCTGCATGGTTCGCGTGACCCCCAGGACAACTTTGGCCCATCCCATCCTTACGTGCCAGTGATGTCCTCATGGGGAAGTGGTAGGTGGGAAGCAAAACATGTAATTTAGCAAACTTCTTCAAATTCATGGACTTTGCTTTTTGTTGGAAGAAGTTGTGAAGGCAGAGGTAGCCTCCTGTTGAGATGATAAGAGGGGAAAGTCCATCTGTTCCCTCTGAGTGGTCATTAGTAAAACTACCAGTACTCCTTAGAGGGTCCTTTGAAATGAAAATAACTAAGAGGTTTTACCCCTTTTGGGATGAATTACCAAGTGAGAGAATTCACACGTGGTAATAAGCAGGTAGGGCCAGCTACCTTTGCAATAACGGAGCCATACTGGGGATGATTACTATCTAGGAAAATCTAGAACGGAAGTCTAACTTAAAGCACTTTTTATCTATTTCCTATATATAAACCTTTTTCAAACAAAATTTCTTAACCTTTAACTTTTAAAATAATCTATTCTCTACTCACTGAGCATCTTCTACCCACTTTTTGCACCTGATTGCAAAGATGTCCGTGTGGAAATTAATGAAGGGAATTGGAGAGAAAAAGAAGTAATAAAAGATTTATTTATTCTCAACAAAAATAGGTATTATCGATTAGGTTTCATACCAGGTGTGAGAGATGTTCTGTTTGGCTTTTTGTTCATGCTTCCAGTCTGCTGTCTATGGATCAGACAAATAGTATATTACTTGTAGGCGTGACAAAACTCATCTGTGCCGAGGGGGCCTGCATGAGGACTTTCCTCCAGGTTTCTTTGTCAGCATGATGCACTAATGCAGTGCTGGCGAGTCTACTGGGCAGCACTGCATTGGAGCATCATGCTGACCCTTCTGGGTTATATAAACAGGGATAAAAGTCTTAAAGATTTCCCCTGATTTTCAAGTTCCAAAGTCAAATATTACTATATAACGCCAGGACATCCATGCCTCATGTGGATAATGGGAATAGTTTATTTAACAGTATGCAGTATTTAAATGGTTAATGGTGGTGTCACCAGGTGCGACAGGTAGCACCCAGTGTAGATAGGCCATCCAGATAACAGACTGTCACCCCTGAAACACACGCAAGAACCGATAGGCCGATTACACATCTAGCTCACTTGAGTCTGCTACCTCGTCCTGCAACCCCTAACAAGAACAAAGCCCCTGGCCCCCATCCCCTCAACACCCCAAAACAGCCCATCTCAATCCAATTTGCACTGCCAGGAATGGTAACACTTTGGTTGTTATCGTGTGTGAAAATAAGTGAGTAACCCTGGTGAGTAACTCGCCATTTGCCAACCCTGAATAGGTGCATCACGCAGGGGTTGCCAGAGAGTCTCAACCCTTTGAGTGTGGCCTAATACATGAATGCAGGTCTAGACAGGCGGAAGACAGCACTGAGAAAATATTGTTACTCACATGAGTCTAGATCCAGACTCAGGCAATGTCGCTAAAATGAGTATGAATTGAGACTCAGCCTGATCCTTGGATGATAATCAGGCAGGTCCTGAGGATCAGGCTGAGTCTCAAATCATACTCATTTTTGCGACATTGCCTGAGTCTGGATCTAGACTCATTTGAGTAACAATATTTTCTCAGTGAGGGCTGCAGTGAAACATCATGGATGTATTAACATTATGTGGCCCTAAAATGGTTAATGTGCTTTTTTTCAGCGATAGACCCTTATCAGACATCAATTCTATAACCAGGCAGAGGGAGACTGATAAGAAAAGTCTGGCAGACTGTGGCTTCTTGAGATGATGAGTAGAAATTGGAGAATGTATTGTGGTAACATCCGGATATGGCAGTGTACGAAGAAGGTGGAAAGAAATAAGGGAATGGAACAGATTGGAAAGGATTTGCTGAAGATGAGCAAGCTATTGGAGCTCCTAAAGAATTGCTCTATATGTTCGAATCTCATGCATTTGGCCAGAATCTATGCATTGTGATATGGCATCATTTCCTCCTTTTTTGATGAGGGAATGCCAATAACCTGAAGATGATATTCCTACAGAAATCCAGAGGTTGTTCTTTATATTGGCCTATTTATGGCGCAAATTATATATATAAAAAAAACAACACTCTTAGCAAATACATGTATATCATATGTGGACCACATTCATGAGAATGCACCATTTGTAAAAGTAAGGGGATGATTCAAGTGAATTGAACATTGTAAATGTATGTGTAGAGGTGGGAAAGGGGTTGTCTGCATCAGCAATCTCTCACATTTCCTTTGCAATAATGACCTGTTTTATACAACAGCACTTCTTCAAGTGAATCAAGTTACAGTGAAAGATGTATATTTCTGTACCCTGTGATGATAGATGACATTAATGTACATGTATTTATCATCCCTCTGGCTCTTTGCTCCAGAAAGCCAACAACGGGAACAGAGAGCTTACGCTGTCTCTGCGAGTGGTGGGGGAAAAAAGGAAGCTTAGCATTAAGATTTCTCAGAAATTGAATTGATCTATTCGTATCAATCCAATAGGCACCGGGGAGTTAAAACCATGCGCCTTCAACACTTAATAGATTATGAACAGACGCAGCACCCTTTTTCCCACATTAAAGAATCTTCCCTTGTGATGAGGATTGCACCTCAGGCAAGAGCTTTTGAGTCCTAGCAGTATCATCTCCTTTGAATGGTAGAGCCATATAGAAAATCTCCAACAGAGATTTCACTACGGATTAATCCACATCCACGGCTAATTTGTCACGTGTTTAATGCAACCCCTGCCTCCTCCCCCATGCTCACCACAGCCTATAAAATTATACCCTAATGGATTATACCCATTGGTTGTCATTATGTATTAATACATGCAGCTCTGGTAAGGAGTCTTTCCAAGGCTGCATTAATGTATCATGGTGCATCATGACCACCATGGTGCATGAACGTTGAGACATCATGTATCCATCAAAGGGCTAATTCCACACCACCGCACTACCCACCACCTTGTTGTAAATAGAGAACTTCATTCCAAGTCTTATCCATACATATATTGGCTTCTTGGCAGCTGCTCGTGTGGCTTCGTGGCTTTTTAGCAGTGGCTTCCCGCTTTTGTTGCAGTCGATGCTCGAGACGCGTGGTGTTTTTTTACACTGTAGCGGGGTGTGTATATACAGCTCTATTTATCTAGCAGGCAGTGCTGGGACTGGAGGGATCAAACAAAATGCTACTTATGTATGAATGCCTTAGGGAAAACTCCCATTTAGATCATTTTCTCAAACGCATTAAAGACTTTAAGGGCTTGGTGGTTGTTGGCGAACATCTGAAAGGACTCTGTGTGGCAGCTGAATCAGCATTATGTATGTTGCTTCTACCACTACGTGTTGCCCATACTGATATGAAGGTTTTCTTCAGCAAAAAACCCTTCTTGCCAATGCCTTTTTCTGAAATGATGGTCATTGGGGAAATGTGGATTTCTTGAGAGGAATTAAGATTGGAAACATGAATTTGTATATGTATGACTTGGTTAGTTTGGAAGTAGTAGCTGATGTTTTGTCTTTGATTGTATTTTGCAGAATCACATTCAGAAGTAAAACGTTTTACAGCCAATGGCTCAGACTTCTTCAAAATCCTCCACACGGACACCATCAGCGACTCCATCATTGTCGGCGCAAGGTAAGTAAAGGATATATCTCCTTTTTTGTTTCTCCATGACATGCCTAAAATAACAGGTTCTATCTCGCACAGCAGTTATAAAATATCCAACAGCCTGCATTCATTCTGGTCTGCCCAGCAGGCTCTGTCCTGAAATATCCAGTCATTTCAATTTTTCCATCAGGTTATATTCTGATTCTGATATCCAATAAAAATTGCTAGACATTCTAGTTATTGATAGAATGGAGTCCAGACATTGCTATACATAATAGAAATCACTCTCTTGGAAGTATCTTTGTACTTTTTGATATACAAGAAAATATCTTTTTTTCTCACCTTATCCATCTATCTGGCTATCTTGATGTTGCCAGACCCCATTAGTTGATGAAGGTGGGCACCTGTCTCTTCACCCCTTGATAGATATAGTCACCTTACTGGGCCCCCTTCTCCTCCATGGCTACCATCACCTCTCCTGACCTCCATTATCCAAATCATAGATGACGGATTGCTCCTTGTGAGATTGATCTTTCAATAACTTAAAAACCCTTTAAAGGACACATGATGCCTCCAGGTTCATCTTCGTGGACGTCATGATGCACTAATGCAGTGCTGGCTAGCCTGCTGCATTAGTGTATCATGATCCATGATGAATGAATGGAGTTACTTGCCAGGGCTGCATTCATTGCACTACTTATCCAAAACGGCTACCCCGGAAGTCGTCGGCTTTGACGTTGGATGTTTCCGTAGTTGGCCACTCACACTCTATCTGTAGTGCAACCAGCGAAAGTGACCCAGGGAATAAGAAAAAAGTAGAAGTTGTGTGAAAGCACAGAGTTACAACAGTAGGAGTTGCAATGCCTTTGGCATGTGGTGGCGCCACTTCTTTTCGTGCAAGCAGCTCCGCAGGCGCTGGTATATGTACCATAGTGGCCTGTTTAAATGCCCCGGCGCTCATAGATTTCGATACCAGTGTAACCCGGTGCTTATACAAGACTGGTGCTTATACAAGACATAGTTTATAGTATAAATTGCAATTTGAAAAGCATCATACACCCGGCGCTTTTTCAAGACCGGCGCTCATTCAAAGACCCGGCGCTTAAACTGGCCACTATGGTAATGGGGATGACCGAGCATAATGCAGTAATTGATGCAATATGCAGACCATAGAGGGTTAAAACTGGCCCCATGTTAGAAATGGAGGGAAGGATGGATGGGAATTTTAATACATACAACATATACAGCAGTGAGTGGATTCTAGAGCTCTTCAGCACATGTGAAGTACTTTGTGGAAACTTTCTCTTTTAAAGAGAATTCACTTTTTAAAGAGTTGCTCATCCAATCTAAAAGCCTGTCAAGAGCAGCTCAATTTATTGCCTCATTATGGCGCCTACCATATGACAATGTAGTGTGTATATCCTTACATACAATATAACACGTAAAGACCCTCTCCTTCTGCCATAATTGGATGCTTGGCGTTATCTTCCTCTCACATCTTGTCTACTATAACAGGCAGTGTTTAACCCCTTAAGGGTTGCATGATATGGCCATATATTATTCCCATCTGTCATTTGTAAGGAATCACCAAGGCTGCATTCATGTATAATGCAGAATCTAGAGGGTTGATGGAGTCACACAAGGTCTCCATGCTGTACCGGTGCAGAGTTGGCAAGTTGACTTGTCAGGACCGCATTGGTGCATTGCAATGAAAGAGGAACAAACCTGGAGGCATCATGCGGTCCAGGAACACAGAGAAAAGAACACTGATCGCTTTGACGCATACTGCACAGGTCACAATTTGTCTCCCACATGACATGTATGAAGGCATGTCAAATGAGGTTGACCCTCTCATATTTGGTTCGTCAACTCCATTTGACATGCGTAATGAAGACACGTCACATATTTCTGATCCATTCACCTGAGTGCTAGGTAATACTGTGAGACAATTATGTAAGGGTCAAGAACAGTCAATAACTATGTACCAATGGTTCAATCAAGGGAGGCCTATAATAGAAGGCAGGGGATATCATAGTCCCACAGGCCTTCAACACTAAGGCACTTTTTCCTATCTACAGAACTCCTACTTGACTGAGGACCTCTATGCAGTCCATAAGACAAGGGCATGGAGGTGCATGGCAATGCCATATGTCTCCCTGTACTGTAGATACTGAGATTATAGATTGTGGGTTAGAATACAGTCCTTTGGTATTTTCACTGACCCACACATAAGGTGTCTAACCACTCCAGTTGGAGTATTCAGGATGGTGGGTGTCTATTTTGATATTCAATAACAAATGCAGATTTAACAATGAAATAGAATTCACTACCATTCATTGATAGTATTTACAGACCTTAGTGATCTATTCTTCATGAAAACAAAATGACACAGATACATCAAATGTCTCAAGTGTTGGTAGTACTTCTTGGTAGTGATTAGTCCTGGTACCAAAATGGTTGTTTACTCCATCTAATGGAATATCCTAGAACAATTATGTATGTCAAACCATCACATGTCAAGTGCCTTCGACATGGCCGTGACCCTAGTCAACTCACAGATGACATGGCATTTTAAGGCATGTCAAATCATATGAGGATTACTGTGTGCTACAGTTGTCATGGTGACATATGTGCACATGTCCCAATGACGTGTGCTCTCTGTGTCAAATCAAGTTGACATGGGTATACATGTCATTTTGTCAGGAAGACTTTTTTCAGTGAAGGTGTGCAGGGAGCTTCTCATGCAATAATTGGATCCTTGCTGTTATCTACTTCTGCCATCGTCTACGGTAACCACCACTCAGCCTCCTGTCTATCTCTATGAAGATGATGGTACACTGGTCCCCCGAGGTGTACATTTAAGGCACAGGTAACCACAAAACCAGAAACACAATACCAAGTGGGTAGATTTGGATAAAAGTGTTCCTGTCAATGCCACATGTTTCACATGATATGTATTGGCAAGACCCTGCAGTGCCTTCCTAAGCAGCCTAGTCGTTACCAGTGGTAGTTTATTGTCTCCCCAGGAAACTAGTGTACCAAGATTGGATCCTGCTACTAGTGCTGTAGGTATTACACAGGGTCCCTCAGCCCCTATTGGCCACTCTGGCTGGCCAGTGTCTTGGCGAGAGGGCACTTTGATCAGCCTCTCCTCAGGACAAGTGAATCCTAATTAGCGGCATGCTAATGACTTATTGATGTCTCTAGGTAGACTTTAAGTTATCCCTGTGAAGGCCGCATGATGCCTCCAGGTTCAGGTTCCTTGTTCACCATAATGCGCCAATGGCAATGCGGTGCTGGTGGGTTTACCTGCAGCTCTGCATTGCACCATCATGGCAATCCCTCCTTGAGTGCATGACCAGGGCACGGTCGATATGATCCATGGATGCAGCACTGGCAAGTCTACTGACATTTAGTAACTGATGATCAAAATTGATAATGCACTTCAGCATTCTGTACCCCATAAAGGGTTCATTTTAATCTGGGTAAGAGCACTGTATCCGGGATGATAGGGTTGGTAATGACACGTCCCCCGGGCTGGATCCCGGCTATAAGATGCTGAGCCCAGCCTCCCTGTCCTTCTTGCCTCCAGGTGGGTGAGAATCTTCATTAGATAGTCTTAGATCATGGCTTTAATCTTAGGTATATGTGAACAGGATGTTGGAGGGTTCAGGGTGCAACCCTAAGTCTTTGTCTCTCAGTGTAGTGTGTTTTAGTACAATGGCCATGTAAAATAGAAAATTTTCCGACTGTCCTTAGTCTTTCTGGGTGAAACTGTGTTAATCCCCTGTACACTATTACTAAATGAATTACCAAATGTCAGTGTTTTTGTGGATTTCCATGGGGTCTTTTATATAAAATGTTTCACCCACCATCCAATTTGATTATTCCAATCAGTCCATTGGAGCTTGAGTAAAACCTGCCCCCCCCCTTGCCTCCATGACCTTAGGACCTCTCCCACTGTACCCAAGACCTAATTAGTCGATCCCCTGGGCCACACGACCCACAGGTTGGGTCAAGTGTGCCCTATGTAGAATTGGTTTGGTGAGTACCTCAAGAATGAGAGAGGTGGAAATTAAAAAAAAAAAGGGGGGGGGGGTACTTCATCAGTAATTAATCAAACACTTCCCAGAAAATTGTTCAAGAAGTGGATAAAGGTTCAGTGAGTGCGTCCTCCATGCCTCCCTCCCCCATGACCATCATCGACCCCCCAAGGGTGAAATCCCCGATCCTAATGCGTCAATTTGGGCGACTTGGAATTACACCATGATTAACTGAAACCCCAATTATTCTCATCCTCTTGGCTTCTAATTAAAGGAAACACAGACAGCCTCAGGCGCACCTCCTCGATAATAGTTCCTATATCATAACTATTTTCATTTCTTCCACCTGAAGTCAGAAGGGTAAAGCCTTTTCCAGATTAATTCATTTGCCAGTCTGACTCTATCACTGGATAGGGTATTACCAAAGGGAGGACATTTTTATTAGATTCCAATGGAAGCTTATTGATTCTGAAGCCTTTGGTCTCCCTTGGGCTCCATAATCCTTGATATGGATTCAATCAGTATTTGGTACAGGTTGATAGGCATACAGGGCAACTGTTCATAAGTAAGTCTAGGATATTACATGTCACACCAAAGTCAATTCATACCATATGCCATACACGTATACTTAAGGATTTTTTTTGTGTACATATATCCTTTTGGCAGGCAGCAATATGCTCTGTTGGGGCTGTGATATTAGCCATGGAGAGCCAGCTATGTGGTCTGGCTAGCCCTTAACTATTTAAGGACAGCATATAGTTTTATTGCAATATATCATGTAATGGTTATCACATATAAATGGATGCAGCTCTGGCGAGAACCACTAGCCAGGGCTACATTCATGCATCATATCGACCCTATGGGCTGATACACTCCCGGAGGGTCAGTATGATACACTAAACCACCATCAACAAAGTCAGATAAGACCAAGTCAGCCGATAGCCATGTATTGGTGCACCAAGGCAACAAATAATCCTAAACTGTGAGAGCAATGCTACCCTTAAAGGGTTAAATGGCACTAACTTATTCTTAATCAGGAAATCATTAAAGAAGAAAAAGAAAAGGCCCTCCACATTACTGTGTCCCATTGCCTCCATCAGGGGTCAACAAAAATCTGATATTACAAGAGAGCAGACTACTAAAATATCCCAGTCCACAAAGAATGGGGAATCAATGTTAAATGGCCTGTGCCCCTCAGCTGCCAAATTTCATGGGCAATCGGACATTTCATTGCCGCCAATGGTGGAACAAGAAAACCAGGAATGGAATCCATCAAGAATCTGTAGAGTTTCTTTTCTAAAAGGCAATGCTTTGCCTTTGCAGATGGTCTTGTTGGGTCTGATTCTAATTCTGGAGACCATGAGCCTTCTGAAGTCAGAGCTATGGACATTTTAGTGCCTACTTGTTAACAGTTATGTATGCACCTCACTTAAGTTATAAAACAGCACTTACGTTCTCTAGATATGTTTCAGGTTCAGTCCCCCAATCTAACAAAGAAATTCTTTATTCGATTTTTGGCAGACATTTGAGTAGATTTAGTCATCAGCATGTCCAGTTTATCATTTGTGCACCCTCTCGCCACATGAAGTTCTGCCACAACTTTATCGGGTGATATGAAAAAGAAATCTATCCTAGTTCTGAACCAGAGGTACCTGAAACACTCTTTATTTTTGCCCTAAGGCCACTTCAATATTGTCCTATGCGGCCTTATATTCAATTCAGCATGAATACTATCAATTAGACGCTCACGCCGAACAAACACATATAACGGGGCCATATTGACGTCTTTCTGGCCCTATGTTTGACCAGTGGAGAGGAAACAATGGTCTGGGGAGGAGGCGAAAAGGTCCAGTATACTATGTCTTCAAACACTTTGCCAGTGGGTGTTTCAGAAGCCGGACATGATAATGAACATTAAATATCTGTTTCTAAAACTGTTAGATTCTAAACTTACAACTGCAACCATTATCATCTCTCACTAGTCATATACTTATAGACTTATATACTTATAGACAGACAGGTAATGGTAATGCTTTAGAAACACATGCAGGTATAAGCCTACAATCACTATTAAAACTGTTATCATATCTCCTTATGACCGGTTGTAAACATTACCTGCTTCTGAAACACCCCACTGGGCTGGTGGACACGCAGCAGCCCTCTGGTCACGTACGCTGAGTTAATATTGCGTGTTCAATGTTATTACATAGAGGCTGGCCCGCCTGGTCGCCTTGAATCATCATAGTCTCTGGAGGACAAACGGCCTTCTGTGGTCTGGGCCTATTCAGACAGTATGAAGTTTGACCAAAGTTCATGCAGTAGTTCATAACTTACACTGTAAAAATAACTGTTGAATCTACCAAGGATCGTTGTAAAACTGAACAGTGAACCACTGTTATTATATAGCAGGGGGCCAGTGTAGTTTTTACTAGAACCCCCAGGTGGCAGCATGGTGGTACAAAGGAAGCTCTGTGAAAATAATGACTTCTCTGTGAAAATAATGACGGATCTCTGGCAATTTTTGGACGATGAATCCTTCGTTATTTCGACGACATATTTTTTTACAGTGTATCTTCCATCATTCTTGTTAGTAAAAAGAGATAAATTAAGCCATTACTGTTCACAATTTTGACCAGAAGCTGTTTACAATGCAATTTTTAGAGAGCCCAAAGCATTAAGACTCCAAACCTTTTTTTTTGTCAAAGTCAAATTTGGCCAAACTTGTGAGAATCGACCATACATACCAGTATATTGCTTTGTGACATGGCAAAAAGCTCTTTGTTGATACCCAGGAAAAAAATGTTTGATTCATGGAACCATAATGGTCGTACAATAGCCATATTACATCAAAGTGCTGGTAGGATGGTAGGAAACACCTCTGATGTTTAGGCTATTGAATTCCTTCCACAAATGATGTACCTACAAGGAAAAGAGATGTGATCTAACAACATGTTCGACATGCCTGAAGAGGTTATACCTACTGGCCCCGGATGGAGAGCAGAAAAGAATTACTCATACATTGAAAAGATAGGCTTTTTATTGCATATTGTGCTCCTTCTCTATGACCCACCACCAAAGCTAGCCATCAGTAGATATGTCTTTCCATTCAGTCTTTTATGTTACGTGGATTCTACATTGATAGCACAATACAACTGCAGTATCAATGAATATATCCTTAACCGTGAGGCCTTTAAATCCAGGGGTCCTTGGTTCTATTCTCAGTGGTGGTATTGCTGTGGTGACAGCATCGTCAATACATACCTACCGGTATCTCTCTCACGCAATCAAGTTTAAAAGAAATAAAAGGACCCCTATCAAAACAGATATTTGCTTTTACTCTGCCTCATACATCCATTCACCAAAACCAACAGAAACAGAGATATCATATTCCCAGCTTTTACACTTAAATCTTGTAATAGATAGCCTAGCTTTCCAATAGGAAATCCACCATAATCATCACATAGATATATACAGCTTTTTGTTGGTCATAAGGTGGCATAGCTGAAAGGATTTTGGCTGGGCCTTTTCCCAGGTTCTGCTGTTATGGGTTACTTGGGGAATGCATGTAGTCCATGTGTGGTTAATGGATAGGCTGTGTAGATCAGGCTCCTCCAGGGTTGTACATTAATTAGGCATCTAATCGTCCTATTCACTGGCCCTTATTAAATGCCATAAAGATCCCTTCCTCCAGTGTGTCTGTCTGTCCTAACTCCAGCCGTCACCAGGCTGCATGCCGAACCCTTTAAAGGACAGCATAGTTTACTTGGCCTTTTTTAGGTACAAAATTTAGCTACATTTAGGGGATGCGCCGCCATCTTTTGACATAACCAATGGTTCACCACCTCCTTCTCCCAATCCCTGTGCCGACCATGAAGGGCTGATACACTTATGAAGGGTCGGCATGATGCACCAATACAATGCTGGTGACACTAAAACTGCATCGGGGCATCATGACATCAAATGAGCAGAAACATGAAACAATCCCCAAAGGGTTTATTAATACACAACATTCATGCTAATGCAATATGGCAAGGGAGGAGGAAAAAGACAAAGCATAGAAAAGATACAGCCTGTCTGAATACAATATGCATGCCTTCCTAATTGCCAGCCCTGTCTGAGTTATGGCTTCATCAAACCCTACACGGTTTTAGTAATTGGCAATAATTTATGACCATGGCACAAGTGGCTACACAAACTCTTGGCTCACTAAATCTAACTTAATTACAAGGTCTAGGTATTCATGCATTATGCTGGCTATACAAATCACACATAGTGATTCTAGCCAGCCAAAGAAAAAAAAAAAGAATATGAAAGCTTGAGAGAACTGGTACTAGTTGAAATAATAAATGATCACACACCCAAAATATGAAAAACATAAGGTGGTTTAAAGCATGAAAAGCCACATGGCACCATAATGCCCTGCACATTTTGGTTAAACCCTTAAAATTTTAAAATATCAGGAAGAGGAACAATGCCCTATTTGCTGTACAGTAGTTTTGTGTGTGCCTACGCTTCCTACAGAGGATATACACTATTGATCATATCTGCATAAATCGTGTCTTAAGTCCCAGTATGTAGTGTGTGAACACGTGCAGATCGTGCCTCTACCACGCCCCCACATACTACACTATACCTGACACACCTGTGTGTGGGGGTATTAACCCTTTAATGTGCATATTATACAGGGATGGAAGTCTTAAGGTATCAAAGATTTTCAGGTCCATAAAGCTCACATGATTTATACATATAAGGGTTAATCATAGAGCATTCTGCATGTTTGGGAATTTCGGTCATTCACTGTTATCCCTGCACATAATGTTGTAATGTATCATGTCCTTTGGTTGCCATGATGCAGGGATGAAGTCCTGTTGAGCAAATCCTTAGGGCTGGTCTCAGGCATTTTGCAGACATTTTGCAAAACTTGAAAATGACGCGCCAATGCAGCACTGGCGAGTTGTTCACCGATACTGCATTAATGTATCACGACGGCAAATGAACATAAGTTTTAAGCATCATTTGGCCCTTGAAGAGTTAAGTTCGGTGTAGTCTCACCTGCACCAGTCTGTTTGTTAAGGCTTAGTTAATGTGCCTCTATCACAATGGTCCCCATATAACAGTGGTATACAATGATTAATGGCATTGTAGCGTTTAACAGTATGGCTGAATACTCATAGCTCAGGCCTCAGGTGCCAAGAACATAGATGATGTCATGGAAACAATTCCCCTGGTAACATCAATAGATATTCATACACATATGTATGTGTCAAAACACTGATCCCATGAACAATGAAGAAGGGCGAAGAAAAAAGACGATGAAAAAATAAAATGTATATATTAAGAAGAAGGAAAGAAAAGGAGAGGCAAGAAGAATGGTAACAGTTATTAAGTCAAAACACTGACCTCATGGACAATGAAGAAGTGAGAAAAAGGTTGGTAATAAGACAAAACATATGCAGTATATTGAGGAAAAATAAAGAAGAAAAACAGAGCCAATAAGAATAGTGACAGGTATTGAGTTGACAAGCCACCCAAAAGGTGATCAGTAGTCACCTGATATGCCCTGTACAAATAGGTGCTGTAGTAGCTGTAGAATAGACCTTTGTCCTCTGCTCCTGTGGGTCACGAGGATAATTAGCATATGAATATCCACTGTTGACCTATGCATGATTGACACAGGCAGGCTCCAATAAGGCCAAGCTCATCTGCTGAGCATTTCCTGAATGCACAACTAGACCCTCCATGAATAGCCATAAGTATGTCAAGGGGTTTGGTCCACACCAATCTGCTTATGAGTCTTACTAGAGAATGGATGCCTATTTTGGAAATGGAAATTTATTCTTTTGAAAAGGGAATAGATATCAAAGTTTGGATTTAACAGTGTAAGCCTTAGGTTGAAGATTCAGAAACCTGTGTTCCATTTGCACTTGTCTTTGCAAGAAAGAGCCTCACAAATCTTCTAACATTTTCAGTTCAACCATATTCGTCATTGACAGTGAAAGGTACTAAAAAATTAAATCAATCATCTTGACACTAGATTTGCCATGTGCTCATACTTCACAAGAGAAAAGAATACATGAGCTGGGCCATATTTGTACTTGCCAATGGATAGACAGCTCTTAACCCAAGAAACTGGCGGCTTTGCCCTGGGGGCGCACTGATGCCCCTTTTGGCTCTCGCTGCGCCAGCGAAATTGCAGCTGGGAGATGGAAAGGAATACAAGTTGATCCCTGACAGACGCAGGCCCTGTGATTGGCCAGCTCGGGTCGGGGAGCATTCATTTCTCCGTGCTAGCACACAGGGATCAGTTGTTGATTCCGCCATCAACACCGCCAGTATTTCTCTGCTGCCTACCTACCTGCCTGCCTCCTCTGGAGGCGTGGGGCCTGTGCAAACACGCACGTATACTGGGATAACATGGACCTTTTGGTTACCATTTTAGGGCCACAGAATGCCTCCAGGTTCAAGTATTTGGTCACCATGATGCACCAATGTAGCACTAGTGAGTATAATAGGCTCGCCGTAGCTGTATTGTTGCATCATGACTGGTCAAATAGAAATCTGTAATATCTACCTGTTATGAGAAATAGTTGTGAGCCTTCAACTCACAATGTGTAGATAAAAATGTTTATAATAACCATACATGTCTTTGAGAAATATAAAAGGCTTGTTTTTTTTTAGCTGATATTGGAGATAAAACCCAGATTTTAGACATAGGTAGTGACAGCCATTCCTATCAGTGCCTACACAAGCTCTCTACATAATAAGAGCTCTCTGGGCAGTGTCAACATAGCACCAATGGCCTCTCCTGTCTGTCTCTGTGAGCCATAATGGGGAGACTTGTCTCCTCAAATATTTATACTTTCATAAAACATAAGGCTGTCATAGACCTAAAGGTGCAGTTGTCACCCATACTGACAGATTCATAGTGTTCAGCCAATCTGGGCCGCGGATGTTTTGCGGGAAGCAGAATGAATGTCGTCTGCCTGTTGTCAGTAAAAGTGCTAAAAGTCGTCTGCTTTCATTTGTTTGCTTTGAAAAAACGCTGCCGTCTGGTGGAGCCACTGGTGTTAACAGCCCATGGACAGTAGCTGGATATTGTAAAAGGTATTTCTAGTATTGTTGTCAGGCAAAACTTGGTAAATTATAGGTGTATTTTTGCATATAATGGTTTGTGGTGTGGACGCGACTGGAATGTTGTATTGGATTTAATGGGCTGAAAACCATGACATAAATCTGTGTTAGAGGGCACAGGGTGTGGTGGGTATATCAGTTACACACATACCAACCAAATAGGCCATCATGTTACTCTAATGGTGGGTGAACTCTACAATTTATGTGAATTCTACAATTTATGTATTTCATTAGCCCTCAAAGTGCAGCATAGTGATTTAATGTTCAGTGATGCTTCAGTGCATCCCTGGTAAGTAACTCGCCACAGGTTCATTTGATGCTGTATGACGACCCAATAGGTTAGATGCCCTCATAAAGGGACCACATGATGCACCAATGTACTCTCAAACAATGCATGGGGGCATTGTGACGACCAATGGATCAACAGATTAACATCATAGTCTAAGCCTTGTGGTATCATGAATAATACCCTCAAAATATCAAATGTGCATTTAAGGGTCTGTACCCACATACCCATTCGCATCACTACTTGAACTGAGTCTTGGTGTATACGTTTGTTTTGATAACACGCCACGCTAACCAATTGCTTGACAACCGATCTCAAGGATCGAGCCTGGATCTCTCTTATCTCACCCAACCCATCTATAACTACCCCTCCTTGTTTGTGCTGTCATAGCACACAGATAGCATGACAGCCATGCCAACCCTTACGTCACGACATCTGTCACTACTAGCGTCCCTATAACAAGTGTGACGTCACGTCAGGGTCGAAAAGGTGATCGTAGCCATGGCAACCTGACCCTCTCCATGGCATAACGTCAAGGAGGTGTTTCTCTAATGGTGTCTCTCTCCACTCATAGACCGTGACCTATGACATGTGGCGACGTCACAGCGTGACGTCACAGCGTGACGTAGACATGGACGCGCCACTTTGGGTGACCCCTGTGACCTTGTAGTAATGGTGCATCGGTCGGGAGGTTCTACGGTTATGACTTGGGGGTGTTTGGGTACAATTTACCCATAGCTCACATTCATATTCTCTCAGCTATTAGCGCTCAGAATGAAACTGAATTATTTAGTGAGGATGTCCATATCGCCACCCCATCGTTAGGATGTGGATGGTATTTGCTACACAATTAAATGACATTGGCAGTAATAGCACCCTGGTGGGTTGTACCACTCAGCCTATGAAAGCAGAATATGGCTTGCAATTTACCCCAACTTATGAAAATAATCAGAATTATAACAGTAAATTCCCGCTACATGTCAAAGGCAAATTGCATCATTGGATCCTATTTATATCGAATACCATCGATATTCTCAGAAGGCTCATGAAAGATGAATAGTTTTGAACTCATCAGCCATGAAAATAGCCCCTAGCCTCTGGCGTGTGTGCAGTAGCACTAGTCATATCCTGTATTTGAGGGCGATTTGCAGGGTAAATTGTTAGATGGTAGTGATGATAGCTTGGCACATGCATAAGGGACATTTCTGATATACATGACCATGGGCCATGGACATAAATTGGCCCCTGAGGCTCAGTTTCTGAAGCCAGCCAAAGAATGCTGGAATCTTGTACATGGTTTGCATGTGTCATATATGTGGTACCGTTGAGGGCAAGGGGTTCAGTTTAACTGCCATGTGTTGAATTCCTCAAGTCATGCAAGTGATATGTGTTCCCAGTATGCCAGATCTAACCCTTTTGGGAATGAGTATTCATTAATGATACAAATGAATAATGCACCCTGACAGGTAATTTTCCAGCGCTGCATTCACATATCATGGAGACCCTATGGGGATGTGATACTCCCTAAAGATCGGCATGATGCTCCAATACAGTGCTGGCAGGTTATTCCCCAGCGCTGCATTGGTGCATAATGCAGACACAAGAGCATGAATCCTTACGCATAACCCAATATTTATGGGTCTAGTTAGCTCCCTGAGGAATCTCTCCAGGAAGGGGGCATCATCCTGTCAACTCCAGGTCTGTGTTAGATTCAGCCACCACAACCAAAGGGTAAGGTTCCAGCTTTAGGTTTGGAAGGGGGGGGGCTTACGGCAGGGTTGGGGGAGAGGGATGTGTCAAGTCCAGGGTTATGACAGGTGGCTGATAGGGTATGGGGGAATATGGGATAGATGTAGATTTTGGTGATTTAGTTTATAAATTTTGACTGTGCCCTTTAAACCTTATTCCATATCTTATCTTCACCCTTCCATACCGTATTGACCTGAAACATCCATCCTCTGGGCCCTATGCTTGGAGAGTGAATATAAACTATATTCACCCTATCATGGTAAATGCCACATCCTGGTAACGTGTCAACGGAAGGACAAATGAGACTCCATCCCTGGAGAGTTCCATGTAACACAGGGGGTATGTATGACTGTTGGAACTGTAAAATACACTATTCAGTGTGTCAGAGAGCTTTAATGAAACAGAGATAACTGAACATATACTATTCCCTGTCCAAACCGTCACCCCCACCTTTAGAAAAAAAAACCGTCCATTAAGTATAATCATAACGTATATTCTCATGAGTTGGCCGAAATTTGCCTGAAAAAGACAACTTTGTTGTACACTTTGATTTGCATAACATTTTGCCTAATCCATGAGAATCGATCTAGGTGCTTTAAATTATTAGAGATGGATCGGCAATCACAACGCTATTGATATGGAACAGGTGTCTGCCTAGAGACTAGATCAGGAGGTGGGTGGGAAACAGGTGTTTCTGCCTTAATATAAATACACTTGGTATTGGAATTCTTTCATCAGTCTCAGAGTATGATTGAACTTTCAAATATATGTGGTATGAAATTATGCTTCCCTTGCTGACATTTGGAAAGAAAGAATACATTATGATCAAGAACACAGCAGTCTTCCTCTGCCTAATTTCATCAGAAGTTACAAGGACATAATGACATTGAACGTTAGTAATGCAAGGCGTAGGCGACTGAGTGTACCAGTGACTAAAGTGAAGGCTAATTTTGAATAAGGAAAATGACATGTCTGATAATGTAAGATGGAAGAAACTTGCTTGTTGAATCATGTCGATCAATCCTTTCATGCTCAAAAATTGCCAATGTAGTCTTTCATCCAAACCTTTAAAAAGGGGATTCAGAAGTTTCTGATTTCATCCAAGCCCTCAAGCCATCCAAGTACCAGTGACTAAAGTGAAGGCTAATTTTGAATAAGGAAAATGACATGTCTGATAATGTAAGATGGAAGAAACTTGCTTGTTGAATCATGTCGATCAATCCTTTCATGCTCAAAAATTGCCAATGTAGTCTTTCATCCAAACCTTTAAAAAGGGGATTCAGAAGTTTCTGATTTCATCCAAGCCCTCAAAGAGGGGTAAAGGGATGTGTGACTGTAGCTAGTCTATGCTTAGACCACAGAGATGATGATGTGCAGACAGGGTAACAACCACCATAGTGAGAGAGGTATGATGACAAAAAAGCATCTCCATGCCTGTGGTATTGTATGAGAGGTAACATACAGAGGTATAATGGAAGGTCATTATATGTATGTATCTGATGCACCACACTACTCAGGCTACAAAATAGCTCTGTACAGGCATTATTCAGACTATGTGGTCCTGATATAGGACCTGGTCAAGGGCGACGCCATTTCTTATTGATTGACTTGCACTAGGAATCTACAGTTGTGCTACGTGTCTCTAGTAGTCAGAATAAGACCTGTCGGAGCCAGCTATTTTGCTTATATTACCAGAGATGCCACTTTTCCTGGTTTACCAGGAATTCCTGTTTTTTGTTGTTTTTTTTTATTCCAAGATTCCTGTATTAAATAATGATAAATTCATGGGAATATGTGTCCAAAGGCCAGTTTTCCTGCTTTTTGTCGGCCATTGAGTGGCATCTCTGTATTACCCAATCTCAACAAACTACTGCAGGGCAACACTGATGTATCAGGCAGACCTGTTGGGATTGATACAGGTACTCCCGTGTGGATGTACCAGTGACCCTTAAAGAGCCAGAAAACAAGAACCTATCAAAGAGAAGCCACACACATTTTCCCTTTCAGGACGCTTCCCTTGGTAGGACGTCATGTTCCAAGCCAATGTCTGCAGTACGAGGCAGGGATGTATCTATAGAAGTGGTAATGTGACCCTCCTACCAATAACCACAGCAACAGTATTTTGTGGGGACATGTATTGTATCTAGGACCCTTTCTATCCATATGATCACAGTGTTGTGTGTCCCATTTCTATCTTTGATGTGTCCAATTCTGTTTATGATAGAAATAGCGATATATTCTACATTCATTTCCTCATACCTCTTTCTTTATGGCTAATATGAATGGTGCCATATGGGATTGCATATTAAAGCAAAATAACTAGACTCTGAAGTGTCTGGCCTTGCTTGAAAGAGCAATGATTGGGATGCAGAAGGGAGAAAAATAGAAGCAAGCTAACAAGCCACAAGTCCAAGATGGAGGAGGGCAGTTAAAAGGGAAGGAGAAAAACAAATTAACAGACGTAAAAACTGTCCCTAACGACCCCTGGTGGCATCAGTCGGAGTCGGACATCACGTGACAGCTCTGACGTCACATTACTCCCAGTTTGGACATAAAATGCTGAATGCATGGTGAGTGGAGGGCCATCATTACAAAAGGGAAATAATGCAGTCGTTTTACCCCCGAAGAAGCCGTTCTGTAACACGTTTTTACTACAGCTCATCACTGTCCATTCATTTGTCTGTTTTCAACTTCTCTCTGTCTGGCCATTGGCTTATTTCTGCCATGCTTACTGTTGGGAATGTGATAAACTGCCCTGTGCCCAAATGAAGGGATTACCTTCTATTATCTTTACCTTCTGCCTGACCAAGACATGTTGGTGCCTTTTTAATTTCAGTACTGCTGCCCTTATTGGAGACAGGCGCTCATCCTGTTTTTAGCGCTTCGGATTGATTTCAATACCCCTGTACCCCCAGCGCTTACTCTAGACTGGCGCTTGTTTGAGACCCTGGTGCTCAAAGGATCCAATTCAGTATACCCAGTTCTCACACTACCAGGTCCATATTTCACTTGCACAGTGTGAAAGGGGACCCCTCACCCTCCACTGGCGGCCTGTGGTCTTAAGAAGCCACATCGAATTTCGCGGAAGCCACTAAGAAGGGAGAGCAATTGGAGGAAGCCACTGTGAACTGTATCGGAGAGTGTGGGTCCAGGGAGTTGTGTGTATGGGAGAGGGTGTGTGTACTAGGGCACTATTTCTGTTGTATGTTGCCTATGGATATACCATAGGGAGTGTAGAGTATTTCCTTGTCAGAGTACACATCTATATTGGTCTGATGGTAAAGTTGTAGATACTGAGAAAAGATGTAGTGGGTAAGGATTTCAATAATGAATTCTCCTAATATCTTGTTTACAATATAAGATGTAGTACTGTACAGCTTTATTACAATGAGGGTCCCACTTGTATTTGAAATGCCAGAAACTGATGAGTCAAATCACCTTTGAGCTCTTTAGCCTCTTTAGGATATCCAGATTGAACCATTTCACCAGGGATTTAGGCAGTTAAATCACATGCAAGGTCAGCTTAATCATTGTAAATCCAGTAGGGAGGATGTCTTTTTCTCAGAATGAACTGGTAAGTATGCCAGTTACAAAGAAGGGCATTTGAGCTACCAGGGATCTTCGTAAAACTGAACAGTGGACCACCGTAATTGAAAAGCATTGCACCAGTGTAGTTTTTACAAGAAGCCCCAGGTGGTAGTATGGTGGTTAGCAAATGAATAAGGAATCTCTGTTAAAAGAACGATGGATCTCTGGCAACTTTGGGACAAGGAATGTGCTGTTATTTCAACAGCACTTTTTTTACATTGTAAAGGGTCGATCCTAGGACTGTTTGAAGCAGTGGGTGAAGGGAGAGGCTGGCAAAACAGGCGGCTGTGGTGGTGTGGAGGGTCATTGATCAGACTGCTGTGGTCGGGTCGGGTGAGTCGCTGTGAGTTGCTCACTCTGTGGCTTTCCACTGTATGAGCTGATAGATCTGCTCACCCATCCACCATACACCTTAACCTATACTCCTCTCTGTCTGCTTGCTGTCTGTGGTCATGGGAAGGAGCTCAGACAGCGTGGGAAGCCACACTTGGAGTTGGAAGCCACATTGAGAGCCACTGACCTGAGGAAAGTCCTTTCATTGGGTGGCATCTCTGATAACCCATCTATGATAAAGACAACCCCTCCTTTTGTGTTCTCTGAAACGAGCGCCCTTCCTAGTTTTAAACTCAAAACCTTAGAACTACATGTATAGTGATGGTTTCAGAATCTCCAGCCTCAATATTGTAGAAAAGATATGTAAAATAGTATTATAGTAAAGTTAGATGGGGAGAATAACATATGTCTTGACAGATCAGGGAATGTTCAACAATAAGGTCACTGCTAAGTTTGTGGGGGGGGGGGGCTACCGGTGACAGGGGTCTTTGGGTACTTGAAATGGAGAAGGTTGGATCCTAGAAGAGCCAAAATTTCTTTACTTTTCCAAGTAATTTAGGGCGGAACTGTACATCCATATATACTCTGTATGCTGGGGGTTCAGGGGCAGCCCCTCCCAGCCCTGACCTGCTCATTCACAGGGGCTGCACCCTTCTGAGCAGCTCAATTGAAATCGGTCAGATCTCATTACAGATAATTGTAGTCCGTGCTGCTCTGTGGTCTGACAAGATCTCTGATCGTGTGCTGGCACGACTAGACATGGCTGAACTCCTTAGGGGTCACACATATATGATTTAAATGGTCTTCACATTTTTTGTCAGCGTCTGAATGCCGCATGAATGTAGCCCCGATGAGTTACTCGTCAGGTCTGCATCCGTGCATCACCCTGTACCTACAGGGCTGATACAGTGGTGAACGGTCGGCATGATGCACTAATGCAGCGCACTGGCGAGATAACCCCGACCGCTCCATTGATCACAGGAAGCAATTTAATTCCAGAGCACTTTCAGAGCAGGCGTATTCTTCTTACCATTTCTGAACTCTTCCAGCAACACCTCCCCTTTAGGTTTGAAATATTTAAAGGTTGGTCAAAAGATTTGTTGGTGGGTCTCATATGTGTACATGTATGCATGCCCTATGATGAGGGGATATGGACATGAATTTTGGTTTAGCCCTAAAGGGGTTATAGACAGGGCCTAACGACCCTACAGGATTAGATGTCCAACAGTAAGAGGGGCCATCTAGGGCGGTTAGACATGTAATCTATTGTTTTCATGGGCTTGCCATGTGGATCAAAGACCCGGGGAGGTGAATCAATGAGAGATTGCCAGATCTAATCAACATCAGCCTGATGCCGCGCATCACACCACATGGAATACATGTCAGGCGACATGTGGCTGATTTTGATGGGACAGGACACACACATGCCACATTAACCCTCTAAGGGCCACAAACTGTTTTGATGCATCATGCGAACTTGTAATATTGATGCTGGTGAGTGATACATAAATGCATCATACTACAGTTATGGTGTTGTCATACTCCCAAAAATGTCAGCATGATGCACCGATGCAGCGCTGGTAAGTAGAATTGCCAGCACTGCATTGCTGCATCAAAGTAACATGAACCTGGATATATCATGCAGCATTTCAAGGGCTAGTTCCCACCCTAGTCGTTATCTTTACATTCCTGCAACCCTTCCTGTCGCTTCCCAGCATTCTTCCTTGTCTCCTGGACTGCTAGCTTTCTTTCCTTCACAAACTTCTTCCTTTTCCTCAAGTCACAGTGAATCACCCAGAACATTCTTCTTTGGCAGGAGAATGAACCGATTCGTATTTTTTAATGTAAGATAGTTCAGACTTAGTTTACTATATATCAAAACAGCATGCACTAACGAGCCAGTGATGACATAACTGAAAAACAAATAGATGAAAAAGAAAATACTCTCTGACATAGACTCTTTTGTAGCGATATCCTACTTCACTGCTTTACTGTTGAAAGAGGCCGACTAATATGGTGCACTGCACTATAAAAAATAACTGTTGAATCTACCAGGGATCCTCGTAAAACTGAACAGTGAACCACCATAATTGTATAGCAGTAAACCAGTGTAGTTTTTACAAGGAGCCCCAGATGGCAGTACAGTTGTACACTAATGAACAAGGAATCTCTCTGAAAATTACGACAGATCTCTGCCAGAACTTTGAGATGAGGATTCTGTTGTCATTTCGAGGACATTTTTTTTAAAGTGTGCATATTCTCCCTCTGCTCCCCTGCATTATTCCACTGTAATCCTACCTCCCAATCGGTCTCTTTGAGGTGTACCTTGTCTCTTGATGTAAATACGATAGTCACATACTCATATAAATAAAGGCAGGCCAATGGGGACTTAAAACTCGTATTCTATTCTACTATTCTCTATGAAGATGCATACTTGTATTTCAGCTGTACGTCTCTGGTGATTTCGTATTTACCTGAGCTCGTTACATCCCTGTGTTAAATGCGCAGTCTCATCTCTACTGTAGTACATTTATACAAGGTCTATTGGATTTTACATGTGAAAACAGTTGTGCTTGAAAAGACAAGTCATAGGTTAGAACCATGTCATGTAACGTCATGTGACTTACACATTGCATACAAATATTCTTAAAGTTATCAGTGATTTTAGATGTCGGGGGAATGACAGTTAGGTGGAAAGCAGAAGAACAATTATCTGATCTACGCTTTTCCAACTCCTGAGTTTCGCTTGAAAGTGAAGATCTTTTGGATGAGGCTGGGGGAGGGAGGATAGGTTAGTGGAAGATGTAGACTCAGCTGCAGGAGATAATCCTAAGATCGGATTAACACCCCAGATTAACCCTTTAAGGACTGCATGATGCCGCATTTAGGAGCATGATGCAGTGATGCAGCCGCGGCGAGTAACTCGCCCATGCTGTATTTATGCACCATGCTGATCCTCTGGGTGTGAATTAACCCGCTAGGGCTGGCATGATGTGCAAATGTAGCCCTGGCGAGTTACTCACCAGGGTTGCATTTATGCATCGATCCGAGTAAAAACACAGTACACTGTGGCACTTAAAGGGTTAAACACAGTGTAAATGTAATTCAGCAGAAACCTTCAGCTTTCTGTGCTCGCCCCTAGCCATCCCCTCACACAACCGTGTTAGTGTTAGAGGTGCTCACAGAAAAAGGGGCCTCCAGCAGAAAAGCATTTATATTCATTACAAAGGAAAGACAAGTAATCTAGTTACGCCCTAATTGTCTGTAAATTGGAGTTGATAGGGAGAGGTTTTATTCCCTTTGTGATAGAGTCATTTTAGCTACAGGATATGTGTGTAATCATTGGTAGTTGGCTGGTGGTGAAGGATGGTTTCAAAATGAAGAAATGTGTACATAGGATAGGCGCTGCCAGATTTGCTCTATTTTTCCACATCCATTAGGAGTTGTTCTGGCTTTGGTTTACAAGCTTATGTACATAGATTTTGTTGATTCTGTTCATGTAGATTGCCGTTTGTGAAATTTGCTTTCTCATTTGCAACACGTGTCCCATAAATCAGAGCTAATACACTCCCTGCTTTTGTAGGAATTTCTACTGTTTCTTTTAGTTTCTGTATTAAATGGTATTTGTTTTCTATGGATTTTGTCCTATTCTTATCGGTCAGGGGGTGGCATATCTGCCTACTTTAATACTAGCACTTTACAAAACAGGAAACACGTTTTGGAAGCATATATAGCTATATATGTAGACCTCATTATTAACTATCTGTGAGCGAACTAGAGCCTCTAGTCCAAAAAGGTACCTTTTTTAGAGACGTGTATAACAGGGAAGGCCCCCAGGGATGGGGTTCTATACCTGCAGTGGGGTAACTAGCTCGTCCAAATACACACACGTGCAGGAGACCCAGCCAATTAGATATAATGATGGCCTATTGTACTGCCTTCTAGCGGCCTGAGAAGGAGCTAGGCGCCCTCCTCCTCCTGTACGCCCTCCCCCCTGAAGGCTACTTTTTCTTTCTTAAGCCCACCATACACCTCCAGAGCACAGCAAATACTGTAGGCCTATACTCTAAATGCCTCTATGAAATAACTGTAAGGATTGCACTAAATGAATTCACCTGTCTGGAATTAATGCGCCAACAATACTTATCAGTATGGCTTGTCAGTGGCGGATCCAGCGGGGTGGTCCAGGGGACCTGCCCCACCCCCTCCACAAAAAAAAAAGAAGAAAACAGGAGAGGGGAAAAGGAGAAAGAGGGGAAACATGAGGGAAAAGAAAAGTGTAGAGGTGGCCCCAAACAGGGGGCTTGCGGTGCTCGGGGCAAAATATAATACCTCATCAGCTTTCACCAAGTCTTGGGCCCGCCTTCTAGAAAATCCTGAATCCGCCGCTGCCTTGTAACTATTATTCCATGTGCCTTTGTTGTAATGCTTGGGGAGGGGGTAGTGGTACATCATATTAAGGCCTGTCTATCTCATATTGTGTATGGGACGTAAAAGAACCCTTACTTCAAGTATAGCCCTTAAAACATACTAACTGCACACAGTAAACTGCACAACTGACAACTGGAACTCACACAAGACCAGTGTCTAAGACATGGCCGTGTATGCCAGGCTTAACACAGCCATGCAGACCTAATCAGCCTCTATTCCCATCTTAGCCATCCCACCCCCTCTAACTAGCTCTGTCAAGGACCGCCCATCAGAATACTGATTCTATACCTCTACCCCTCGAAGGTAGATCTATACGTTCTTAAGTATAATTCCCCCTCTTCTTAGTGGGTCCAAGACATCCGCTGTGTAGATGTAATCTTTTGTTAGTAGTTCCAATTTTACACTTCAAACAGATGAAACAGTCAGAGGACTACTTCAGGGATGGTACAGTTTGTCAGCCAGCTCCAATTGATTCAGATACCAAATCCTTGATATCTTGTTTAAAATAAATGGAAATCTTAAATCTCCTGCTTTTGATGGGCAGGAGTTGGTATCCCTCTTTTTGGCTGCTGATAGGCATTGAACCAGTGAATTCAACGAAGCTATATGGTGCATCATTTCAAAGAGCCTGGTCCTATTACTTAGTACAGTGTCGCGGCACACAGATGTGGCGCAAAATTTCCAGTGTCGCCCAAGATTCAATTCATATTTTGGCGGTTATAGACGCTGTTGGTGCCGCCTGGAGGCCAATTCTTGCAGCTCATGGCGCATGCGTCCTATGGTTTATTCACGCGCGGCGTCTGCCACCCGGCGTCTCAGCATCGATTTGTATACGCAGCTCTCGCCTTTTGAATAAACCCCTTTCCCCTTCTATATAACGAGCCCATCGGCCAATTTCCACGCTTCCTCTACTGATCTGCCTCCTCCTGGTGGGGTCATCCCCAGCCTACAAGGTCAGGAAGATGCCCTTTTTCGCGCCTGCGTCATCCTTAGATGTGGTTTCACCCTTTATTTAAAAGGGAGTGAGCTGGGAAAGAGGAGTTGGGAGGGGGGGGGGCAAATCGATCCTGGAATGTACTTGGATCGAGCCTGTGGTGGCCAGACTCAGAAGTGAGGACAAAGAAATTGGAGCTCACAGATCTCACAACAGGCTCAGGGTACCTCAACTCTGAGCTGCTCGTGAGCACCTCACGCTACCCCAACTAAATACCTAGATCCCTAATTCTACTCTTGAGAACTTGTCAAGTTCTGAGGTCTTGAACAGTGTTTTGTAGCTTTTTTTTCTTTGTTACTTGTGGCTGGCCATGGTCAAGTGATACAATCAGGTCACCCAGAACTCTTGGTCTATCCTCTCGCATGCCTTGGAGCAGCTCGACCCTTTTCTGCTCCTGGTATTTATTCCATAGGAGCAGCTCCCATTACTACCCTTAGCCTATTGAGAACTGCATGTTGTGTCTTGGACTTTCCTATTCATAACTTCAAGTTATGTTAATCTTTTGTGCCCCCTCTATGTGTCTGATGCACATATATGCGCTGGCACTGACATGCGCATTCATCCATGAATTGATGTTTAATGTAGTTCCATGCCTTTGAAACGGTGCTAAACGTCCATTATTCAATTGCTCATTTTGATTTAATGCTCGTGAGTCTTTGTGATCCAGGCAACAGAGGGGCATTTAGACGGAGGGGAGGGGGGAGGCGTCCCCTCCTTTTGATCTGCAAAATTTAATTTCACAGTTTTGACCCCAGATGCAGAGTTTGTGTGTTACTTCCAAGTGCTATATTCATGTATCATGAGTGCTGACCAAAGTGCACAGGAGGGGCCCCTCCCTTACAAACACCAAAGTATTGACGTTCGCCCCTTTTATCGCTCACGTCAGTGTTCGTTAGGGCGCCACCACGCGGATCTCAATTGCGTTACTGGTTACAGTTATTAAATTCGGCTCCATTCACGACGTGGACGTCGCACCACTCACGCACAGAATTCGCCTTTCAAAGATTATTGAGTCCATGGGGCCTAACGGCGCCCTGGAAGATTCAACGAGGAGAGAATAGGAAGGGATAAAGGCATTATCCCTTCACCACAGCCAAAAAGACTTTTATCTCTTTCAGAATATCTTTCTGATTCTAAATATTATTGGACAAAAAATGTGAAATGAAACAAACTATAAGCTTAAGTACACAGTAAATATATCTAGTTGTTTCTGATGATTTAAGTTAGAAATCTCCTCAAAGAAGTCTGCAACATATGAAATTCAATAGGTATATTCAAAAAATGAGGAAATTGTTTTTGGCTTTAAAGGCGTCAGGGCACCTTGCCTCAGGGGCCTTGACTGTGATTATAAGGAAGGGGGCGCTGTTGTGAAGAGGGTGCCTAAAGCTTCTTTATCACAATTCCTCTCATGCAGGCCTTCTATTAAGGTCTAACTGGCTCTCTAGCATATTGCATGCGGGGCTCTAACCGGGTCCCTTCATAAGCTGGCCAGGGACTGGGCTTAAAGGGGGTGGCCAGCTTACAGGGGTGCTGGTTTCCACTGGATCCATGGATGCATCGGGTTAACAAACCGTATGTGCCCTGCCTTGGAGTGATACACGGTATGTATGGGCCTGTGCTACACAAGGGCCGTCAGTAACCTCCCTTGAAATGCCCATCCTCCACCTCCATGGCTTCAGGACACTGCATGTGTCCAGGCCTTGTAGGCCTGTCTGCCTGGAATAAGCCATTGAACTTGAAGGATAAAACCAGTGAGAATCGACATCCCCCTTGCTTGAAATGATACGTCTAAACTGTAAAAAAAAAAAGAAAAAAAAAGAATGTTTCCAAAATAACAGTGAACTCCTTGTCCCAGAATTGAGATTCGTCGTTAGTTTCGTGGAAATTCCTAGTGCTTAACTGTTCTGCCATCTGGGGCTTCATTGTAGAAACTTAACTGCTTTACTGCAATATGAGTACTTCAGTGTTCAGTTTTCTGAGGAAGCCAGGTAGATTCAACAGTGATTTCTTAGAGTGTAGCAACTCTTGAGAATGACCAAACAATCGACTTGCTTCCCTGGAGCATTGACCTGCTTCTGAGCGAATTACTTTGGACTTACCCTTCAAGGGTGAGCAACATTTATCACAGTTGAGTTACGTTGCCTTTGGTTGACAGTGATAGATAAGCTTGTCATTCTAATGTAGATAAACTCGAGAGTAAGGTGAGCTGTTACATGCATGATGTTGAACATGACTGGTGTTCTGAAGGAATTTGGGGTGAGAAAGCCAGCAGCGACAATGGCATGTCTGTATTGCATGTTCTTGACGCCATTGCCACCAGCAACAACCAAAAGAACTCCCCACCTTTCCCCCTCCAGTCCTCTCATACCCCCGTCCCAGCCATCCTCCTTCCAATAGAACCTACCACACCAGCAATACCAGCAGAAGGTTAGCATAAAGCCTTAGATTAAGTTATACGCTAAGCTCTTTATTCAGAGAAACCTGCAGGGGGCTGTAATTATGCCATTGTACAGTGATGCAGCAATACAATGTTGGGGAGTCTGCTTGCTATAGCACTCTGTCTCCAGGAGTGTATCAAACCTGCAGGCTTGTCATGATGCATGGATGCAGTCCTGGAAAACTGCTTACCAACTCTGTAGAGTATAGAATCATCACAGTATTCATTCATGCATCATGACGACCAATGATGGCGTAAAGCCCCATATCGGCCCTTAAAGTGCTAGGCACCATAGCAGGATTACCACTCAATCAACTGGTATTTCACTCCACCAAGCCATCTCATGAAATAGTCAACCTCGCCCAGACTCCCCCCACCATCTACAGGCCCATGCTTTGGGATTTGAGCTGCCTGTGACGCTGATTTGGAACGACGTGCTGGCCGCGACGTCGGCCCCCGCACACGCGCGGCCCACACCCGACCAAAACAGCTCTCCATCGTCGACTCCCAGTGCGCCGCCGTCGCCAATTACTGGTCGGCGCGCGGCTCGATGGCTGTTTTAATGCCCGTTGTCGACGTCAATGAAGGTCCGCTACCATGGCGGTGCCGCGGCAGATATGGCCATGTCATGCTAACTGTCTTTATGCTGACTTTTAGTTGTTCAGGCTGTAACTTCCGGTCCTGCGCACTGGCATCACTGCGCAGGCCAACTTCCGGTCCCCAGCTTCCCTTCTCATGCGCTTACTTTTTGTTGTGGAACTGTGAGACTATGCGCCTATTCTATAGATTGGATTCTGGTATCTCAGACTACTGTATTGTTTGGTCGTGTAGACCCAAGTTCTCAACTATTTCTGGAATGTATACAGCCGAAATTCCATCTTTAACATATTGAGGGCCACATTGCACTTCAATGCACTAACACCACTTGTCGCCATGACGCATTTCAATGCAGCCTTGGTTGGGCGAATTACTCACCAGTGCTGCATTCGTGCATCATATGTATGGGCCCTACAAAATTGAGACATTCCTGAAAGGTCTGCACGATTTACCCATATAGCGCAGGCGAGTTACTCGCCAATGCTCTATTAGTGCATCAACCAAGCAATTGAGGGTTAGGTCTTGATTAGTTTCTCGGGCCTCCCTAGCCCACTTAAAAGGGTTTATTTCTCCTCTTTCCTATCCCCTCGGGATGTGTGTGGCGCACATATGCGCGGGCACTGACACATTCCCCTGTGAAATTGTGTAATGTAATTCTCGCCATGAATATGACCTTAGTTGTCGAAATGGCGTTAAACATCTATTACTCACTCACTCACTTGATTAGTTTCCGGCGACATCCCTAACCTCTGCCCGCATTTCTACGTCACTTTCTCATAGAAACCGTCGTTAAGGCGGCATAGGCCATGACGTAGACTGCAAGGGTAGGTAATATAATAAATAGGTGTCGATCGGAATATCCTAAAGATAATAAGACCCTCCATGGGTTCTTTAATATATTGTACCTTTGTTAGTACGCTACATTATGTATATATTTAGCATTAGGAAAAAATTATGGATCATGCCAACTGGATTTTAATACACTCCGATTTGTTGGCATGATGCATGGATGCAGCCTTGGCGAGTAGACTTGCCAGGGCTGCATTCATGCATCATGAGGACCAAATAAATGATGCGTGATGGTATCATGGTCCCTAAAGGGTTAAATGGCACGTATTATGAGAGAAGGTGTCAGCTTATATGCCATGTGATTGGGTGAAACAGTGGCGCCAATGGGAGTAAGTAGTATAGAGAAAGAAGTATTTGCCACAGGTAAAAAGCTGTTATTGCCTGGCTAGACTAAGTGTGGGAAATGCCACTTCCAAACTCTTGATACAACTAAGGGTTGCAAATATTAGCAGCTCAACTGGTACTTCATAGCCTTATACAGGAGTGTACGAATTTCTTCTTTTTTTATATGCATTTAGACAAGACACACTGATGTGAGGACTGAAGTGAACTTTTACTCTCTCTCTCTCATGAGTACATTTGTATAACAATGTAGCCTATTTGCAATTCGATTTTTTCTTTTTTTATAAAGACGCCCACTTCTCTATACAAAATCAGCAAACATATCCAACATTTCTCACAGTTATCAATGATGTGATATAGAAGACAAAACTACCCTAAATCACTTATACGTCATACACAAATACCCGACAGTCAGCCCCCAGTTGTTGACAATAGAATTCATTAACCAATTTGTTGCTTTTGTCGCTCAGACAATCAATATTAATTTTCCCCGTGTCTGATTGCCCTTTGCTTTATCTTTTCCAGAAATATGGTGTACAATATCAGCTTAACAAAGTCCAGGGAGTTGAAAGTAAATAAGGTGAGTAATCAATATTCTGTATTAGATCAATAAATAATTTATTGCCATAACAACTGCATATAAATCACTCCAGCCCACCAAAGATCATGTGAAGGCAATCCTGCTTTATATTGATTTTACCAAATTTGGCCAAATTATGGGAGGAGAGTTTGCCATCAGTTTACAATTTCAATCCATCATTTTATGATAAGTTTCTATGGAAGAAAAATGAATTAAGTTGTCAGTGTTTAAACTCAGTTTAGGGCTCTTTGATATATACTCTTAATACAGCCCAAAACATGAACGCATACACTAAACCTTCAAACGGTTTTCTCATGCAAAAGGATTTGGCCAATATCATGGGGATTGACCTTTAGCATTGCTGTCTGCACATTGCCAAGTGTAGAATTTCCAATAGTCGATAAAAACTGTTGGCCTTTTAGATACGAATTCATGATTTCGAGTACATGTGAAGCAAGCCGGCACAGATGTCAGGGGGGAATTGCTTTCAACAGTGTTCAAATGGAATTGGAAGCTGATGCCACGTTTTACATTCATAGGGTAATTTAAAAATATTCCATATCTAAATGGAAAGTATAGATGTAGCGTCCGGTCCATGTATCTGAATCAGATATCCATGTATATTTGCGTTAATGGGGGCAGCCTTTTAGGGGATTTGGATGTCAGATAGACATCAGTTCATCCATATGTGGACTGTACATAGATGATCTGTCAATCAGTTTTACTTTATGTTTAAAATAAGGATTGGCGTTACGGGACTTCAGCTGTCTCTGACAATTTATTCAGATTCAGGTAAAGGGCAAAAGATTAAAAAATAAGAAGAATAAAACAGGAACTTATTCCAAGCAGACAGATAGCTACTCAACTAAGTAACAAGTCCTCGTATTGGGGCCATATAGGTACTCCCTTCGGAGTTTACTATACTAGACATAACATCATACAAAGATTCTCCATATTTTCTGACGGGTCGAAAAAAGCAAGATCAATTCAGATCTAAGAATGGCAAAGACTTTTTCTATAGTTTCTGATGTCCTAGAATAGAGCAAGATCAATTTATAAAGACACAGAATGTACAGAGTAGTAGGGAATGAGCGTTAAGTGCTTCCCCCTACTTGTGATATATGAGTGTGACTACTGTTACTGGCACGATGACGGGGCACTATCAGAGACAATACAGACCGTATAACAGCCTCTACCACAATACCAGGCGGACTGAGCAGGCCTAATGGCCCGGTAAGACTAGCTCCTCTGACAGGCGAGCTGCTCTGCATCTCAATACCAGTCAATAGCAGCTATATTTAGAACTAGGGAGACGTGAGCTGCTCCTAGTGTACACAACAGCCATGCTCACTCACTCTCAGTGTTGGGAGCCTTCAATGATAACAAACCTAACCCTCTAAATGTCATGTTATGTAACAAAGGTCAGTTACTTAGAAGCACTTCGTGGCTGTATCATCTTGGAATTCTTGGAGTGCATCAACGCCCTGTCAGTTGGCATAATGCATGAAAGCAGCCTTACTTTTCAGGGTTACAATCATACATTATTACATTTCAAGGGCAATAAGGTACATGCAACACATAAAGTGCTAGATGTGGTACATTGTGGCAGGTGAAAGGAGTGGGTGATGGTGGGATGGGGTAGAGGTAGTGTAGAGCAGGAAAGAGCTGTCTAAGGAAGGGCAACTTGAATAGGAGAAAGTTGAAATGGGTTGACTCGTTGAGGCTGTTGAACAATAGTCATTGTGGACAGTGGAAGCCTTTGGAAGAGATGAGGCCCGAGATGAGGGTTGAAGTTTTGGTAGAGGACAAATAAAATAAGCCTTGTCAGCACTCCCTAAATACATCACCTAGGTCTATGATAGAGTTTGGAAGTGTCAGCAATAAATGTATATATTTAGATGAAATACTAATAGTAAAGGTGCACTCTACATATTATGTGTACAATATACCAAGAGCCTGCACAATGGTACTTAAGACTCCCTGAAGATGCATATGGTATAAGGTTTATGAGAGCATCTGAGGCTGTCATGCTAATATAGGTTCCATACAGAATCTATCAACCATTTTTTTGGACGTGTTGATTTGGTGATAATAAATTGTCACATTCATTTAAGTATCACTATAGAAACAGACCAATTTCTGATATGATATTATGAGAACAATGATAAAAGCATGATTTATAAAATATGCATTATGATAATATGTACATGTAAGACCGCAATTTTTATCCCCCATCTCAGTTGTACAGAATAATGATAGCATGACAGAACTCTGGACAGTTATCCACATAACTATACACTCCACTGCCATGCTGCCTCTGCCTTAAATAGGGGTAGTCTTCCCTCTTTAAACCACATTAAGGGCCGTATGATGTTTCCAGGTTCATCTCCAATATGTACAACAATTCAATACTGGTCACCAGTACTGATTAACCAGTACTGCTGCCCATTTGAGAGTGTAGGGTCAGCTAGGCGCATGGATGTAGCGCATATGAGTTACTCGCCAGGGCTACATACATGAATCATGCCAACAGGCATAGTGCATTAAAGCATGTTGTGGCCCTGTTAAATGTAGATACTCCTCTCTCCTTGAGGTGTTCATTATTTATCAGGACGGCAGAACACTTGTTACTGCCTCATTCTGATTGATTTCCCATCAACCCCTGGGCGTAGCAATGACCAATGAAAGATCAATATGTAGCAGCCGGAAGGAGAGGCTGGAACGAGGCTCTGCCAATACATCCTGGCATTTAGAGAAAGAAGTACAACATTAACTCTGCCTCAAGACACTCTGCATGGTGTTCAAGCATGAAGCAGTAGCACGGATACATAATCGATGGATTTCTGAATCTTTTCATTATCGCCCAGGATATAATTGCTGAAGCTGCCGTGCAGTCCTGTCTCTTGCTATCCACTTAACCCTTCAAGAGCCGCATAATGTATCAAACGATTGGACATCGCTCCTTGGTCATCATGAAACATGACTGTAGCCCCATTGATGAGTATATCATGAGGGCTACCGTAGTGGCCTCTATAAGCGCCCCGGCACTTTTAGATTTCAACTCACCATTACCCCCGGCCCTTATTCAAGACCGGCGCTCATTCAAAGACCCGGCGCTTATACACAAATACAGGCCACTACGGTACATTCATGCATCATTCTAACCCCACAAGGCTGATACATTCCAGAAGGGTCTTCCTGATGCACAAAAGCAGCCCTGGTGAGTTACTCGCCAGCATTGTGCATCAAATTGGCCCCTAAATGGCAGCCCATTTCCCATTTAGACGCTGGGCACCACGGCATACCATTACTTTGCTGACAGCACCAGATTGCCTGTCTCCTTTTGGACCTGATCCTCCCCATTTTGGGTCCTCTAGAGAGCGTTCTCGGCCACAGGTCGCTGTCGCTGTAGATCAACGGCCAGATAGCCTATCTCCACCACAGCATCATGTTTTTACCTCCTCCTTGTCGCCATTCCATGGAGACTGGAATTCAGTTGGGGACAGCTATGGTGATTTTGGAGGAATCTATTTCTTCTTTTTTTTTTCATTTGGCTATTAGATCTCAAAAACCGGTAGACCAATATCATTTTCATTTTGGGGAACAATATTTTGAGCGCAGAAGAACTGGGGATCAAATTTGTTGAACGCTTTATAAGGTGCTTCAGAGTCAAAGCAGAGGACAATAAACCCCATCATTAAATACTGAATAGGTTTCAATTATATACATATATATATATATATATATATATATATATATATATATATATATATATATATATATATATATATATATGTGCTTAGAGATCACTTTATAATATCCCCATTTCTAGAGTTTCCATGAAGCAGTCAAACCTCAGAACTCTGAGTTGAATCATGGCGCCTATAGACATAGGCCTAACAATTTCCTTTCTCGGAATGTGTTGTAATTTATAAGCTTGGCTGTTAGATCATAGAAATTATACCAAGTGAGAATTCACATGCTTTTCACTGCTTTGGCCACGATTACATTGATTGGGTTTTGAGTTCTCTGGTTATGTGGCCTTAAGCTGTTGTTGGAGGTGCATGTGAAGCTATCTGCCTCCAGGTTCTTTTTACCTGGCTGTTGTCAGTCTCTGATTCATGAGGTAGTCATGAAGCCCTGGAGGAGGAGGGATGAGGGAGGCTCCATGGTGGTTCCATGCTACCTAACCATTCATCAAGACTCCTGCATGAAGGAGAGGGTCCCTCCATGGGACAGGGGGTTCTACAGTAAGTCTGGCCCTGTAAACATACTATCATGTATGGACGGGAGGGAGGGGTAAGGTTACACTGTAAAAAGATAATTGTTGAATCTACCATGGATCCTCGTCAATTGAAAAGTGGACCACTATAATCGTATTGCAGTGAACCAGTGTAGATTTTACAAGAAGCACCAGGTGGCAGTATGGTGATACAAGAAATCTCTGTAAATAATGATGGATCTCTGGAAACTTTGAGACAACGATCTTGACATTATTTTGACGACATTTCTTTTTACAGTGTAGGGGGGAACAGATTGGCGGTATAGGACTAGGGAGGGGTGCAAGGAAGACCATAACAATGAAAAGGGGGTGGAAGAGGTGCACATAAAAACTGCAAAAGCTATTGGTACTGAATCTGTGGAAACAGCAGAAGAGACGGTAAAGAGTTCAGTTGGTATTTACTAAAAAAAAAAAACCTCTGGGGAAATACCTGGCGAGAGTATATAGAGCTTTATTGACAGCTTTGAAATCCTCTATTGCGTCAGCTTCTAGAAAGAAAAATCTCGTGCTTTCATCACTAAGCCTGTTGCTGTGGAATTGTAGCGCGAGTGTGTGAGTCGTGATTGATTTCAGCTTAACTCAAGGTTCAGTTCACGTTCAAAGGACCAAGCAATATTTCCAACAGTAGCAGCACCTAGCTGCTGCCTTATTTATAGGTTAGACATGTTGGATCGAAATCTCTACCTAGATAGATATGAAAATGGTAACACGGCTTGCTAGACGACATGAAATATGGATGTATGAGGGCTCGGAGAGCATCCAATATTATATGAAACTGCCATGCATAACATTGAATACACTGCATATTAGCATGGATGGCTATCTAAGTTGTCCATTTTGATAACCAGTATGTTTCTCAGTAATACTGCAATGGATTTATGTACTCTGGGATATAGGAAAAATGATGCTGGGGGCACACAATGGGGCTCCCTGTGTAGGTCTATATCAAAGTTAAGTGGGCATCCCTCTTACCTCTTATACTTATATCTTATATAGAGTATACATTAGAGTCACTCAGTGTCTTGCCTAGCCATGTACAAAGTACATGTATTTTACACAGGCAGATAGTGCCATTATATCCAGAAAGCATTCCCTTGTTACACTGCCCAGTCAGACAAGGAATGGCAGTAGGCAAATGAGCCCCCTTTCTGTAAGACCAGTGCCTAAATCTCTTTACCACCCTAAATTAAACATGACTATACACAAGAGTTAGGGGCCTGCTCCAGGTGCTCTTCTCCAGGTGTCCCCCTGTCGTCCTGATGGTGCCTGTGGTGCCCCCTGATGGAGGCAGCTGTCGTTACCTCAACCTCCTCCTGCCACCCACCAGGCCCATACTTGTCATCCTCCTGGGTACTTACGTGATCCAGCCTTAAGGAACAGACATATAGTATACATCTGTATGTCCACAGCTCTACTTAGCCGGATACCGTATAGGCTCGATTAAACGCTGGTCATCAGATAACCACTGGTCTCAAATAACCACCAGAGTTATGTGCAGTGTAGTGCAGAACCTTGTCGCATGTTTCATCTATCGGTTCAGATCCCCATCCAAAAAGCGATAAATTTCATGAAGGCCTACTATACAAGAAGGTCGCAGTTGCTCAGCGTGACTAGGTTTGGTTTGGTCTTTTGCCTAACTGCATGGGTGTTCAGATGGGCAGTAATCACTAATGATGGGCAGTAATCACTAATGACTGCATCTCAAATAAGCTTATGTTCCTTAAAACATTCAAGGGAAGAGTGGCATTGAACTCTATTAAGCGGGTATTCTACTGCCATCGGTCGGCCAAAATTTTGCTAATCCCATTATTTTTGATTATACAGAAGTATAGAAAAAATCGGTCGGATTAGTAAAATCTTGGCCGACCGACGGCGGTGGAATACCCGCTTTAGTGGAGAGACATTTAGATGAAGCTCTAAGATATGTAAAGGGAATGTGGCACACTGCTGTATTCTCCCATCTTTCTACCACTTCTTCATCACTGCATCTCCTTGCTTCCTATGCCCCATTCCTCATTGCCTAATTACAAACTCTACAAATGCCTCAAACAATATCTGATCAAACTCCTTGACCTAGGTTACCTTACTCATTTGCCTCTTTATAAACACGCACAGAATGAAATATCAAAAAGCTTTCTTCCGCATAAGTATAGTGGGTCGACATGTCGGAAACATAAATACCAGGTGTAAACGAGGGGTAAGGAAGGGAGGTTGGTGTAGGGAGGTTGACATGCTGTTAGTGACAAGTTTGGTGCACGGTGAATTATTAATGTCACATAGCTAAAGGCAAATACTGTAGAAGCCATATTCATTGCCTTTACCTTCATTCAATATCCAGACTAAATCTATGCCTGAAAAGGAAGAAGAACTGATAATAACCATCGTATAACCTCAAGAAGTTGGTGTAAAATGATTCAGATCTTCAGAGAACCCTGAGATATTTGATACAGTCAATTCACATTAAAAATAGTACAGCAAATGACCTTTTTCCTGTACCTATAAATACAGGAGGTCTACAGGTGTTCTGTTCCTAGAAGTATATCAGTGCCACAGGCCCAATGTACTGAGAGGCGTCATCTTTCTGTCAGCTCCTCTGTTTGTGTGTGAGTCACTCGACCTTGAGCAGCTCCTTCTGCTCACTGAGCTGCTCATGTCTAACCCTTGAAGGGTCATGTAATGCTTTAATGAACGCATGAATGCAGCCACTGCAAGTAACTCAGCTGGGCTGAATTGATGCATCATACCGACCCTTTATGATTGATGCACCACTAAAGGGTCGGCATGATGCCCCAATGCAGTGGGGCATCATGCCGACTAACAAACATGAACCTCCAGCTGTTGCACTCAAAGGATCCACAGAGCTGCTCAGTGGTGTGGAGTTGGACCTTTGATGAGTTTAGTGACTGAAGGATTTTGAGGAGTAGATGGGTGGTGTTTGTTCTTGTGTGTCAGACAGTTTCTGGTTGTTTGCCCCATCACCCTGACTCACCTTCAGACGTCATAGGTTTACACAAGTCAGAGATGCCACCTTTCCTGGTTTACCAGGAATTCCTGGTTTGGGTTCCAAGATTTCTGTATTAAAATTATGTTAAATTCCTGGGAAAATGTGTCCAAAGTCCAGTTTTCCTGGTTTTGGTCAGCCAGTGAGTGGCATCTCTGACAAATACAAGTCAGATTATAAATATATACATTGTAGTACCAACCTGCATATATTGGGTCAGATTCCCCTTTTCTCAAATATTGAGCTGTGGTCATGAACATAACAATTACAAGTCATAAATGGTCAAGACCACTAAATGGTTTATCTTTTTTTCTGCGGTGATTGAAAAAAGGTGATGGAAAATGCTGCTCTATGCCTACTGAGATGGAATTCTGCAGGATTTCCCCTTATTTTAGGGATTTTCAAGCTTTAAAGACCAATACATTCCTAAACAAAATCTTTATTTAAGTGGTTCTATTTCAACTATATTCAATATGTATGTCAGGGATCTTTGTGCCCAGTCCTTTAGTCACTGGGTCTAGGTTGACGACTGCTTTAGCCAGTCTTGTGAAAATCAACCTTTCAGTAACTTAAATTGAAATTATGGTACTTAGGATAACTGGTCCATGCTGGCAGTAACCCAGTTAAGATGATGGGCTGAAATATCTACTAACTGGGATTACAGATATATATCTGGATATACAGAAGTACCTAGGTAGACAGTGGGTTTCTAATTTGATAGATATCTTTGAAAGCCACTGCTGGCCTTCTAAAGCTTCAGACACAAAGCCTGGCTGGCACCTTCATCCTGTTTGGGGTCAATCCTTTAAGGGCAGGAGTTCATCATGCTCATTGTTCAGAAATGAAGTGTTGGCAGGTCTGCTCGCCACTTCTTGCATGCACTTTATTGGAGCATCATGCCGACCCTTCAGGAGTTTATCAATCCGCATAGGGTTGGGATGCTTCAAGTAACTTGCCAGGGCTGCATTCATGCATCATGACGACCAGTGGGCATGATGCATTTGATTTATGCAGTAGTGGCCCTTAAAAGTTATTTCAAGTGACTGACCAGCAGGGACCTGGACGTAAAAGTGGTAGAATAGGATTGAATTGAATCGTGTGAAGTCACCAATACCCATTCTCCAATCTAAAGGTCCCCTGCCATTTCCGTTCTCACCTTTAACAAAGAGACAGTTCTCACCTGACATACTGAACAACTCTCAGTCCTCCTGCTGCAAGGCTTCCTGCCCTACTATCGTAAATATATCTAACGGTCGATGCTCATGGATGTGACCAAAATATGGCAGAAAACAAATATGAAGAGAGCGTGCGATATGTACAGTTCATCTACATCCTAAACAGACTTTTGACAAGTTTGGAATGAAAGATTTTAACATGTATTTACTCTTGAATGGTGATGTTGTAGGGTAATGAAATAACCATGTATAGATAGGCTGATGTTTGGAAATTTTGTTGAAGTCGTAAGAATAAATTGGTTACACTACTTCCTATATTGGCAACCCTTAAGTTACACCAGGAGAGGTGGGCTTCCCTAGCCCACTTAAAAGGGTAAAAGGGTCTATATCTCCTCTTTACTATCCCCTCGGATGTGTGTGGTGCTGTGCCCATATGCGTTGGCACTGACACATTCCTCTGCGACATTGTGTAATGTAGTTCTTGCCATGAGTATGACCTTAGCTGCCGAAATGGCATTAAACTTCTATTACTCACTCATTCATTCACCCCCAGCAAAGGTCCACAACTAAAAATAAATAAATCAATGTACATCCGACTCCTAACGCATATCAATTTATCTTTGATGTATCAAAGTCAGCTTATCCGGCTCAAAAGCTAAATATCTGACTTTCAATCCCTTTCTCCAAATTCTATCACCCCCTACCACTTTCCCCATCCTCTCCCCGTTGCTCTCCCCTAACCTCCTTCCCCAACCCCTTGCTCTTCACTTTGCCTTTTGAAACCCCCTTTTGAATTTAAACCCCCGAGAGATGACGTCACGTCCCGTCATCACTAGTTAACAAAGAGGCCAGCTACACCACAGCTTAAGTGCTATGACGTAATTATATAGAGGCGAATAAAGCAGAGATTCAGCACAAATTAAAGACCTTGAGGGGGCTTATTGTCATTTACAATGACCAGGGTTGATCCCATTTTTTTTATGAGCACATTGACACTTTTGTCAGCAGCCCACAGTCTCCTGCAGGAATAGCTATATATAAAGTCCCCTAGAGGCTATTTTTCATTACTTCCCAGACATTAATTGCTCATAAAATGGCAGCCTTTTAGACGAGCCTTCCAAGCCAATAGCATGCCAAAGGGATTAGAGTGCAACAATGATAAGAAAATCCCTCCTGGCAGCATTTTATATATGAATATACTTCAAAGTAATATTCATCTTTTTCTCCTATATTATTGCAATTCATACATTTAAAGCGGTCCTGGAAAGTGTGAATTATCTGGCTGAAACGGCAGCTTCTCCAACAGGTTGACCTTTGTGGGACATTACTGTCAGCTTCTGTATTGTTATTTCAGTGAAATTAATTTCAATTTTACGACAGTTCCATTTCCATAGCAATTCCATAGATTCTTGATAAAAAGACAGGAATGGACTGGTTTTACAACTGTCATTATGTTGTGCAGGATTTGAATTCGACAAAAATGGGTCTTGCAAATTAAGGCGGCTGCGCATGAGAAAATGTTGTAGAGCCATTGGAGTATCGGTGAAATAAAGAACATTTCGCTGGTAATTGAAATTGCCATTGCTCTTCTTTAGGAGGTCATATTATAAATTGTGTGGATGAGGCGGAAGCGGTAGGGCGGGCATAATCAAGCTTTGGAAGACAAGGGTGCGGCATGGGGGAGTAAGTGTTGGCTAGGGCGGGAGCTGGGACCAAATTGGCTGTTATTGGGCTTTGTTGGGTTTGGCATAGTTATGTGGATTTAGGCGGGCCATGGGTCCTGGATGAGCACAATTGGTTTTGGAGAAGACAATTCAGAACACTTATGAATCATGCGCCTGCCACCCTTGAGCTAACAAATTTGTTTGCCATGGCAGCTTGCTTCTGATTCTTCTCCCATTCTTTCACCCCATCTCTACCTCCCAACCCAGATCCTCCATTATGCTATAGTGATAGATCTTGGTCTCCGTCTAATATATCAGAGCATTCACCCCTACGTTAGAAATAAATTAGACAGTGAAATGCCGGACAAGCAGGGGGTATGGAGTTGGTGAAATTAGGATATTCCTGTGACTGACTGGAGACCTTTTAGCCCTTTGAAGGTTGCAAGTGCCTCAAGACTTCATTGGATGTCATGATGCACCAATGCAGTGTTGGCGCATAACTCACAACCAGTACATTGCTGTACTACAGTGTACCAATCCTGTAGTATAACCAGCATGAGGAGTTACTCACCAATAAAGCCTTTATGAATCATAGCGATAGGAGAATACCCTGAATTACAATTCTGCTGGCCTTACTGTTCCAAACCTTGGAGGCAATTGCCTGAGAAGGCGAGCTACTCGGATCCAAAGAGAGATTGATCAAGGAACAGGCCTGAAGCAAGGAGCAGCTCATGTGATTAATTGTGTTCACTGCCTCAAACCCACAGAAACAAGGCAGCCATCAATGTCAAGTCTTTGCCTTTGAGACAGTCCACACACCAGAAATATTCCCAAAGATGTCTCTGTATGTGTCTCTGCCAGAATGGCTGATTTATAGTATATAAATCTGAGCAATTTGGAGTTTCCATGTCAGATACGGCTGACAGGGGGGTGAATCAAACTCCTTCCCAATTAACCTAACAGTTAGACTCTGGGGAATTCTTGCTCTAAGTTACTATAGGCAAAAGGTTGCATGCAGGTGAATAGATTTGGGTAACCCAGCACTGTAGGCTTCCAGAGGCTAGATCTAGACATGGGTTAAAGAAAGGAGACTTCGTTAGCTTTCCTGTGTTTAGATAAGCTAGCAAGCGGACGGACACCACCCACTTTCTCCAGCAAAAAAAGGTATTTGCCAAATACACTTCTCCCTCCCCGGGACGCAAACCGTTTGAAAAGGAATCAATAAGCATTGTGTTTTGGCTAAGGGAAGGTGAAGGGGGGAGGGAGGCTGGATCCGCTGCATTCAGTCTGTGCTTACATTCCTTGGTCAGAATAGCTGGAGGCATCCACTGATGGTCTGTGTGTTTTGATTGGTTAATAATATTGTTCTTAGGATGGGACATGAGGTCTGAAAATGGGACTGACAGGTCCAGGGTTACAGGCTACAATTCTGACAAGTCAATTTTTAAAACTAAAAATGGTTTTCTTAATTCCAAACTGTATTTTAAGTGCAGGAGGCAAATTGTTTCAAGTGAATCTTTTCTGATAAAAGTATCTTCTTCTTGTGTCTAACAAGAGCAGTGACGATGAGAAGGGTGAGTTGTGAAAAGAAGAAAATACTGACTGTTAGGATGTAATCAGACTGCATTGCCAGAAAAATGTACCATCCTACTCCTGCCACCTAACAACTGCATACACAGCAGTTTGCCTCCTCAAATAACCTGCAAATAGAACCTATACAAATTCCCCCATCATCGACCACAACTATTTCAATTGGGATTTCTGAAGCTTTGTTGTCAGAGTATTGTGTCTGATCAAGGGGTATAAGACTACCCCCAGGCAAAGAATCAAACAGCTATCTGTGTAGCCATTGAGGGAACTATAATATCTCAGTTATTTGTGGAGGGGATTGAGCTTCGTCTCTCACAAAGATTTGAGACATCGCTTTGCTGTTCTTTGGAAGTGGTTGTAAGTTTAGAAAGGAGAAAAGCTTAGGATCCAATAGTGTTTATACAGGGTACTCTGAAAGCTTTCTGACTTGTCTCAGTCACTTATAGAGAGTGAATAAGCTGGGGTGGCAGGGGCTCTTGCACTTGGTGCTGGTAGTGTCCCTTTCTTTATGTACAAAGAAGGCATAGCAAGAGAAGGGCCTTTCATAGTATAATGCATCACACCCATTGGTCGCCATGACGAATGAATGCAGCCCTTCTACTTACAAGGACTGCTCTGCATTCATAGGCCTACATGATGCAGCCTTCACAAGTTATTCTCCAGCCAATACTGCATTCAAGCATGAAAGCAGACCTGGCCTTAAATCAACCCTACTAGCATGATACCCTCCCAAAGAGTCAGCATGATACACCAATGCACCACCGGCGAGTTACTCTCCAGTGAGTATTGATGCATCATGATGTAAAACCTGGAGGCATCGTGCAGTCCAAAAAGGGTTCAAAATGTGTGTAGGCTTCTGAAAGTAGCAAAGGCTAGATGTAAAAGCTTTCATACTGAGCACTTGGATGGAAACAGAAAATGTCTGAAATCAGTGCTTGTTCAGCCTTCACAGAAAAACATGGCTTACATCTAGGATGAAATGTAAGTCAACAACTGATGCTTAGATTAAGCCAAGAGCGGGATGGTGGCGCCAAATCGTGCTTCACAGCCCATCAGGTAGCTACAGAAATAAACTTTTATCTAACACTAGCACTCAAAGGACAGAAATAACAAATCTAGAGTACTGATGCTTTATCAGTCAAAATGTTAGTCAACAATGTCTAGGTGCCTGTTGGAGATAAGTTTGAAAGGTTTGCATGTAGTACTCAGTTCTGATCTGAATTACAGATTACTAGTTGGAGTCTTGCAACTAGCTGGTGTAAGGATTATAGCATGCACTGCAAAAAAAAAATACGTTGAAATTGCGGCGCATTCTTTGTCCCAAAGTTGCCAGAGATCCTTTGTTATTTTCACAGAGATTTCATGTACATTTGTGTATCATCATATTGCCACCTAGGGCTTCTTGTAAAACTACGCTGGGGCAATGCTTTTCAATTACACTGTTCCACTGTTCAGTTTTACGAGGATCGCTGGTAGATTCAACAGTTATCTTTTACAGTGTGTAGGTATTCCAACGACTTTACGTACAGTGACTTTGCAGTCTCCATGGGTCTTCTATCTCTATAGCGGAGTATTATTAATACCAAGATTGCATGTTATATCCAACAAACAAATAGGGAGGAAATACTCCTCATGAAACTACCAATGGGTAGATGACATGACAAAGAGTCATTCAAGAACAGTCAGTTCCTGAAACCTTTCAAGTTGCAAGCATTGTCATGTTGTGATGATTTATGAACTTTGAAAGGAAAAGATAATCATTTTGTCTTTTTGGATATGATGCCATCAAGACCAGCCTCAGGTAGCCTAGCTGGCTAGACTGAAGATGACAAATGGAACTCTGATCATAAATGATACATGAATGTATACATCATCAGGGCCTGGCATCAGGGCTACTTACATGCACCACAGCAACTCTACATATAGGGCTGACACACCCTAGAAGGGTTTGCATGATGCACCAATGCTGCATTAGTGTATCATGCCTGCAAAAAATAACATGGATTTGAGTCATCATCCAGCTCCAAAAAGTCTAGTTCTGCTCCTTCCTCCATGGTCAGTTATCTTTAGGCCCAGGAGGAAGAGGAGGAGGGCAGAGACACTGACAGTCCCAATCTGCCTGTTGCATGCTGGTTGGTAATAGGGTTAGGGTCAAAGGAAGCCATGGCCCCCTGACCCCTGCCCCTAGGGCTGGGCTGGACACTTTACAGAGAGATCTCTATGTAATATAGTGGGCTGGGGTAACTGCTAATGATGCCGTCTGCTTTTAGCAATGATCACATCAGCCTAGAGAGACTCTATGACATATAACAGGTCCTCCTGTTATCATTATTACACCTCCTTAATAAGGGATCCAGCATGGCGCAGTGCAGATTTTCTTAGAACCAGTCTTTCCAGTATCTGGATCTTTTGTGGGAGCTGTTGACTCAGCATTCAGGGATGATTCCATGGAACTTTCTGTCTCCATAGTGATATTCTTCATACTATATATGACCAGAAGTTATATATTTGCTTTGATGATTATGGAAATACTCCACATGATTAGATCATTTTCCAAAACCTTAGACACCTGCACTTTACTACTTTTATCGCCTTTGGATAGAGGAATGGACCTATTGTCAAAAAAAGAGAAAGAAATCCAGAAAAAGGCAGATCTAGAGATCAGCATACAAAGCAAAGGAGTGTTCAGTCACTACAAAAATGCCCTTGGTGTGTCATGTAGATTCAATAACGCCTGTGGTCTGGATAAGGTTACCGTGGCCGTCGTATCGGCCTGACCTCTGGGGACCTTCTTGTCTACTCCACACCGTGAGACTAACCAGAAACCAGCTCCACCAGATCCCGCATGGATCTTCAACCGACACTATCTCTACCCGCCCCATCCCCGGGGACCCCGGCCGGCGGGGTAAGAGCATCTCTCTCTGCGTCTATGACCCTTTATGGACAGATATGATGCCTCAAGGCTTCAGTGTGCTTTACTGCCTTCATTTGAATGCGCCATTGCAGCTCGGGCGAGTAACTCGACGTAGCTACATTGGTGCATCAGACCGTCACAAGGCATATATATCAACCCCATAGGGTCGGCTGAGACATAAATACTAGCCTGGCGGGTAGAATCAACCAGGACGCATTCATATATCATGATGATCAAAAGCCATCAAATGCAGGGATGTATAAGTCTGATTTCAGGGATTTATAAGTTCCAAAGACCTATACAATTCCCAGACAAAAACTGGTTTTATTTGAGCATTTCAGGTGTTTTCAGCCACTTCTCTCTATTTAAAGCATCTTTTGTTGCCCTTAAAGGATTAGACAATGCCTTGAGCTGCTCATCTTCCCATACTACTCACAGGAGCAGCTCGGCTGGGCCTCGAGTCCCTCTCATGACATCTTCCCTGGGAGTTGTGTGCTTTGTTTCTGCCAAGTAACTTTGTGCAACTTTGAGCTATGTGTTTTTGTTTGTTTCTGCATCCCAGTGGACTTGTCTATTGATTATGATGTGTGTATCAGAACACTAGATGCAGGCCCTTAGCCCCAGGTTATTATGGGAGGGAGGATAACATAAATCATTAAATGATCTAGTTGATATCCCTCCATTGCAGAGAAAATGCTCCAAATGTTTGTTCTCCTTGTCATTCCAGCCCATTCAGTTAATCTTACCCTCACATCATCCTTCCTCACGATTCTACATCCTAAGGGTTGATTTATAGGGGCAGGGGCATATAGCTGCAACATATTTTTTTACAAGATCCATGACTGGATACAGCCTGCATACAGTCCTGGCAAATAATTTACTAGGCTGCATCCATACATTATTGTACCAAAGAGCTATGCTACAGGATCTCCTGCACCCTATATTGGTCAGTACGCTGTACCACTGCAATGATGACAATGTTCCCTAGATCTTGGGGAGTAGGGTACTTGAACTCCACTAGATGGGGATTTCTAATCTCCAATCACAGTTTATGTTCCAAACATCTGTATAGGAGAGGCGCTTTGACCAATGGGTCGCTAGGGTGCCCCCTTGTGAGTAAGGGTTAAGGCAGGTGATGATTGACTGGTAACTTCTTAGACATGACCTGCCTGTATGATGTCCCTAACATATTGTAGGGGTTCATTCCCTACTCGGGTGCATTGAGCCTCCAGAGGCCAGCTCACTTGGTGGTCACTCCCCCTATTTATCTCAAGTTGAATACGCGAGCCCCATAGGCTTAACCAAGAAACTCTGTATCACACCCCCCAGTGTGATAACCCTACCCCGTATCACACTCCTAGGGAAACATCCAAAATGGGCAAATAACTGATGATAAAATCATTTCTAATGCCAAATAAATGGAATTTTGAACATATCTGACTAAATTAACTTGAGATAAATACAAAGGAGCACTCGAATTGGTCAGCACTGAGGATTATCCCACTCGGCTTCGCCTCGTGCGATAACCCTCAGTGCTGACCAATTCTCGTGCACCTTTGTCTATGTATACCATACCGATCCAGAGGTAGGTGGAAGGTGGAAATGTCAGTGGGGTCGTGTTGGTGACAGGGTATGTCAGGCCAGGGCAAGTAGCTCAGAGGTAGAGCTTCCGCTTCGAAGTTGGAGGGTCCCGGGTTTGAGTCCCGGTTTCTCCAAGAGACGTTTTCGCCGACCTCTACACTGGTGGAGAAACCGAGTGGTCCTGCCCTGCAAGGGGGACTAAGATACTCGGGACCTGGGCCGGTATGGTATAGACAAGCGCTTCAACTTGCTAGTGCTGGGGGACTTGGAAACAGGTGGCACCCACAGAAAGTCCTGGGAACAGGAGATTACACCTAACTGTGTATGACTCAGTACTGGTACCGTTCAGACCTGAACTGGAGGATCGGGTCTGGCGGGATACGGTTGAAGCTGGTTGGGACGAGTGTAGGGGTTCGTTCCCTCCTCGGGTGCGTTGAGCCTCCAGAGGCCAGCTCACTTGGTGGTCACTCCCCCTATGTATACCATACCAATCCAGAGGTAGGTGGAAGGTGGAAATGTCAGTGGGGCCGTGTTGGTGACAGGGTATGTCAGGCCAGGGGAAGTAGCTCAGAGGTAGAGCTTCCGCTTCGAAGTTGGAGGGTCCCAGGTTCAAGTCCCGGTTTCTCCAAGAGACGTTTTCGCCGACCTCTACAATATATAGGCAGGTAGCCAGCCAATGTAGACCTAGGCATGATGCAACCCTTAAGGGGTTAACCTCTCTGGGTGTGAATCCTCAGCAATGGCCTAATTAAATCTTCCGGTCAGTGGCCTAAGGTGTCAGGCAGCCACCCTTCTCTCTCATTCTAAAAGGACTCCCATCAATTACTGAAACCCTTTCAGAGGCCGACCCTTCCCTTATCCCAACCCCTTGGTTTGGATGGCCACTTCAGCGGCTTCAGGAGGACAGGTTCGGGTTACCTGGCCACTTCGGGATCCTTCAAGGGATTGGGGACTGTTGGTGAAGTAGAGATGCAGTGATGAGGAGGGTGGAGACAGGATAGGCAGGCCTTTGTGGGGTATGAAATGATAGAATTGCGAGAAAACCACTTCACTGGAAGCCTACACTAATATATTAGATATTCGTCAACAAAATTGGGGCTTTAGTTTAGGGACTATTTCCCCCTCTTTAATTTTACATATATCTGCATGGGTGTCTCGGTATCCTTAAAGTAAAACCATTCAAACAGAAAGCTACATAATTTAGGGTTTTTGGTGAAGGGTTGGTTTTAATTTCCAAATATCCAGCTGATGTTAAGATAATAGGTGTTAGGTCAGATCCGGGTCAGATCCCATGCATCCGCTAAAGATCTACACTGTTACAGGCATAGGGAGTCCTTATTTCAGTCTGTATCTATTTCCTGTAGATACTTCACACCGGGATCTATCCCGGGGATCTATTCCTTACTTAAGTGTTCCTCGAGTTTCACTCCCCAGCTAAAGCTATACGGTTGATTAGTGTCTTGTATTTTCGGCGTAACTTCGGCCACTTACGGTCGCCACTACCCCTGGTGGTCACTTATCGTCAATCAATGTGTTGTCTCCTAAATAGAGTAGAAGCAGAGGGGGTAAAGCCGACAACCTCACTTTGTCACAGCTTGGGCGAGGCCCCTTTCTCCTGCAGGCCTATAAAACCCACTGGAGCGACCACCGTGCCGGAGTATAGCCCGGAAGTTGCTCAGCGCGCCTGCACCTTAACGGCGGAACCGGAAGAGGCCGTGCTGAAAGTGGAGGGGGTTGCAGTTCCCCTGTTGACCGGGTCGTGGCGCCACCGACATAATTTTTGCATTGGGAGACCTGGACATGAAAAGCTAGTTAGTGAATGGAAAAGAAAAGACAAAACAAACCTCTATATATCTTGTTCCCAAACTTTTATGACTACTTTGCAGTGCTCAATCCCTGCTCAACCGCTCCCTGTCGGTCTCTCTCCCTCCCCTGTCTGTCATCTCTCCCCCATCTCTATCTCCCTGTCTCTGTCTGTCTGTCTGTCTCTCTCTCTCCCTCTCTCTTCTCTCTCTCTCTCTCTCTCTCTCTCTCTCTCTCTCTCTCTCTCTCAATCTCTCTCTTCCCAAACCCTACCTCCAGACCCTTCTCTTCCCTGTCTAGTTAGATCCCTTCCTCACCCCCCCCCCCTTGTTTTTGGACTGCATTAGCTGTCATTGATTCTGGTGATCCCCTCATCAGCTCTCTACCCGTGGCGCCCTCATGTGAACAAAGAGGAGATTACTCTGTGGTAGGACTGACATTTGTCGGCTTGATCATTCCCCACCCAGCGTCCCTCCACAGATCGCTGCTGTCGGAGAGACGTCGGAAGCTGCGCACGCAGAACGCAATACCCTTATCGGCGTCTCGCCAGAGGGAGCCACATCCCTGGGAACAAAATCCGTGAGAACTGCGCATGCGTGCCACCAGCAGGCGCCTGCGCAGTGGAGATACGGCCGAGGTGTGAGAGAGTGATACCAAGTAGACTAGATTAACCTTTGAAAAAAGGTGGACCGATTACAAGAGGGAAGACTCGGGTGGCAGGCAAGCCCGACCCAGTTGAAACTCTTTGAATATAGAACCCTCTGTGCATTCAGAACCAGGGAAATTCATAGAATACATACCACGGGGAGATAGAAAAGTAGGTTATAACTATTTAATGGTCGTATAGTGCATTAATAATGCATTATGCCCATGTGCACCAGGACTGCGTGAATACTCGCGAGTACCATATTGATACATCATGTTTACCCTGTGCGATATTGATATACTCTCAAAGGGTCAGGATGATGCTCCAGTGCATTGGGGCGTCATGATGGCAAATCTTAACATGAATCCTTTATGCATCATGTGACCCCTACAAGGGCTATACAGAGGGAGGGCGGATGAAAGGCATACATAGAAGGACAGGATGCCGTCACACGATGACACTGCCATGTTGAGGACACAGATATGACAAGCATGATGGGGTTGGGGAGGGGGAGGAGGGAGGGAGGGGTAAAGCAGATACAGGCACCAACACGTTCTGGTTTACCAATATATGAATGTATAGATACATGTAGAGAAGATTTCCATTTTAAATGCTTCTCAAGAAAGAAGGGCGTACCCTTTGAATAACTTGAAATTGAATATAAGTTTTAATTCTATATATTCTTTTCCCCATTTTCCCAACATTACATGGAATGGTATCGGTGGTGTGGCTATACAGCTTCGGTGTTGTGTGCCTATATAGCATGCATTACTGCGTATGTGTAGCACATGCATACTAAAAAGAATGTTTGGTATTAGTACTCTTTTTTATTAGGATTTTCTGAAGACATCTTATCTATATCTAACATATGAGGCATTGACACTTTAACTAGTCCCCCCCCCCCAGGAAGGCAGACATCCCAACCCTCTGACACACACAATATTTGGGTTTGTAGGTAGACACCTTGGGTAGGTTGGTGAATGGAAAAAGTGTTAGGCGGGTGTTAGGCACTCAGACAGCAACTTGAGAGTGTCAATGGCTCTTCAACGATGGTTTCAAATTTAAAATCTAATTTTGGCTGCATTAAATCATACAGGTGCATACAAGAGGATAAGGGATAGATTGAAATGGGTGTGCACAGACTACTATAATTATCTTTTACTAGGTATGTATGAAGTTTCTTTAAACCTTGAGGCTGCTTCTGTGGTATTAAAACTTGAAATGATCCAGACGGCAATTTGATATCAGTAACAAAGCAGACATCAACATTTACATCCAACTTTACGCCATATTTTCTGAAAGTATAAAAACACATACTTTTATATCACATTAGCCCTTGAGTTGATAGAGCAAATGCCACACAGTGAGGTCTGGTATTGAGAAGATATCCAGACACTGGGTTCACTATCCTACCCTAGGAATGCTGGAGTCCTTCCTCCAGTTCGCCTGACGCTCACCAGGTGGCCCCTATTTCCAACCAACATGGCGGTAGGGCATTGCATAACGACCGTTACACCACGCCACATTCCCACTACAAATGACCCCATATCAAACTGTGTGGAATTTTATGTGTCACCCTCGTCGACCTCATCTGGGGGAATCTGAAAGAGAAACAGGGAAACCCCCTGTATTCAAAAAGCATCCACAAATCACTGAGTTGTACTCCAGAGAATGAAACAATGGAGGGTCAGTGGGAGTCCCTACATGACCCATCAGGATTCATGGAATAGCAAAAATGACTGCCATTGGTTGGGAAACAGTCATTGAGAAACAATGAAGGAAGTCATGGAGAAACATTGAAGGAAAAGATATAAAAAGGTTCACTAAGAGAGATTATTTGGCTATTGTATTTCTTAAGTGAAACTTTTTTGTGCTTCCCTCGGTGGCAGACCTCCTGAGTTGCTTCTTAGCCCCCTCCCCCCCCCCCCTGGGGAGTGGTAGGAGAGTTAAAGTAGCTGAGTCACCCTTGTCTGGTGATAACCCAGACTCGTAACGCCCTTCTTAGGGCAGTCACAATCTGGTTACATTTTTAGGCCTATAAAGGCAACAAAGTGCTTTAATATGCTATGCCCTTGTCGCCATGATACATGGATAATATTCTTATGACTACCTCACCAGGACCTAAATGGGATTAATACATGATGCAATGCTAGTAAATTACTCACTGTCGCTGCATTAGTGCATCTCATGATTAAATGGAAATAAAGCCTAAGGCCATTTTACCGCCCATAAAGGGTTTACCCAGAAGCATTGATTGGCATAGTTTTTATAGAAAACCGAAACAAGCCCACTGCATTCCCTCACTGTATTTTGGAAATGGTGCCTTTGTATAAGACATGTGCATCATTTTGGAGATCTAAATTACTATAAAATAGAATTCTACAACCTAATTTCCCGCTCTTTACCACCAGATTAGCAACCAGCTTAGTGTATCTGCATAGCTGCAAGAACAACCCTTACCCATGGCTGCTGGCTGTCTTCCAATGGTCAGTGTATACATAGCTAGTGTAGTGAGGGATGGTTTGGACAGCTGCCCAGTGGTCAGTGTACTGTCCTTAATGGGGTGGTCGGGGAGATGCCAAGTCCTGGCTGTACAGAGTCTACGGCCTGAATACTGCACCGGGCGATAAAAGGGGAAACTGAAGAAACTGGGCATTTTATTGGGAACGTTTAGCCCAATTAGGGTAATACACCTGACGCTTATTGGCAGTGGATCAGGCTATTTTCTAGCCATTGGCGTCATGTAGGCAATAATAAAGCTACTTCCACTATCATGTAGCCTCACTTGTTCAAATGAGATTGTCGGTGGTCAAAGGCAAAGTAGCCAGTGGCAAAGTGGTATTCTGCTGTACTACTCTCACCTGTTCTGCTGCTCTCCTGGACCGCTAACCATATACTTGCCCTGTGAGCAGTGGGCACATTCTTCAGTTCAGCATTGGAACAAAGGCCAGTGTTGATCGGGCATTTTCAATATTGAGACAAGAGTCCCTGTCCCTTGCCTATACAGTGGAGGGTCACAGCTATTGGGATTAGCTGTGTTTACTATTATAGTTAAACACCTATGCCCCTAGCCAAACACCTAGCTCATGTCCTTTTATACCTTATGAGCATAGTCATACAGGCCAGTGTTGCTGTAGCCGAGGCAGATGGCTGAGGTAAATGGCTGGACGGTTCTGTGAGGGCCTGTACTAACTGGCCAAAACAGTGGTCATGACACACGCAGTCTGTGGACTCCCACTTCCATTTGGTCAGTTTGTAAATGTTTGGCCAAAATCGGACAAATTATGCTGTCCTTAAAGTGTACCTTAAAGTGTGGTCTTGACTATGCCTTACGGGCTTCCCTAGCCCACTTAAAAGGGTCTATATCTCCTCTTTCCTATCCCCTCAGGATGTGTGTGGTGCACATATGGGGGGGCACTGACACATTCCTCTGTTAAATTATCAACCTGTGAAGCATGGGATAGCCACTTAGTGCCACTAAAGTGCTGTAAAACACAAATCAATCAATCATTGGCTATGCCTTAAATCTCCCGACTGTGACATTGTTATGCATAACGGCATTGTTTGGAAGTCAGGCTCTCTGATTAATATTTTTCTCCCAATACGTTTTGTCTAGATTTGGGCCAAAATCTGGAGAATTGACCACATGCTGTCCATCCTACAGGTCTAACCACCACAAGTAGCTATGTTATCACGAGGCACTCACTCAGTAGTCTGCACCATTTAGAACACGAATCCTCAGATAATGCCACACTTGATGTGCCTCTGGTGATAATGATGTGTCAATGCATGTGTAATCATGTCTGTAATCACCTCTCACAGTCATACACACCCCTCATTAGTCCCAGCCTTAAACCTTTAAATGCACCATAGTGCATTAATTCAATGATCAGAAGTGGATCCAGGGCTTTGAAAATGAGGGGAATATCCCTTATTTAGCTCTTGTTTGGGACAAATTGAAGGCCGAAAGGGGGCAAATAAACTCTTCATTACAGTCAAAAGGGAAGGGGCGTATCCCCGTAGCCCCCATCTAAATCCGCCACTGATAATACCTCTGGTCGGCATGATGCGTGAACGTAGCCCTGGCCAGTTCCTCACCAGGGATGTGCTCATGCATCATACCAACACGATATGGGTTAATACAACCCCATGATGCACCAATGCAATTTTGGCATTGGTGCATCAAGGGGACATGAAATAGGAGGTATCAGGACTCATTAAAGGGTTAAAGCACTCCCAGATCCATGTATTGTTCACCTTCCCAGAAGTGCCAATTAAACTCAGCCTTACTGTAATTAGCTGCTCGGCCCTTTTTTAAGGAGCAGAAAGAGGGTGCTGCTCATTGCAAAGCTTTCACTCCTCCATATTGCAAATTAGCAATTCCATATACTTCTTACATGGTAGTTCTAACAGTGACAGAGCTAAATGATTGAAAGGAAGAAATGGAGATTATGTTATGGAGTATGATAGCCCTGTTGCAAATTATCTTAGAATTGTGATATGACAAGGAAAGATATTCTCGATCAATTCTATGTACATTATCTCAATATGAATGAAGACTCACTTCTCATTTGTGCAAGGATGTAACAGGGCAACTACACACATAACGTTTCTAATCATCTGCATTGCTTTGAAGTACAAATATATCAAGCTATATAATTACTAATTTAGCCATCAATACTCTTCATTCAAGCTGGATAGCCAGCAATATTTCTATCAACAGCAATTGGCCCTGTTTTTTCACCATATCTCAACATGTACTATACAGGGATGAAAGTCTTCAGGGAATTCCCTGATTTCAGGGATTTTGAAGTTCCAGGGCCCTATACATTCATATAGAAACCCAGGTTTTTGTGGCGAATATTGGACCATTTCAGGGATTTTTGTGCTCTATGACTTTCATCCCTGACTATAGAACAAAGAAAATAAACAAATGGAAGTATAAGTAGGGTAATGAGTGGGTAGGGACTGGTGCTTCCAACCCCAAGGCTCATAACGATCCAAGTTATCAAAGGACAATGTAACCGTTCTAGCAGCAGCTGGTCCCGAGCTCCTCATGGCCTTGAGGGAGTAACTCAGCAGAATTTAATTGGTCTGAAGTAAGAAGTTAATACTGCATAACTTGAACAAGGAATTAGTCAGGAAATTACCTCAAAACTGAGAAATGAATGAAAAATGAAGAAGACAAGCATATCCTTTATTACTTCCTGCTGATGCAGAATGGCAGAGCCTACAGGGCCAGCATGATGCATGAATGAAGATTTGGTGAGTTACTCATAAGGCTGTGTTCATGCATCATGGTTTGCCATAATCAAGGAAGTACTCACTACTTCCTTGCCATAATGAATAAGCCTTTGAAAGGATAAGTTCCTATTGGGTAGGTTAACCTAAAGGCGTCCACATATCTTCAGATATCCATCGCATTTATTTGCCATAATACTAAATCAACATTGCCAAATCGTTCATGAGCATTGAATCAACTAGTTGATATTAATGTCAATTCAGTAGCAAATCCAATATTATTGCTATTTTCTAGGGGTTGACCTCTCAAAGATGCCACTTTTCCTAACTTTTTAGGAATTCCGAATTTTTGATTTCCATTCCTATAGCTCACATAGCCATTATCAGCTGGGGGCCGCCATTAGACCCCGACGGCACTATGACTAACACCTTCAGCCCCCTACTCCGCAGTATATGCCAGGGATGCCTCCCATTGGTCAATAATACAATAGCCATGTGCCGTATAGGCATTTCCTATTGTAAATTGAGAAAATTAGGAGGATTTCCGGATTTTTGGGGATCAGTGAGTGGCATCCCTGCCTCTCAAGTTATGTGGATGTTTTTAGGTTAATCTACCCTATTGGCAGCCCATAACCTTATTTCCCAGGCCCTATCACACACAGGGCTTAACTTGTGTTCTTTGCTCACAGGGGAAGGCGGCAGAAAAGGTCTTAGCCACAACTATCTGAGCTGTTCCAGAACTGGCAGTCCTGGCTGGTCAAATATCATGAGACTGGCCAAAATTGGCCAATAAAATAATATGAGACACGCCTCAGCGCTTCAATACGGTTGTCTTAAATGTCATAAATCCCGTCTTGGGGAAATTAAGTTCATTTCTCCCTTGAGAGTAGGATTTAGTATGGTGACAAAATGCAATCTCTAGTGATTCAAGTGTTTGGCCACACTCATGAGAATGAACGTTTATTGCCTTGCCTGTTGATATTGCCTTTCTTGTTGTGTCCTTGGGCTTACAGGGTAATAGGGAATTGATGAGCTCGTATTGTATGCCCAATGAAGTATGTGATTTAAACATGGGCTATGGTGGGAAACGTTTCCATGGATAAAATCCAAAGGCCAGCAGCGAATTTGAATTGTGAGCATTATTATAGGGCCTGAATCCAAATATGGTTTGGTTTGCAGGAAATGGATGTGGATTGTCTTAAATGTGGAGGCGGTTGGTAATCATGACAGTATCATTTGAAATGTGTGAGCAGAGGATTGGCCTTTTTTAAAATATAAAAAAAAATATTAAAATATAAAATAAAAAACAAAATTTAAAATATAAAAAAAAATTGCCACCATATTCAGTGTCCTTTATTCAAGGTTATGCTGGCGTAAACAAGGCTCCCCATTATTTCATATACATGTATCATACCTCGAGGTATATACATGAATGTTTTCTATATGATAACACTATTACATCTTTGCCATCTATAATGCAGAGGGAGAAAAGATTCATCGTTTTAGAACTATACTATTATCATTTTGTATCAGTTTTAAAACTCCGCACTGTTCTTTGAAAAGACTTGAAAAGGAGCATTTTACTATGAACATAGTTTCACTGATGAAGGGAATTCTATCAAATTCTCTATGAAAAGGAAAAAAAGCTATTAATGTCTTATCTTAGGCCAAATAAAAAAAAGGTTTGTTTCCAGTAACCCGACCGACCCTAGCAAAACAGGGGCAAAAAAAACTTTTTTTTTTGGTGATTTTGAAGAATTTTGTCTCATTTTTTCACATTTTAAAGAATTTTTCATTACTTTTTGAGGATTTTTCCTGTATCGATTTCGTGTTCTTCCCCTCTCTCATAGTTGCCATTTTCCCATCATTATTTAACAATGAAATCAAACAATTTGATACATCCATTGATATGTGCCCTAACATTTCCTATATAAATGTAAAAAAAAAAAAAAAAAAAAAAATCTGACCTACCGACGCTAACTCTTTGACCTATGTTACTGGAAACACACCTTTTATTTTTCTTTTCAGCCATGATAAAAATGGATTTGTCCTGAGACTAATTTTTCTCTTGTCTTCTTATGTTTTTCAGCACATAGCATGGAAATCTGAAGATCACATAGTCCGGATTTGCCGATCGAGAAGAAAATCAGCGGTAAGAACTTCTCATCTTTTAAAATCATTTATAGAAGCAGGATAAACAGATGTCTCTGACAGACAGAGGTTATCTTTTTGTCAGCAGTTGGGGTGCTGAAAACGACTTAGCCTTTAAGACTAACGACAACAATGCATGTGGCGAATATTAGAAATTATAGTTGAAAGTATGAACTTTAGGGAGTTTTGCAATAATTCCCATGTTTTCAGACCGATTTTTTTTTGTGATTTATTTTGATATTGGCTATGGGTTCCATGGAACCTTTTTTTTTCATCCAGAAGAAAAGGAAATGAGACGTAATTAGATTTTTAGGAGGGAGAACAAATTGCCTCCACAGAACCTAATCTGAATAAACTGCTCACAAATCGTAAATAACATGGATCCACCCTTAGTTTCGCACTACCGCTATACCTTCCTTAGTAGGGGACACCGTTGCTTGATCTGGTACCTTGCAAGATAAACACTGATAAGAGCCAGCATGAAGGGTACCAGGTGTAATGTAATCTACCCTAAAAAAAGGTCTGCACTGAATATAGGGAATTATCTGATATCAATAATGCATCCCGCTAGGTGGTATAGTAGAGTGATGATCCCAGGCAATCCCCGATATTTCTATCTACATGGGTGTGTGTATAGTTAAATGAGAGCCCTGGGAGTCAAGCGATCCATGAATATATGATCGACCTACAGCTAGATCACTCTACTTATACATAGAACAAAAGAACGACATGTGGGATCTACAGGAACTATTGAAACTGTAATGAATGGTTCCTGAAGGCAGTTTGAAGTTTATATATGGGTTTTAGGGGGAATTTCATCCTGTGCCATGTTAATAAAAAAAAAGGAATAAAAAAAAAAGGAAAAATGACAACAGGACTGGGTGAAATGTGGTTTATGCTGATGGAATGATGTCATAGTTGATTGATATGACCAATGACTACCTGCTAAAGTGGGAGCTTGACACATGAGTGGCAGCTATGTATAATCACATTAAACTCTATTATAGGCCTCCACGCTAAACGCCATTAGCGGCCGCCCTTTTGCCAAACGCCAATAAAAATAATGACAGTAATCATGGTCCTACAAAGCGGTGAGCAGCTCACTGCAGCCAGTCGCCACCAGGGGGCGCGTTCTGACAGACGCAGGACAGATGCGGGCAGCAGACGACAATTAGCCGAGAAAGGGCGGGAAAAGGGCGGGGCGGGGCCGGACAGGGATCCGCCATTAGTACCAGGAAGGGATTGGGTGTGCCCTACCACAGTCAGGCAGGCCCCTTTGTGGGCGGGCGATTCTCATCTCACGAATTTGCCAATATTTGACACAAAAAGGCAAAACGAAAAAGAAAGAGGGATGGTTTGAGTATATCTTAGATGTTTTTACCTTCTTTAAGTAAACGTTGTAGCTGATTAATGCCAACATATATACATGTAGTGATGTAGTTAAGTTAAAAAGAAATACAGTGGAATGATTTTAAAACTTTGGCCAAAATCATGAGAATCGACTAGCAGGATTCCTAACCAGACCAGGGGGAGGGGCGGCGGACGGTCGGTGCGGGAAGGGGAAAGGTGAAACGGGATACAGCCATCATGCTGACTTCGTTTTGCACTCTCAATGGGGGGAAATAGACACTCAGTCAGACGACACAATCGGGTTTGCGTGATGAAGGGCCACGGAGAAAAGGTATAACGGCATTTGTTAGTCAGAACCTTCACCTATGTGTACCCTTGCGTAGGGCTTAGTAGTAAGTGCTCTAAATTCATATATATGTGACATAAACTGGGAATAGGTACCTTAATACACCCTGAGTCACTAAGGGCCCTTTTCGCAGATCCTGTCTACTTGCAAATACATTGCCCATACGTTATAACTAACCTAACTAAAATGGGGAAAGGAATTGGCGTATTGAGAGAGGTAGAGTGGGGAAGGGGGCATGATTTGAATCGTTAGACGTGAGTAGTACATGACAAGTGGCATATGAAACAGGTACCTCATTCTCTCATTTTCCTATTCACATTGGGTGTAATGGCGGTGCAGAAATACTAAAACAATTTCTGTATACTCAAAGCTCGCCATATGCCGTACAAAAAGTCCCCCAATTACAAGTATCTAATGGAATTAAATCAAGAAGACATGTAGTATGAGCTAGATTATGTATAGCAGCTCTAAATGAACAGCAGTGACTCTGATTGTCCCAATATAGACGTGAAACAAGCTCCAACAGAGTGTAATAATAAAGCAGGACGACTGACACTGGGCATTAAATCAGATCACATCCCAGCCCGTACTACATCTAATCCGACAGGCCAATGTTGTTTGGCGGCGCTAAAAGCCCGCGTCTTGCCGCAGTCTTTAATCAAGGTCTGGTCTTTAAACCCTTAAGGAGATCATGATACTAGGGGTTTTATGTTTTGTGGTCGGTATGATGCACCAATGCAGTGCTGGTGGGTCTTCTCGCAAGGACTGCATCGGAGCATCATACCGACCTTATGTGGATGCCCCAACCCCGTAGGGTCGGCATGATGCATGAATGCAGCCCTGGCGAGTTACTCGCCAGGGCTACATTCATGCATCATGCCGACAAATGGACATGTGGCCCCAACAGGATTAATGAAGCACGGCCCCCTAATGAAGCCAGAGCTCGGGTTTGTCAGCCGCCCTCGGCACACGTAATAAATATGATGTCTGCCTGCGTCCCGCTAGTCGGCGCTGACATCCGATACCCGCCGCCATCAGGCCCGCCATAGACTATGTAGGGAGGGTGGGGACTTGGACGTGCATGCGATGGTGTTTTCATTTATCTGATTTAGAATTAAATTTGTACATACATGCTGTATGTCTTAAATTCAGGATAGATTATGGTTGTTTAGGCCTGATTTAATCCCACTCGTCATATACTACTCACACCTGAAGGCTTCTCAGTGCCAGCAGGCCCGCTCTAGACTATGTAGGGGGAGTGGGGACTTGGACGTGCATAGGGTAGATTTACTGAACTGATTTGGAACATAATGTGCACATAGGGCCCTCATGTTATGTCTTAAATGCCTAATATGTGGTGGGTATTAAGTGCCTGATTTATATCCCAACTGCCATATACTACTCATACATGAAGACTTTCCAGCACCATCAAGCCCGCCATAGACTATGTAGGGGCAGTGGGGACTTTGACGTGCCTGGTGTGGTGGCTTCATTTAACTTATTTAGAAGTTAATGTGCACATACATGATGTCTTAGTTTGGTATCAGATTTAAACCACACTTTCCATATACTACTCATATCTCTGGCTATGTATGTTCTACTCTCTCTTCTCTTTCCCTTCTCGTTCCTCAAATTCAATGAAGCTTAACCTCACGTCCCATTTCTACCCGTGACCACCTTCCATTTCCCTTCCTTCTATTCCCATACAATCCTTACCAAGGCCAATATTTAGTCAACAGCCCTTCACAAAATGCCAATGCCAATACAAAATGGCGCCAACTAGTCCAAGTGGCAGCCCAGGCATTCAGTGGCTGCGGCTACCTGAATAGTCTAAATCATCATGCCTTCATGAAGAAAAGTAATATTAACCCTTATACGGTTAACTGATGCCTCCCCGTTTTCATTTAACCTATACGGCTTCACATACATCATGATGATGCATGTGTGCAGTGCTCGTAAGTAACTCGCTGTCGCTGCCTCAAAGGTTATGCCCAGGTTAGTCCTGTCGCGACATGGCTGTCATGATGCATAAATGCTGTTATGGCGAGTTACTCACAAACTCTGCATTCAAGCATCATGGCAACAGCAGACTTAATGCATTAAAAATAGAATGTGACCATGAAAGATTTAAGGCCACCCTGGCAGCATAGTCGGGAGAGGAAGAGGAGGAAATTGGAAATTTTTTTATACAAGAGGGGAGGTAAGGAGGGGCTGGAGGGAGGGGTTGGTTATGGCGGCAGGTTGTTTGTGGGAGGTGCCAAGGCCAAAAAAAATAATGCTGTGTTTCCAGTTACATGTATTGAAAAGAGAGGGTTGGTAGGTTGGATTTTTTTTTTTTTAATTGATTTTTTTTTTATTTTGTATAGAAAGTAGGGCAAACATGTTGGATTCTATGATTTTACAGTAGAAATACGAAAAACATAAGGAATGTTAAGCATTTGTAAAGGATATGAATGAATGTTAATAATTGTATACGAATAGATGATGCCCTAGATTAGCTCCATGAAAAAGTGATGAAAAATTGTGAAAATTACTGGAAAAAATGCTTAAAATTTCCCCAAAAATGTCAAAAATTCCCAAAATTAAAAAAAGCCAACAAATTTCCAGGGTCGGCCCTGTTTTGCTAGGGTCGGTCGGGTAACTGGAAACAGGCCCAATTACCAGGTGTCAACGTACATCGCTCATTCCTACTTTCTATTGATCTGTGTGTAATGCTGACCATTGATGATTAGTAAGTGGGCTTTTAAAAGGTTGGGGTCTAATGGAACTGAATTCACCCTCTCATAGTGCTACACATGTCTGGTACACATGTATTGTTGATATCGTTTAGAATATTGATTTTCATATTGTTTTCTCTTTTCTCACCCACAGGAGGACTGTCAGAACTACATCAGACTGGTGGTAAACCAGACGTCCAGTGACCTGTTCGTGTGTGGCACCAACGCCTTCAAACCTGAGTGCCGAGTCTACAGGAGTGTACCTGTAAGTTTGCCACCTTTTCTTAATCTCTTAATGCTGCAAGGGCCGCTGATGCAGGAGTGCATAATGCCCTTGATGTCGTCATGATGCACCAATGAAGTGCTGGCGAGTCTGCTTGCCAGCGCTTCATTGGATCTTCATGCTGATGCCGATGCATAAATGTAGCCTGAGACTTAACAGGGCTGTATTTATTATGCATCACTACAACCAATGGACACAATGGATGGATGCGGTATCGGCCTTCATAGAGTTAAGGATGGAACGCTGCCGGAACGCCATAGCGCTGGCATGATGCAATAGTGTATCATGGCAAAGGTTATTTGACATTGATAAAGCATCATGCCTGAAGGGTAATATGCCACGGTGTGATTAGAACATGCATGTTCCATTCTCTCAAATCAATTGCTGTACTTAGGATTTGTGGTTGTATTAATTTCTATTCTATCGAACACCCCCAATCAATGAATCCTGTGATTCCATTTACATTGTAAGTACATCGCTTATTCCTACTTTCTATCGATCTGAGTGAAGTGTCTAAATGCAGAGTCAATATGTTTGGATCAATACAGTGTCGGTATCAGGCCACATCCCCTCTCCATGCCTATAACATCTATTCTCAATATCCATATCATCAAGCCTGTTTTTCACAGAAATTCACAGTACAGGGTCTCTGATCGATTGCTTTCCTCTAAAGGTTCTGATTATAGGAGATTGGTTCCAAAATAAATTATACAAAGAACCTCACAATGCACCTTCAGTGTGAAGGAGAAATGATGAAGTGAGGACTTCACAAGAGGAAGACTAGATTGGACAAGTCCATGAAAGAAGAATGGGAAGTTGACTGCATAAAGGAAGAGTTGTCAGTCATTTTGTAGAGCTTCATGGGGAGTGTTGTAGGGTCTATTGTCAACAGTTTGGCGAAAATACATTATTTACATCACTGCACCATGTTATTTCATCACTTTATGGCATCACATTTATGGGGAAATAAATAAATAAATAAATAAATCAAGTAGTGTTTGCAATTTTGTTCAGGGGCCGTTTACAACGCAAATGTTACACCTTCCAAGACTTTAAATCAAGGCATGTGGCCATTATACTTTGTCATATTTTGGCCAGACTTGCGAGAATCAATCATATGGATAATTGAAACTTTGGAGGACAGAATAAAGTAGATGGTTAGGGGGATTGGACGCTGGTTGTGTATGGAGGGCCGCGGAGACTACAGACCTGGTTAACGGGTGCCCCAGTGTCAGGGGATGTATGAATACAGCCACCGAGCTCCGACGCCTTCCTAATGTACTTAGCCCCAAAGAGGATTCCCTCCGCCTCATGAATAAGTCCCTGACGTAGCCTTAGGTCAGAGTCGGGGACGCACACAATTTCAACTGCAAATAATTTTTAGTCTGAGCGACGCTGGAAGTCCGCCGAGATCAAAATGTCGTCTGCGCCGAACGTCCATCACCGCCACTGTGGACGATAATAAGGGGCGGCGCAGAGCCAAGATGGCTACCGGAAGTGAGGGGATTGGACGGTGATTGGGGTCGCATGGGACGGATTGTCTGGGGGTGATTGACGAGGCGGCATGATGACAGTAGATTATGCGCCATCACACTATGTCTGATGATAAACTACATAGGTCCCTTACAACAGTCCACGTCATGGAAAATACACCTCAACTAGCCTAATCCATGGAACTAGGATTCTGTACAGTTCACATGGTTTAGACCTTTGTACAGTCCATTTAAACATGTTGGTGTTTGTATCTATCTAGGCTTCCATTTACCTAGAAAACTCAGCATGCCACATGTAAATTTGGTTAGTAATACCCTTGGCAAAATAACAGTGATTTACTGCAAAAGATTCAAACTTTCAGACATTACATCTGCCACTAATTTATTGAATTCTTCCTATTGAATCTATAACTATAAACTGTTCAGATAACTCTGCCATAAGTCTCCATGAATGCCTGTTCTGGTGCTAAAGGCCATTTGAAGATTACCGGGAACATCCAATTTGGTTTATGATATTCACACTGAACATCTTAGAAATACAAAGTAACGGCGTTAAGTTCCATGTCAAACATCGTTTCCTGGAAAATTAGAGGGCAGCCTCAAGAGAATTTAGCCTTTCCGGTAGTGCATGCCTTTATATAAGCCAATTGTCTGCAGGCATAAAAAAAAGTATATAGACGTACTTCGGCTTGGACACAATGGCTTTCAGCCAAGAAATAAGAAAACAGATACAAGGCATGAAATCTGTGTCAGATTAAGATGTGATATCAAGACGTATAGAGTACACACTCTTCAAATTCACAGGAAACCAAATTCTGATCGACTTTGTGCAAAGTTAAAATAAACCCCGCTGGCAATGGCCTCCACCAATACAATTTGTTTCCCATACATCTGATGAAAATGGTTCCAAATTGAGTCTGTAGAGGGAGTTGGTAGGGGATCGGCGCATGTGCACTTGGTGTCAGAGCAATGTATCCGGTCCATCTAGTCTCACTTTATTTGCTAGTAAAATAGAGCTTGCACTGTATTCCCACTAGGGAGCGCTGAAAGCAGTCTTTTCCCAGTGGCAGTTTTATTTCCCTATGAAGAAGAATGTACACTATGTTTCATTACATTTTCCCATTTAGTATACCAAAGCTTTAGCGTTGATTACAATTGAAATAGGATACATTAAACCAATATTCATGATTAACATATAGGCAACATATTGTTTGGCATGAAGTTAACAAAATAGTTTAAGTTTGTTTATTTACATTGTCACACATCACTCCAACTGTATCACTTGGGAAGCTTCTTTAAAAACTATCCATATGTAATTACCGTAATCTCCCGCGTATAAGGCGCGTCTTATAAGTGAATCAAAGGCCTACTGCACCTTATGGAACCTCTCAGAGAATGGGGTGCGTCTTATAGGCGGGGTACTTTTACTATAGGACAGTACTGAACTTCAGAAATCCAGTCCCAGGTGCGCCTTATAGCATTCTCTTGAACTCAGGGTGCGCCTTATACGTGAGGTGCGCCTTATACGCGGGAGATTACGATAGTAGCTGTGCCAATCTGATCTTATTATTTGCAGAAAGTTCTTTTGTGTCTATTGTACCAGTACGAATTGTATTCCTCTCCTACCTTTTTCTCTCTCGTTCCATGTTTTTTTTTGTTGTGGGGGAGAGTCTCCAAGCGCATTGTCCTACTCTTAACTAACTCCATTCAGTATTTCCCCAACTGTGCTTGGAGAATGTGGTCTGCAATTATACACAAGGCTTGTATCCCAGTGTGCCCTACTGACGGCGGAAGTAGCGCGCCGCACGGCCTCTCGGGAAATCTCGCAAATGTTCGCTACTTGTAAATTTGTACGTGGCTTGTCTGTGCACAAATAACCGTTCAACTGTGCCACGAGCAGGGAATCGAGTCTCGCGTCGTTACTGCTTTTTGCCCACTTTTCTTTTGTCAATTTCATTCCGTTCCCTTTTCTATGGAGTTGGTTTATTAAAAGATCTCATCAATTGAGGTACCACCACTTTAATGTTAACCCTTTAAGCGCAAATGCAGGAGTGCATCATACCCATTGGTCGTCATATGGTCATGATGCACCAATGAAGTGCTGTCGAGTCTACAAGGAAGCACTTCATTTTGAGCATCATATCAATCCTCTGGGCGTCTATCACCCCCATAGGTTCGGCATGGTACATGAATGAAGCACTGGTTACTCGCAAGTGTTGCATCCACGCATTATCATGACGATTAATGAGCATGATGCATTAATGCATTTGTGGTCCTTGAAGTGTTAGGGAGTGATCATTTTTTAACAACAGGGGGGGGGGGCTGGTGGGTTTGCGCGTGGACGCCCGAAAAAAATATCGACCCCCCCCTCTCGAGGGGGTAAAATTTTTCGACCCCCCCCATAAGGGACAAAAATCGCGCGTGAACGTCCCCTTTTAGCCTATAGTAACGCGCGGGGGTTTCCACTGAAAACAGGTGAAATTATTTTGACCCCCCCCCCCATCAGAGGTATTGAAAAAATTCTGACCCCCCCCCCCCCCGGTCAAGGGGTTGAAAAAATTCTGACCCCCCTCAAACCCACCGGCCCCCCTGTTGTTAAAAAAATGATCACTCCCTTAACCCATTAAGTGTCACGTGATGCCTCCCAGATTATGTTCCCCTCCCGTCATGATGCACCAAAGCAGAGCTACTAAATGACTTAAGTACCAGCAGAGATATGAATGTATAGTATACGCCATGGTACCAGCCCCGAATTGGGGCATCATGCTGACAATATGGAAGTGTATCAGCCTTGTAGTATTAGCATGATGCATGAATGCTGCCCTAGCGAGTTACTCGCTACAGGCTGCAATCATGCATCATGACCACCATAGCCATAGGGTGTATTAGATAAACAATATCACTGTCCTTAAATGGTTAAATTGAGGGCTAAAGCACTGTAATGAAACAAATATTTAAGGGCTAAAACACTGTGATAAAACACATGCTTAATTCAGTTTTCTTCATTTCAGGGTACCTATGAGGAGATTGACAACCACTCAGGAGTCGCCATTTGCCCTTACGACCCACATCAGAACAACACTTACACACATGCTGGTGAGTAGAAAATTTCTTTTCATTTCCTATTATTTATTTATAAAATTTATTTATCTATTATCATTCATTTATTTATATAATTCTTTATTTTCAAGATAACCCCAAAATATGTATTGCTTAACATTATAAAATTTCCTTTACCGATGTCTCAGAGACGTCGTATACATAGTTATAATATGTAAACTTGAGGAGAAAATTCAGACCTAAAAATCCCTTGGGTGTACATCGTATTTCAAGAAAACTTCACATCTCTTAAACTTTAAAGACGTCCTTTTAACCTATGTTCTTGTGCCCCCCTGGGGGTTATGTGGTATGGTAAACAGTAAGTCCTACAGGAGGGACCTCCTCCAGGGGGTCAGTGCTAGGCCAACCAGAGGTCTCCATACTACAGTAATTATAGGTGACAGGTCCTCACCCCTTAAGCCTTTAAGGGCCATGTGATACATACAGATTCATGCATGTTTGACTTCATGATGCACCAATGCATTGCTGGTGGGTAGATTTCACCAGGAGTGCATCGGCACATCATGCTGACCCTTTTGGGGGTGCATCAAGTCGGCATGATGCATGAATGAAGACATGGCAAGTTAATCACCAGGGCTGCATTCATACATACATACATCCCTGATGATCAAAGGGCAGAGTACATGAAATGGCCATGCCACCTTTAAAGGGTTTAACCACGCCCCTTACCTGAAAAGGTGTGAATGAATGGAGTGGTGGTGGGGGGGGGTCTATTACCATGCACTGTCATGCCTAACGGGGCCTCCAGGCGATGGCTCTGAATCCCTCTGCTCTGTGGGGAGTGTTGGTTTAGGTACACGAGAACAGGTATATATGTATGTATGTATGAGTTTGCACAGTGCAAACAGGAGAGCAGACATATTGGGGATTGTATGGAGATACATGGCCACAGGTGGTAAGGGTAGACTCAGGCCTATAGCTCGATGCAGCAAGTTGGGAACCTGAGTGTTTTCCAGTTTTGGAGGCAGCTGTGCATGTAAAATGCCTTCATTCAAGGTACATTTTTGTATATGCTGCAGAAGGCAAGTCTTGTGTATGATTCTATCTCAAAAATCATAACAAAATATGAAAATATAATCATTTGCTATGCATTATTCCCTCATAATACATGTCAGACTAGACAAAATGCCCTCTGTAGGTCCCATATGGGCTGGAAAAGCACCATGCTCATAAATGACTTCATCATTTTCAAGATAAGAATATCTGAAGACCTGAACAATGTGAACAGGTCCATGGTGCAAAACACTTTTGTATCTATTAAATTCCATCATTAATTGTTGTTTTGACCTGATGACCCATTGAAAACCATATTGAAATGCTATTAGAACCCCATATTAGGCATGTGAGACCTATTATAATGCACTATTGAGCTATTTAGATGTAAATAGCAACAAAAGCGCTGTCGGCACCAAAGACTAGAATCGTAAGATATGGCTAATTCCTCTCACACTTATTGTATCACTTAGATATTTCACATGCCTTTAAAGATGATCAGGTAGACCATAAAAATGGATAATTCTGGTATCAGTGGGTGATCATGCATCCATATATGGTTATCTATGTGGTCCCACATAAAAAACCAAGCAGAAATTTTGCTGAAAATCACAGATTTTGCAAACTAACAAAAATCACATGTCTCCCATAGTGTAATAAGCCACCATAGAGGTAGGGAAAAAAAGCATACTCATTTATAAACTTGATGGGTCAGTATTATGCACTATCTATCAAAAACTGTTGGTTAGATTATTTTTTCACAAAATATATAGGGCCAAACTTTGAAAAACAGCAATTTTTTTAAACTAATGATTTTTAAATTTATAATTTGTACTTCAGTGGTAAACTGTGCACTATATAATTGTAATACCATCTACCCTGGCCTGAAAGCAATGAGTTTCATCTTTCATTTGCTGCAAATATTGTGTAAATCGGATAATTTTTGGCTAAACTACAGCATTTCTTAGCGAAAATTCAGCAAAAACTAAGTTTTAGGTTCCCAACTTGCTGCATCGAGCTATAGGGATTGTAATATACCACATGGGTCTCTAACCGTAGTATTTTTAGAGGGAGGAGATGCATATGGGTAGGGTAAGGGTTGTTATAGAAGGATGAATGGCTGGGACGAGGAAAAGAAATAAGGAATATCCCTGAATATTATAGTGAACTTATGATATACAATACCAAGCTTTTGAAATTGGACAATATGGATGACCCACAGAATGTTTCTGTGGAGTTTCACAACTTTTCTTCTGGTGACTTGGCTTCTAGGGTCCTTTCAAAGAATACTTGATAAGTTGACAAAAATATACTATTCAATTAGTATGTAAGATTGAAACATGAAACGATGAGTACCTTTTTTTATACATGTAGGAAGCATAGCCCATCTTTTAAATTTTTTATCTAAGTGACTGAGCTAGAGAGTGCTAAACTTTTAACTGCCCACGTGATCCAAAGAAATTTGTGTGAAAGTGTGTGACCTCTACCCTCCACCAACTATACTGACATGAAGGTTACAGAGGGAAAGTGAAAAACATGCACAGGTTGACACCCTGGAAAATACCTATTGTAAAAGGGTAGAGAAAGTGATCGGTGAAGCATAGTGCTCGGCCTGAAGTGACCGCTGACCGAGCAGGAGTGACCAGCCTCCTGACCCCCAGATCACTCCTTTCAAACCATTTAAGGGTCGTGTAGTGCTTAAATGATGGCTCGGCTCCTAATAATCGCCCATCCCCCTTCTTGGGGGGACTTTTTTTCAGACTAGAAAAGGGCCAGGTTTTCATGTATGTAGAGTCTGTTAAACTCTTAACTACTGGAGTCCCATAAGTATAATTTCTAAAGCACCCTGGGTGCTAGTTACATCGAATATGGTTATCCCTTTTCTCATCATTAAGCACAATAATGCAATCTTGGTGATTAACTCACCTTGGCTGCATCTATGTGTCATGCTGACCCCACAGTATCAATACACGCCTGTCGGATCAGCATGATGCGTTCCTGGCAAGTTAACCACCATCACTGCATTTGGGCATCACGGCAACAAAAGAACATGAACCTGGAGGCAGCATGTGGCCCATAAAGGCCTTTAACACTATGTACAGACAGAAACAAATGGTGTAGCAGCACCCAGGGGACCATTGGGGCATTGAATGATAATATTATTGATGCTCTGTGGGTCCGTGAAAGGCCCCTATCAGTAGGCGACTGGCTGTATACAATGGGCTGGAGTCCAGACCCTATTTACATAATTACAGCCCCTCTACTGGATGCTCTATACATAGGTGGGTAGTGCTAACGGTGCACAAAACAGTCCCTTTCAGAGTCTGTTTTGAAAGCATAGAGCTAATAAAAATAAAGTCTTCCATCATTTGCAGCAATTATGAGATATAATGCAATAAATAGTTTTCTGTCTGCTTTTAAATGACATGACAGATACAGAAGTTATATGTCTATGATTTGATTGAATATCATAATGCATTACATTGAGAGATTATATGATATCCCAATACAGAATAGCTTATATTACTGACTTTGGATCAGATTATTTGCAGCTTTGTATACAAAATGGTAACTACCTTTAGACAGTGAAAGCTACTTATCTAAAATTCTTTCTCATCAATGAAAAGTAAAAGCCTTTCACTTTAAAGTTTTTTCCCATCAGCTATCAACCATATCAATTTGATTTCTGAAACATACCATACTTGTAAACTTATCTCTACAGTGAAAGCTATTTACTTAAAGTTTTATTCTAATCAACGAAAATAGAAGGCATTTTCCATCAGCTATCAATCATATCAACTTCATTTATGAAACATACCATACTTGTTATACATTATTGAGAGCCTTATATGTGCATCGATAGGTTGAGTATAGACATGCATATATAGATAGAACTAAACGACCGTGGTGTACGAGGTGGCCGATCCACCACGAGGGGGGGGGGTCCCCAAGGGGTGGATCGGCCACTGAGGACATCAGGGGAGTTTAGTTCTATATTTATTTTATGTTTTTAGAGTATTTAATCAACTGAAAATTAACAAAATCCGTTACCGTATTGCCCCGTACAAGCGGCGGTCCGCCATTTTGAATGTTTACACGCACCCAGAACGAGGCTACGGTGTAGTATCCCGAAAGTCGGACCATCCCAGAAGTCGGCCGGAATTTTCAAATAATTAATATGAACTTTAACCATTTCATAATTCTACGGCGTAGGGACATTATCATTAGGGTTGTTGTCCTTTCAAGTTCTATAAGACGAGAGGGATGTTATCATGGTTTTTATGTTTTCAAAAAATTATTTATTTTCATTGATTTTTGTGGCCCATGAGCGATAATAGGCTTAAAACATGGATTGCGCATGCGCAGCCAACTTCTGGGATGCGCCAACTTCTGGGATACGACAACGGTACCGGATCGGCCGCTGTGGTGGATCGACACACGTTACGCCACTGGGGGTGTGGCGATCGGCCACGCAATGCTATCTCTACGGGAAGAAGTTATTCACATAAAATAAAGCAGAGAGTAGGGCACCAGGGTGCACCAACTTAAGCTGCGTGACACCTCGACCCCTTCCCTCCATTAGCACGCTGTATATACCATTTGAAGTACATGGATCAGAGAGGCAGAACCTCGGTACAAAAGTTAGAACAGTTAGAGTGTGTGCATGCAAAGGGGTTATAAAAACATTTAACAGCTAAATGATGCCCCCAGGTTCATGTTCCTTTACCATTATCGTAATGCACCCAATGCAAATACTGGTATCTATACCTTACCACATTGGTGAATCAAATTGCTGACACTTTGGGAGTGTATCAAGGTCATGATGCATGAATGCATCTCTGCATCATGACGACTAAAGTTGTTTTACTTTTCTGGCAATTAGATAGCTGTAAAATATTTTATTAGTGTACTCTGTGGGTCCTTAAAGGGTTAAACTTGCAGAGGCATGTCTAAATTTGGATCTTATCCATGGGTTGTCACGTGACAAACATGTACACCAAGGCCTACAGTAAATGGTGACCTTAGAGCATACCCGAGGTCAAGGTGTCAAAGTAGAAGATAAAAATGTCACTTAGGCAAAATGGGAGAGTGGGAGACTAAAGTAAACAGCATTGTCTTTCAAATAAACAAAATCCACAGAAGAACTGTCAAAGGGTTGGTTTTGAGCGTATCATATATCCCCATCACAAATAATACCAAAATAATACAAAGAGATTCCCTCATATAAGGTGTTCACAAAGGGCCTACCACTCGCTCCTGCAAAAATGGAAAAGAAACAGAGGTAATTTCGGAAGATTCCTTTATCCTTTGAATTGTATCACAAACCATTTAAAATGCATAAAAAAAGTAATCAACACAGGCCTAATATGCCTATCAAAACAAGACGCTTTGTGATCGTAGGACATTATGAAACCAGCTTCTAGTCACATTTTTAGGCCTTTATGTAATACCCTCCTGGCGGCCTTGAAGCCTGGGAAGAAGGGGAGGGGGTTGGATGAGAGAAGTGGTGTAGGTTGGAGGTATAGGGGACAGCCACTATGGGACTCTATGTACATTATTCAGTAGGTGGTTAGTTTTACACTGACAGCACCAATGTTTGTGGTGGTAGTAGAGGCATAGAACCAGAAAACATCAGGGAGGGTGTTTGGGGATAAAAGTGATAGCGTGTTTTAACACTAAATAGTATATACCGTAATGGCTTTTAAGCACCGGGGTCTCAAATAAGTGCCAGTCTCGAATAAGCGCCTGGGGCGTAGCGGTATCAAGAACAATCGTAAGCCCTAAAACCAGTATTCAAATAAGCGCGTGTCACGAATAAGGGCCGGGGGATACAGAGGTATTCAAATTGATAATTGGCCGGATGCTTAAACAAGCCTTTAAGGTACATAATGTACAGGGTCCTCATTTAGTATTTTTACACATAGGATATTAGGCAGTACCGTAATAAATGCTTATGTTGGTAAATGTGAAGGTGGAATGTTATTGAATGGGCCATTTTATGCTTTTGATATTCAAAGATAAAAAGAAGGATTTGGGCCGGGGTATATTAAGGCTGGGGTAAGGACACTATATTAGCAAGGATAGGTTGTAGAAATGATGATGCTGACTTTGGCATTAGGTCCAGAGTAGGATAATTGAAATATTGTATATTCTTTGATTTTCAAAATGGTATCTCTCTTTTCTCTCACCAGATGGCAGTCTATATACAGCTACCATAGCAGACGCCAATGGCCGGGACTCCCTAATCTACAGGAACCCAACACGAACGGTGCAACATGACTCACAGATGTTAAATGGTAAGTCTGCTTCAAGTACTTCTCTCACAGAGGACTATAAGTACTCCTCAAAAGGTCTGCCTTTACTATTGTGTAACAGACAACGTTCAGTTTTCTCAAAAAGCTACTGTTCAGCCTGTAATCATATTGCACAGAGTGTAGCCTTTCCTGTCTGTCTAGGCATTCTATGTTTCATATTCATATGGTTTCCTTTATCAATTTCTTTGGTTTTTTGTTTATCAAAGGGTGACATTTTGTGTAGTTATTTATTGAAATATGCTCAGCACACATCACTGATATGATAAGGGAAAGTCACAGTGAGCATATCCTTTAGTTCAAAATTAAATCAACATTGAAAAGTGATTGATCAACATAAAGTTGCTAATGTTTTGTAGTTTTCATATGAAAAACAACACAACTAAAGTCCCAACTTGGTTTGTAAATAATGACATAAGTTTTATTGCTGTATTTGAAGTTGCTAATGTTGTTTAGATGCTCAGCTAATCTCTATGCCCACTGGCTGTGGCTTCTTCTATCATTCTGGGTACTTTTTACCGTTGCCATGATTCAATTATCCCCTCATCAATTTTTCATTGTGACCTACATTTTTATCCCCCAAGTGCATTTACCATCACCTAATAGCTGATAAATCAGATTATGGGACGTACTTAACTTACTTGATCGCTCATAAGTCATTTATATACTCGGAAATGTGTCAAATAAATGTAGTTACAATCTCTGTACCAGTACTAGGTATACATATAGGCAATAACCCTGCATCTCATAGAGAGTTAAAGTAACTTTTTTTATAATATTCAAATGGATTATAAAAGGTAAAACATGCAGTGGGGCAAATGAAGAAATAAAGAAAATTCTTCTTTTTTTCAAGACTAACATCTTCATTTAAAAAAAAAAAAAATTCGAGACATTTTCCCTTTTCTCTGAAATTTTCAAATTTTCTTCAAGTAGGAAATGTTGCCACCAAATGCGATTTCAATTATGATGAGAAGCATTTTCAGAACATTGAAAAGTTACTTTTGACTGTGTTGACAGACCCAGATAAATGATATAAGGAATGATTGTCTAGAAAATACATGGAATTAATCTTGGTATTTTTATTACTTTCAGACCCAGACTTTGTCAGCTCATTTGAATACGAAGACAACGTCTACTTCTTCTTCCGCGAGTTCGCCGTGGAGTACATCAATTGTGGAAAGGTAATTAAAACTCACCCAAGCAGAAAGAGTGGAACTAAGTCAGCCACAGTTAGATTAACTAGACTGAAGCACCGAGGCTACAACCACTGTAATTGTTGTGCTATGTTTTAGAGGAGGTTTAGTCAGACACATTCTTTCTATTACTATTCTTGTGGGAGTTTCCTAGAAAGCCAAAATGAACACATTTGTAACTTAACCCATTGATTGTACATTTCTATTCTGTAAGGGAAGTGCCTAACGGAAAATTGATATTAGTCAATTGCAAATTCTTTTTTTTATCTGTAAAAATAAAATGGTTTTATAATGCATTATCAGCACTGACCATTGAATTACAAAAGATTGACATATTTACCAGAAAGTTGAATTAGGTTATCTTTAACTCTGGTGACAGAAACACGAGGAGGGCGAAAAGGAGAGATAAATCAACCAACTAAGCTGCGCCTGTGTCTTAAGTTGCACCCCAAACTTTTGAAAAAAAAAAAGCAATCAGCGGCATCTGCGCTTGAAAAATCTGATTTTAGTAGGCCGACTGTCCTGTAGTGTCCCTGTGTATATAAAGCTGCACTCTGACTTCAGGACAATGCTATAAGCCACAGCAAGCCTCTGAATTGGTCTTTATGCTGCAGCTTATACGCAGGGTTTTTATAGTATTTATGGAGTGTTTGGATGCCAATGCCACCAATACATATCTATCTGTAACCTAGATGGACACAGAATGTAATCACCCCTACCTACCCCTCACCACCCCTCACTGTGAGATAGGGCTGGATTTACCATGGAAATCTAACTACACAGAGCAGCTCGAAGCAAATTGGGACCGAGCTGACGTGTGTCCCAAAAGAATAGGACAGTTAGTAGAGCAGGGCCTGTGTTGGGGGAACAATGAATATTACAATAATGAAGTTTCCCCCACGTGAATGACACAGAGTAAATGGGGTTTACTGAGGTCAGAGGGGGAATGGGCAGAAAAGAGATATGTGGTGTTTTGCGATCAGGGGGAATTCTGAGGAAAGTAGAGCTAGTTCCAGGAACAGGGCAGCAGCTTATAACGGAACATGCTAGAAGTTTTGAGCTTTCAAGAAAGAAGACTACTTTATAAGGCAATTTTTTATTACCATCCCAAAGTTCAGTGGCGGACTTAGACTGGGGGGTGCAGGGGTGAGCCCCCCTCCTTTACGTTTAGAGTTTATTTGATTGTTTTACAATGCATCCCCCCTTTTCTAAAGTTGAAGATTTGATCATGAAGAACATGTATCTAGTACCTTTTGAAGTATCAATCAAAAATCCTATATAGCCATTTCACTTCTTTTCGATCAATTTGCCATTTTCATGCCTGATATTCAAAAGGTTGTCAAGATGCTGCAATATGTCTAAATCTCATCTTTTCTGTCCCTCTGTGTCTGGTGCAAATATGAAAGGGCACTGACATACATTCATACATAAATTGTTGTCTAATGTAGTTTTCTCCCCATGAATGTTACCATACCTGTTGAAATGAAGATTAACAACCATCACTCATTCCTGTTCTTTGTAGGCTATCTACTCGCGGGTTGGCCGGGTGTGTAAGAAGGACCGTGGAGGGGGAATCATCCTCCGGGACATCTGGACATCCTTCTTCAAGGTTCGCCTCAACTGCTCCATCCCCGGCGACTTTCCCTTCTACTTTGATGAGATCCGTAAGTAACTCTTGAATATTCAGCATGTGTGTAAGTGTTGTTTTGTGAATTTTCAATTGATAAATTGTAACCTGGAAAAATGTACCTAGATGTTGCTCAGCGCTGAATCCATATAATATGACAACCTATTAAAATGCCATATATGATTAAAGCATTATGCTGACTCTAGAGGGATAAAGTCTCCTTCTCCAGGGAATGTGGCATGACACAAGAGTGAACTAAACCTCCAAGGCACCTACCCTCATGTGTCATAATCAGTGTGTTATCCTCACCATTAAGACTCCTGCAGTCACATGCCTTTAGCTAATTACCTCCAATTTATTACCACCAGAGACCATGATTGTTACAATGAATGGGGAGGGCTAGCTGGGATTGCTACTGGTGTGTCATGTCTCTGGGGATATCTTAAGGTCTGGTTGTTGCTCCCTGTGGGTTAATTAATGATGTTATTCGTGTCACAAGATTAAAGGAACATGTCAGGATGTTTTGGAAGTCATGAAACCATGTGCATGAAGAGTTTGAATTCTAGTGAAAATCTGTGACCTATGTAATGAAACAGGTTTCTAAAACAAGCTCTTGAATACCACTAAAGGTATAAATTAATCATAGGTAGTATAGACAGGATAGAAAAATAGATGAGGATGATCTTATATTACATTAGAACACACTTCTTGTTTCAGAATCAACTTCAATTTTGGGATCTGGCCATTTCAAACCCACCATGGACCCATCAAATAGAACTGACTTGATATATGCTGTGTTTAACACGCCAGAGTAAGTATTTAATCTAGTATTTGACTACAAAATATACATGTATGATTTACATAAGTCATTTGGCATACTTAATGCAAAGGCTGGTCTCTTTGGGAGCTACCAAGCCCAATGTATTCACCAAGATTGCATATCAAGTTCACATATTTTTTACATATTTCATTTTCTGCTTAATGAATGTCCTTTTAAAGGCATAAATGTGTATTTACATAAAGGGGATACAGAATAGAATGTTGGATGATTAACTCCTGTTTTTACGTTATTGCCATAACAGAAATAGCATCTCGGGCTCTGCGGTTTGTGCTTTCCTCATGTCGGACATCATAGCAGCCTTTGAAGGTGGCTTCAAGGAGCAGAAATCAGTCTACTCGACATGGTTAGCAGTTAACGAACAAGACACACCAAAACCACACCCTGCAAAGGTTAGTGCTATTGAAGAATACTGGGCGAAGGAGTAGTTATACTATAGTAATTGAGTATATAGAGCTGACCCTGTTTTGAGATTGCCAGATAATGAAGAAATTATTCAATCCACAGCCAGGTTGATCTAATACATAACTTTGCTTCTGTTTCAGTGTGTAAATGACTCCAAAGAGTTACCAATACAGACAGTAAACTTTATAAAGTCTCACCCTTTAATGGATCGAGCGGTGGCGGCTCAGGGTAACAGGCCGATACTGGTACAAACCTCCATCACTTCTCGCATGACGCAGATAGCCATAGACTGGCAAAGACAGGCTGTGGATGGAAAGGCATATGATGTTCTCTTCATAGGCAAAAGTTAGTGGGATTGTTATCAGATTTTAGTGAAAATTAGGTATCTACTAATACTGTCTACATAAAGTTTAAGTGAATATGAGTACTGGGTTTTGAATGTAACTTATGTTAACCGCTGAGATTTAAATTGTGTTGAATAAATTTCAGTTTGGTTTTCCATCTGTAATAACTACTGAATAATATATTCATTGGTGACTCAATGCCCCATTATATTTCTCTCCAGATGATGGCACTGTGTTGAAGGCTATAAACAGAGGGGTCGGATCTAAAATAGACACGGTTATCATAGAGGAGATCCGAGTGTTCGCATCAGGTCATGCAGTGACCGGTCTCCAAGTATATCGGTCTGAGAAGGAAGGCCAGGAACTTATTGAACACCTTATTGTCGTCTCACGGTCAGAAATTAAGACAATTCCACTACATAGATGTGGACAACAATCAACATGCCGGTAAGCCTTCACAAAGTCTGGTGGCATATCCTAAAGTCTTGTAATTGATAAAAAGGATTTCCTGCCATATACCATGTAGTATGAAAAGCAGTAACTTGATATTGTTGATATGTAAAGATTCAAAACTGTCTGTCTGACTATAATTATTCTTCTAGATCAATGTACAGTACAAAGTATTGGACAGACCTATCCTATGTTCAATGTTTTCCCCATTACTTGCAGGGCTTGTGTCGCTTTGAGAGATCCCTACTGTTCTTGGGATCAAAACAGATGTAGGGCGAACACATTACATGGGTATGTATATAACTGGTTAATTGTGTGGAGTAAGAACCCATTTAGATGCAGGGATATTTCACATTTTAAAACTTTAGTGTTACTGACCTATTGGAAGTTTTCATGGGTTCTAACTGGCTACAAATGGTTATTAGTTGTGGATGGTGTTATTCTGAATTTAGAAAAAGGAAATGGAGAACATAATGAAAAAATATTAATGTATGTGTATTTCTTATTGCAGGGAACAAAGTATTGACAAAGGAATAGGATGTCAAGATGAGAAGGATTTAGGAGGAGAAAATGCTATTGGTGAGTAAGACTGAGACAGTCGTGGGACACTGAAGTGTACATATAATACAAACAACTCATCAACGTATAATAATAACCTCCAACATGGACCGACAAAAAAAAGCATTTTCACACACAAAATATGCACAGGAACTGACAGGCCAAAATGATGCAACGGATGTTGCAATATTTCTCCTCGCGATAAATTTTGTTATAATTTTGTTTATATCATTTTCACATACACACGGGTTCTACGTCAAAACTTAATCCCAAAAAGCTACTTTTGAACATGATCTTTCTGATTTTTACACTTGGAATGCTTCTTGTCTTCCTGCCACTCTTGAAGTGCCACTTCCGAATGAACGCATGTGAAGTTCGTTTTTTCGTCACATTATATTATTTTAAATTCCCTACATTAAGGACGTTCTGTGACTTTGGAAATATGTCATTGTAGAACAAAAGTTCTAATGACTAATATTGAAATAATCTGTGATATATATTGGTGGGGTTACAACTATGATAATGTGAAGTGACAGACTTTGGTATGTTTTTGGTATATGTATTGTTTACTATTCTTTTTGTCCCCTCTTTTTCTGACTAGAATGTTAATGTTTTTGTTTGGCTATGTCCATTATTTAGCCTCCTCTTCTTCATCTGCTCCAACGAGCACACCCTGCGTTTGCCCAGAGCAGCGGGTAGTCGTCCACCCAACGGTGGACTCTCAGCGAGGCACCTCTACTACAACGACGGGTCAGTTATCCCACGACAGTTGTCACACTCCCAAAGGCCATGCCCACTGCCAACAATGTCCCTCTACCTACCAAAGAAACATGCATGCCTCCTCTTTGTTCTCACCACACTAACACTCTCTCTCTTCTGTACACGGTTTATGTTATACACATTGTTTGCCTAATGTTCTGTATATAGAGGAGTGGACTCTGAGCATACATAGGCAGTGCAACTTATGTGAAGACAACTATGACAAAGTTCACTAAAGGGCTTTTTGTTTGATAAACCTGATTTTAAATCATATTCAAGAATGAAAGATAATTCAACCTTACTTGTAGCCTTCAGGATAGGAAATTCTGAAGTCAGAGTTGACATTGAACTTTCACATGGTTGGCTTTTATATTAGTTCTGCTGAGAATGCTCCCCTGCCACCCCTGTATATTACCTCTCTACTGTGAGTCCATATAAATAGGTTCTGACTCTACCAGGAAAGTGACAGAACAAATACAAATTACTTGCAGAGATGCTCTCTCTGCAGAATGTATATGCCATCTACCATCAAACTGCTAAGATTCACAGCATTATCATAGTATTGCTGGAAATGTGCCAGTAGTATGAATATTTATGACATAATTTTGAAACTCTTTGAAATGAGAATTTAATTTGCTCTGTCATTTGCTGACTTATGTTTGAGTAGAGTGACTTCCAAATAGCATGTTAGCATTAATCTATCATTAATTTTGATCTATTCTTAGGAGTTTTGGCCCGTTTTCTTTACTTTTCTTTTCTTTTTTGATTAAGTTATTTTGTTCCCTTCATTGTAGAACCCTCTAGTCTTTAATTCTTTTCTATTAAGATGGGTGAAGGGTAGATACAATTTTGATTTTGACATTGAATGTGAAAAGACTTTCTCTGAATGACATACCAATTTTATGTGGACCTATGTTCAATCATAATTGCAGTGTCAAATCTATACTTACATCAAGATTTTTACCAGACTGCACACATATACGACACATCCGATTTGCATATTTCACCAACACATCCATATTCTTCACTTACTGGAGAATATAGATTATTTCATAATGTGTTCCTCATTTCTTTTGGAAATACATTCCAAAATGTGTGTGTGTGGCTTCAGTAATTCCAGAAGTGTCTGTGACCAGTACTTCGGTAAAATTAGTTGCTTTGTACTGAACCTGGAGGAGTATTTGTAAAAGAAAAAAAATCTGAAACTAGAAGAGAGACGGTTGTCCTGATAAAACACTTCAACCAGCCCAATATATGATCCGCATTTAGTCAATGAGGACATTTCAATACAACCATGGAAGTTCTTTTTGGAAAATTGTAACATATGCTCCAATGTTCTTTTTTTTTTATTTTCTTAACTTCCTATGGTTCTAGATAGAATCATTCAGACACCATATGATCCTTTTAAACCGGTGAGAATTTACTCAACTATCTGATATATCTAATCAAAACTCAAATGATTAATATCCCTAATGGCCTATTATGGTTTTTGGTATAAATTTCTAACAGGCCATTCCTACATTGGATTAACAAACTTCACTGTCCTAATCCTGCCTAAGAGCCAAAGTAAAAATTTCATAACAACTGGTAATCTTTCATGTATGGTATGAAAATAGTTTTAGACTTTCTTTAAGAGTGGATAGAAATAAGACTTTGCATTGTTCTAGGTGACACAGATGATAAGTTAACAAAGAAAAATCCTAGAATTAGACTGAAACTAGTCAAGCTGCTTATCATAACTATAATCCCAGTGCATCAGTGAACAGAAATATGAAGGACATTATCAGGCATCTGACTATACACAAACTATTATACATTTTGTATACAAGCCTCTATTGGCAATTGACCAAAGGTTTAGACATATGCAGCTTATATATAGATTATATAGATATGATGATCTAGGTTCTTATATAACCCATGCGGGATCAACAGAGGATACATCAGTTTTTCTTCCATGAAGCCTGAATTTTGGAAGCCCTCTATTCTATAATCATTTACTTTATGTTGTTGCTTATCTTTCCTCTACAGAGAATAAAGATGCTAACCGTATTGTCAACCCAGATGACTCAGCGCACGGAGATGAAAACAGTATTCCTAATGTTGGCCTGCAACGGAAGGGTAAGGCTCTACCATTCACTGTACGCTACTCCCTCACAATGGCATCCCACTTAATCACAGAACACTACTGCCAACTGTCATTCTCCTCCCTTTGTCAGGGTCTGAATATTGACATCAGAAAAGTATATTCGTGCTGCCATTTGCATGTCATAAATGAAAGCTTAGGGGTGTAATGGTAAGATAACACAAAGACACATAGTATCATCTTCTCTACTTAGTACTCGACTAGTGACATTCTTCTTTTTTAATCATTGCTTTATTCAAACATTTTGTTCTTGCACTCCCTTCTGTTGCTCACTTCTCCTTCCATATTTATCTCTAATCCTTCCTGATATATTCACATTTTCACTTCTCCATGTGAGATGCACCTTCTCAGTTTAATAGTATAGTGGTTTTTAAGTGTTTGTAAATATGTCCATATCTATCAAAGGAAGGCAACAAGAAATCACTGCCCTTACTCATAAAAGATAGAATTTTGGCTTGCATGTGAACACTACAAATCAGATGGCAGTACCTTGTCCTCTATACAGTTTTAACTATGTCATTGATAGATTGCTATACAGTATGATATTTATAATTGACCCAGGGTGGGTAAATGGCTAAGACTTGTGCATGTTGACTTCTGTGAGGTGTAAGCCATTGTGACCTGGTGATGTGTGTGGTGTAATAGAGCCTCAACCTCCTTCTCTCCTAGATTTAATCATTAATAATTATACTAAAATGACTTTACTCTGCTTGTCAGATAAGTTAGCATTCACATAACTTTAAGTGAACAATTCATCATAGTTTGCAAGAGACTCCAAACTCCATTAAGGATGGATTACTAGGGTTTTGCCTGATTGATATAGCTAACACACCACTAACAATTCACCATTAATCAGATAATATTGAATTGGAAACTAGTCTCTGCTGACATGGAAGAGCTTCAAAGGTACTTTTCTAACAGAGCAACAATCAAATCAATATCTGGCATCATCAATAGCAATAGAGTAAATCTGAAAATTGAGAGAACCTTCATGTATCATTTGTGGAATCTCAGACTTTAGGTCTTCTAAGTCATGTGGAAACTAGTATCAAAGAAACCACTTTCCTTGCAGAATGTACAAATAGCATTTTTATTAAAAGACGACTTGTTCTGACTATTTAGCTATAAGAGTTTCTTGTTTGTATGCATTTTCAGATCCAGAGGTTGGGGCCTCTACTCAAGTACGTGGTGACACTGTGAGCGCTTCTACACTTGCCATCTCTCTTGTCTTCTCCATCCTCATCGCACTTATTGTTGGCTTTGTGGCTGGCTACAGAACCAGTGTCTACCGTCACAAGGAAGGCCAGGATGATTTTTTCTCCATGCGCAGTCCCAAGGCAGAGGGACTAAAAAACTTAAATCGGTTCGAAGATTCGAACCGTTACAATACACACGACTATCTGCCACAGCCGCGCACAGAAAAACAATTAAATGTGGTTTTCAACCCATTAAAACCGAACTCTAAGTTGCCGAATGGCAGCGCACAGACTGAAGTGCAGAATCAGAAGCCCAAAAAGGTTTATTTGTAGTGCATGGGTTGGCATTTTAATTTTTGTTGGGAAACAAGAAAGAAAGCTGCAGGAAAGCCAGTTATAATTTCTTCAATTTTCCTTTGTGTAGATAGGCATTTGAAGTGTACAAATGTAAAGATTTACTGCTACCACCACCAGGGTGCAGCACAAATAGTCCCTTATTGACTGTATCATGGCGGCATTGCCATGGCAACAGCATCCAAACATGGTGGCCTGTGGTGATTTGTGGGTTGCCCAGCAGATGGCTGGGGAGTTGCTAACAATGACAGGCGCCCCTAGTGGGAGCAAGGAGACGCTACTAATTCAGTGAGCCATGGAAGCAACTTGACCTATGGGTGCCCAGTGTAGAGGAAAAGTGGATGGTGCAACCTTCAAACTATAGAGAATAAACCTGTCGCTGAAGGACTGGTATAGACCACAAGGCAATGTCTCTACACCAGAGAAGTAGGCTGACTGACACAGATGTTCATGTACAGTGTAAAATTAGTAAGCTTTCTCTGCTGCATTGAATGCAAGTAGGCAAATTCAGTGCAAGGGTTGTCTCCTTCAGTTTCCTTTTCATTATGTTGTCTGCACAGAAACCATGAAATGGTTAGAACTGTGTTGGATGGACCATGCTGAGCAATGAGAACTGGACTGCTGCTACCTAGATTACACACAGCATCAGATTGTCTGTAAGTATTGTGACATACTGATATCAATGAAGTGATGCCATAGACATTAATGCTACAGAAAACAAGTGATGTGAACAAAGGGTGATAGGCCAAATGGACTCTGCGCCGCGATTACAAGAAGTCAAGGCCGACCTCACAGGAGTGATCCTAGAGTGCCTGTGACTGTTCTACTGATGGTTACTAAGTGCATCTGTTACCACCACACAGGAGATGGGGTGGGGCAGTGTGTGGCCCAAAAAGGAGAGGCAACACATTCCGATATGGTTTATGTTACCCCACAACATAAGGATTGACCACCCATCATTAATCTCCCTCCCCTGAATGCAGCTAAGCCCTTCAGCCAGTTCCAAGCCTGAGGACCCATCGCCCAACACAACCCGAGAGTATTGTACATAATGTTTATGAACCATCAATATTATTCTATATCTTTCGCTGTCCACCGCCAGACTGCAATCATATTGATGATAATGTTATTAATAGCCTTGCCTATACTATTTTTGTACCTAAAACCACTGTGTAGATACCCTATATTATATATTACACAATTTTGTCTATGAACAAATTTTCACACTGTTGTGTGTGGTTTTAGAAAGTTGTCATGCAACCTTTCTGCTTGGCTGCTTGCATATACCTGTAGCCAATGTAGGCCCCTGTTCCTATCATTATAATTATCACTGCTGTGTGTATACTTTGCATTACTGTATTTCTATACCAGGGGCACCTGTATTAAAGTACATTATCCTATTGAACCCAAGTCACAACTGCAGAGTCATGAGTCATTTAAGAAGAAGAAATTCAAGTCATAGGGAGTTTGAAGTTAATGTCCCATACCCCTCTCAACCATGTCATAAAGGCAGCATATACTACAGAACATGTATTGTGTCAGAAAATTAACTTGGACTAAAAACAGATAATCAATATCCAACCATACACAGCATCAAGCTTCAACCAATGGAAGTACCAACTGACCAATCATTATGAGCTGGTAATTGTCACAGTGTATCAAAGTAGCTGCTGGTCATAGCCTTTCGCCACTGCATAGCTATGCAAGTTCCCAATCAAATCCGGCTTTGTATACAAACACCTGCGGATACTTCCCTTAGTCATAGTCCTACAGTAACACCCCCAAGCACTAGTATTCGTTATACAGAAGACGATTGATCTCACTCCTTCAGTACTATAATATTGCCAATCATGATACTTAGTGTCCTGCTAGACACACGATCTAGTGTTGGACATATAAAAAGCACTCCTTTTCAGGATTTATGGGCAAAGAAATTAAGTGCAAGTGCATAATTCAAAGTTGTGTGACAAACCTGGAATATGAAGAGTCAATAATCTAAAAACATAATTTGAGGGTATGCTGAAAAGTTAGTAAACTCCTGGTTTCAAGTCAGAATTATAGAAAAACAGTCTGCATTATTCCCCTCCTCAAAACATTGATTTAAATTTCCAAATATTGAGAGCCAGGTATTGAGAGAATGTACAATTTGAATATTGGATGTATATCAAAGTAAAACTTGAAAGAATTGTATTTGTGCTCAGTGAACAGGTTTTTAACGGTTGAATGTTTCGGATGTTATGTATACAAAAAGGTATGGTTTGGCGAATGTATGATGGTAATGTGTATATAGTTTTATCTGTACAGCATTGTGTTATTCTACGGTACCATTATGATAACAGCCGGTCTTGGCGAACAGTAAAGAATCTATTGTAATTTCAACCAAAGGTTCACAAGACCCTTGTAAAACTGCCAGGGGGGCCACTGTAACATACAGGGAGTTTTAGTGACTATACTTGTATATGATATATCATAGATAATGCAATTTATATAATATATACATAGATCTAAATGGACTCAGTGTGCTTTCTTATATCGGTTCTTTACAGGCTTTTGCTTTTTGAGACACTGGAAACTGAAGGTTTGCACTAATATTGCTGCCCCTATGGAGTGGGGGAGACTGACCAACCAAGCTCTCCCTAGCTGACAGTCTAACAGGTTTTACTATATCTGCACGGTTACCTCATAAAGTCTCTAATCCGCTTCGAGTGACGACTGTAAAATTATCTCACACGGTATCATATGCATGTGATCTTTTGTTCCTCAGAATGTAAGGATGTGGCTAGTTTGAATGACTGAACTTGTTATCACCATTTAAACTTTTAAAGAAAAAAGTGTCAGTTTATTTCTTCTACATCAGTAAATAAGATCATTCTTTAAAATTCTGAAACAACTCCCTAAAAATTAAGGTCTCTGCTGATAGTTCAAGTTTACTTTAGCATTACTGTTGTATTTTGGTTCACTGTGTTGGTTATGAAATCTTAATAGCTATTAATCTTCTAGAAAATAAATGCCTCAAAGGCATGTGATGGTAAACAATACCATGGTACACAGGACTTGTGTATTTTCAGGTTATGGTGATGTATGAAGTTTAAATAACACTTCCTGCAAGTAAACTATTCCACTGAACTGAAATGCAGTTTGAATTTATACAATATTAGGTTCTCCTTAAGTAGCACATTGTGAGATGACTATTGCTGGTTTCTCAAGATGAACAGCACAAAATCATTTTGTATATGATATTTCCTTGACCTTCACCCCTTTATTTGCCAATCAGACAATACCAGAATGAAGACCTTGAACCATGACCAGACAAAACAGTCCCCAAAACGCACACAGATATCAAAGTTAGTCACTTTGAGATTAATTTGGCATGAAAACTGAGTTGCTCAATAGTTGACCTTTCCTGAGCTGCTCAAATTCAACAGTTCAGTGTAAGCAGCTCAGAGTGAATTGTGAATATTCAGAATGAGCTAGGAAAAATGAATAGCATGCTAAGAAAATAAATAGCAGTTACAAAACCAGTATGAAAGGTGAAAATAAATAAAAGGTGAATCCAACCTAATAGAGATATCAGATGCATAGTATAATTTTGGTTGAACTTAAGTTTCATTATAAAGGGAGAATTGTGTATATTTGTTCTACTTTGGCATGAGTAAAACTCATGTTTTTGTAATTATTTTTTTCGTATCAGTTTGTAAGTGTTAAGTGGCTAAACAGTGTACATTATGATTGTAGTCTTGGTATACCAAATGTGAAAACATGCCTGCACTTAGTGAAAGAAATGTATATGTAGAGATTCTTTTCTAAAATAAAATACAAGGCGGATCCCATGGATCAGTTGAACTTCCCAGACATAATTATACTTTAATTTCTTCGACCGATACACAGTCATGCATTGTCATATTATGTGTGAGTATTGTATATAACATTTGGCGGTGCTTATGTTCATAATAGTTATATCATTGAGTTGTGACATTTATGAGTCAGTTGAATACCCCTTCCCCCAACATACCTGACCGCTAAATGGGTTCCCAGTCCAAGCAGACCAAGCTTTTAGAGACAGGGCTGGAATAATCCTTCATAATTTATTGACTAAGATGTACAGACTCACTCATTATCATGGATCATTTCGCGCTGACTCATAATGCTAATAATATTGATTTCTGTTTATTTTAATATAAATAAAGATTTGAATAAACTAGTAAAAAGTGAAAATTGTGTTCCTTCTGTTCTTTTCTGCTATGCCCAATAGTCTACTTGCGGAACTAGAAATAATATAAGTGAGATGAATCAAATATGTATGTTACTCTTCCAAAGTCCATTTTCTGTAGGGCCATACGACTGGGACTACCTCCAAGAGCATGCATAAAATGTTAGCTATCTACTGTATACCTTAGAGTTGCTTAATTCCTAGAAATCATGGAAGCTGAATATTAGTTTAAAATGTGTAGGATTCATTTTCTCTCTCTATATATATAGACAGCCTATCAATGGAAGTCAAATAAAATGATCTTTTGAAGTGTAATTCAATAGAAGGCATATGTTTGAATTTATGAGTCCAATCCACTCTGGCAACTATATTCCTAGGTAAATCATATTTAATCTCTTTCATTCTAAGAATTAAATGAATTTAGTGGGTTAGGGATGAACAATAAACAACCGTGTTTATTTTGGGCTGTTGATTGATTCAACTAATGAGGATATTAGATGTTGAGACCCTTTTGATCATGTATTCTCAAACACCAGATGGCAGCATATAAGTCATAAGACAGGTTTCCACAGTGAACCAGTAGGAGGCAGCATGAGTTCTTGAGCCCAAGACCCTGCAGGTCACGTGGAAGTAAATGCTTCCCTCTTATGAGTCATAATTATGGTACAGTCTGTTAGGGTGTAAACCTACGATCCTCGGTAAATGAGCACAGGGAAAAACACAATACCTGTGCTGCCCTCTAGGTGGAGAGAATGGAAGTGATTTTGTCAGTAAGCAGCAGTGTATTCTGGGAATAAAGGAACCGTCTGAAACTTCTGCAGAAGTTGTGAAAAGCAGCAAGAAAGGCTAGGGTTGTTGATATTTTCCCTTCTCAAAGTAATCCTCCATCAATGATGGCTTCCACCCTGACAGGTAATGAGCCGAGACACTTGTATTTTGATGGAGATGAATCGAGATATGAACTTTGGGAAGTCAGATTTTTGAGTCATTGCAGAAAATTGAAACTACTTGATCTTATTGCTGGCAATGGAATAGCAGCTGCAGACAAAAAGGCTGAGGCCTATGCTGAAATAGTTAAGTTTTTGGATGATAGGAGCTTATCCCTTATCATTAGAGATGCTTAGGATGATGGCAGAAATGCTCTCAATATTCTCAGAGACCACTACAAAGGAAAAAGTAGGCCCAGGGTCATTTCCCTATACACTGAACTGACATCACTGAGAAAAGGTACTGATGAGTGTATCACCGACTATGTCATCTGTGCGGAGACCGTTTCAAATGCGCTGAAAGAAGCAGGGGAAGATGTGAGTGATAGTTTACTTATTGCTATGGTTCTGAAAGGTCTTCCAGCTGACTATAATACTTTTGGAACAGTTATCACCCAAAAGGATGACCATAGGTTCAGTGACTTTAAAGTGCCACTTAGAAATTTAGAGGAGACGGAAAAGTGCCGGTCGAGTGATGCAGAGTTCAAACAGGAGAACGTGATGAACTGTGTCGGATGCCGGGAAGAGCGACAGACCCAGCAAACCCAGTTATTGGCCCAGGGTATCCCCTGGGCTATTGGAGCCGGGTTTTCAGTCAGATCCACAAATTTGTAATCACCAACTTTAGGGTGTAATCATTCTGTGATATACTGTTAGTTTACACATTTTTCAAAAGCCAAAGGAAAGTTTCAAATCTCATCTATCAGACAACATTTTGTCCTTTATGGTGAGTGATGTCTTTCTCTACGAAAAAAGCTGCTGTACTTACGTCATGTTTTTGGGAGCTATACTGACTACAAGTTCTTTAACCATTGGGTCTATGGGGCAGATAGATTTTGGCGATGGAGTCCTATGGGTAATCACCAAGTGAGACACTTTTTTTCAGCAGGCAATGTTTACAGTGTCCAAGCTATACACATAACACATTGGGGACTGAGCAATAAACTAAGCATGCTAAGGATAAAGTTTTCTGTGGGGGCTAGATGTCCAGGGGGCCAGGTGTCCAGGGGGCCAGGTTTCCAGGGGGCCAGGTGTCCGGGGGCCAAGTGTCCAGGGGGCCAGGTGTCCGAGGGGCCAGCACACCAGGGGGCCAGCGGTCCAAGGGGTTTAGTAAAAGAAGATTATGCCAGACTGGTGTCAGTACATGTATAGATAATAGTCTCTTTTTGTAAATAATTAGTCAATATTTTGCAAGTGCTGATTCCTGTGACCCTACAGGGTTGATAGAGGGTTTTATGGTACCTACCCTGAGTCTTCTGTGCTTCAATGCACAATGCCCAATTTTTACATTGGGGGGGTAGTAGACCCTGGGCCATATGTGATATATATCACACGTTAAATCTTACTTGTTATGCATGTGGAAAACTAGGACATAGATCTTTCGGGTGCAAAAATAAAAAGCAGGGTAACAAGTGGTATAATAACTGTAAAACCAAAACTCACTATGCAAATCAGTGTAGAAAGAAAGACTCGGCTAAGGTAGCCAGTGATGATAGTTCGAAACAAGGACAGTCGTTTGCGTAGATTGGGTTAGCGTAGATTATGCTGATGTTTGTAATCCTACTAGTCTGTACAGTTTATTGGTTGATTGTGGTGTGACTACCCATATTGTTACTGAATAATCCAAATTTGTACAATTTTTTATGAAAGTTTCATTCCAGAGAAACACTACATAGAGTTGGCGGATGGCAGCCGTAGGAATGGTGTTGTGGCAGGTAAAGGTACAGCCAGTGTACTAATTGAGGACAGTGGAGGTAGGCCACACAACATTCTTTTGAAGTATGCCCTCTATGTCCCATCCTATAAACAGGATATATTTTCAGTGCAAGCAGTGACTGATAAAGGTGCGAGTGTTAAGTTCAGTCCTGACTCGGCTGAATTAAATGCTCCAGATGGTACTCAGTTTGAAATAGAGAAACATGGTAGATTGTATTTTCTCAACAAAACTGGTAAATCTACTGTTCAATCCCACCCTGCTAGCACAACTCATCCAAATGATGTCTTTTTTTACATAAATAAGATGGGTTTTCACGTAAAAATGATGTAATTTGCACGAGTAGTGCTAGCTGTGCACACAGTAGAAGAGTGGCATAAAATCCTTGGTCACTGTAATGTAAAAGATTGCATTAATCTCGAATCAGTTGTTGATGGTATGTAAATCACTGATAAGAACAAGTTTGATTGTGATACCTGTGTTAAAGGTAAAATGTCTCAATTCAGAAATCATGACCCCGATAAACGAGCAGAAGCCCCGCTTGATGTTGTATATTGTGATCTCGCAGGCCCAATTGACCCTACAGCAAGAGACGGTTTCAAGTATGCCTTATCTTTTGTAGATGACTTTTCAGGGGTAAACATGGTCTATTTTCTGAAGCAGAAGAGCAACACCGTAACAGCAACAGAGAAGTTCCTTGCTGACTGTGCTCCATATGGTAAGGTGAAATGTATCCGTTCTCACAATGGGGGAGAATTTACTAGTGAAAATTTTGAAAATCTATTGATAAAAAATCAGATCAAACAAGTAGCTTAAAGGGTGTTAGGGGTTTTGGGGTCTATGGGATTTCCCATGCTAAAGCACTAATGAGGGACCTAGAGCGCGAAAAACTGTCCTCATATGACCCTGTATGTACAGTTACCTGTTATCCCACTAGAGGGCGGTACTGTGCACCCTTCTGACCTTACATGACCCTACTGCCATGTATATAGTTACCCTTTATCACACCAGAGGGAGTACTGCTCTACCCTTCTGTCCTAATATGACCCTAAGGTTTATACATGGTTATCTGTTTTCACACCAGCGGGCGACACTAGTCTGGCTTTTCTGTGATAGAGAGTAGTGTGCAGTTACTCTTTTCTCCACCAGCAGGCGCTACTCATACTGTGTTTGAGATTCACCTCACCCAAACCTCAACACTGACAGCAGAATCTGATCTTACCGTCTTGTTATTTCGTTATAACATCGAGCATAATCATGTATGGAGCTACAACTATTGATGAAGTAGAATATTACAATTTTGAAGAGAGAGAAGAAACTACTCGTGAGGAGTTCATAAGATTCTGCAGAATTATGTTCTGCGGGGTGGGGAGGATCCCTATTCACTATTATGCTGGACAGATGGAGCTTATATTATTGCATAAGCATGTAAATGAGTGGTATTTAAGGAGGATGTTCAGATATTATTACGATATCGCCAGACTTCAATACACATCATCCACCGATATATCTCCTATTAAATTAGTAAGAATTGCTTCTGGCTACCGAGAACTTACAAACTTACTAGCGACGACTAACATGGGTGGACAGGCACGTGCTGTCGCTTGTTCAGAAGAGGCTATACGTATAATAGAGAAGTACAAATTTCCAGAAGGATTTTCTCTTGAAAATAACTGTATAGACTTTATCACAGACATTTATGTTGAGAGGATAAAGGAGAAAGTAGGGTTTGGAGTTTTTTTCATCCCCTTTAATTCTGAAGGTTCGGGAGGACTCTACGAGGTAGAGAAAATGCTTGAAACTCTTGGAGAACTTGTCCCTAAGCATGTATATGTGCGTATCAAGCAGAGAGTCCTAGGTACTGTAACACCCTTTAAAGGTCGTGAAATTTTCACCAGTCCCCGCTGTAAACTTTATAAAGTACTTCACTGTTTCGCACGAGGTGAATATTTATGGTGAATTAAACATGACAATGTTTAAACAGAAAAACAGGAACACTTTATTAAGAACACGGAACCATTTAAACAGACTTGGAAGCAATAATCTGACTACACGTTCATGAACTTTTATACAGACGCTGACTATGCTACTTATGTTCTTACAACTTATATTCTTGGATACATATATATATATATATATATATATATATATATATATATATATATAAATTATCTAAAAGTTATGATGAACTATACCATGTATGATTCATGAAAGTTGAGTATAAGCATAGAGTTATATAATGTTTTCAGCTGATGTATGTCAGTCACTGCAATCAAATATAACCATTTATACATGCGGGGACAGCTCGTCTTATCTAATGAGAGCCGTGATACATACTGTAATGTTCTCTAATACAAACTACAGTGAGGATCTCTTACCTTTTATACATGCATATGATATTCAGATTATACATATATATATATATATATATATATATATATATATATATATATATTATATTTAGTTGTCATCCTGCATGTTAGAGTGTTTTTATAATATAATGCCAATTTGAATCCGGATGCATAGTATATACTAATGAAGAATAGAGGACACCTTCTTCAATGTTGCTTGTAATATGTCCTAACATACTTTCACTTCCAATCAGATTATTTCTTTTTTTTCTTTTTTGAACATGGTGGGGTGAAATCAATTTTCTTATTTCTTAGCTGCATGTATTGAACCTTATGTGGCGTCTCAGAAATCATTGAATCATTATCGCTCAGCAAATCAGGCATCGAGCTGCTTCTTTCAAACATGCTGATAACACAGTCATTAGCAAAAGGGGTTGAAACGGGGGTTTCATGAGGGACCTTTTTAACAGCAGGCGTGGAGGTCATGCTCAGGGAAACTTCTATTGTGTCTTTAGGGCAATTTTCCTCGGTAATAATCTCGCGTGGGGGTGATTCTTTATTCTCAGCATTTAAGCCCTCAGTGCCTCCAATTTCCTTTTCTTGTTCTGGTGTATGCCCTCCTAACGGATTAGACTGCCACGGGTCGTTTGGGTCGTTAGATGTACCTGCGTGCCGAGCATCAGGCTGTGCCAGGAGGTCATGAAGGGGTCGAGCGTCGCCGTTCCCACAGAACTGACCATTTTCCCCAGAACCCTGCTCGGTGAACCTTAAATAAGAAAGTGTATATGACATTAATGTCTTTATGTATATCTCTTTATTCAGAGAGTATATCCTATGTATTTCATTGAAATATAGTTTCAACTTTCATTACTTATATTAGATGAACATATAGATAAGTATTGACATATAGTTAAGTATTGCTGTGTAATAATATTAGCTGTGTTTCAGGTGATAAATACCTTGTAGTGTGATGTGTAGCAGCCTCAATGGAGCGAATTGGTGATCGATATGATGTATTAGCAGGAGACCTGTTATGAAAAATAGAGTCAATAGTCAATAAAAAAGTCTTTTATGAAGAAAAGTTCTTATTTACTGATTATTTTATTTTCCTGAAAATAATTCGCCAAAGCTATTTCCATTATTAATATTATTATCATCATTATCATCATTATTATTATTATATGAATCAATTAATTATATGTATAATATAAGTGATACTCACATGAATATTTTTTATCAGGTATTAGATTATAACTAAAGAGATATACTCACAACCAGTTAGGTATCATATTAGGCACCAGCTCCATCACAGTAGCGTTCATGCTTAAGTCAATGATGTTATTCCATATGCTACCGGATTTTTTCACTTTGTACACTATTATAGTCACCACTGTTATTAATACAATGACAATACCGAGCACCGAGAGAATGGGTACATGAATCTCTATGGAGCCCTCAAGGGGTACATGAGTTTTGTTCCTTGAAATATGCACACCCTCCTCTACTTCACTGCTGTTTGAAATCTTCATATTAAGAGACCCTATTATGTTCTTTTTATCTGGATTTTTTGGTAGATTTGTTACCATTTCAAAAATGTTGATTTCAGATGCACCGTTGTTTGTAACGTCATATATGGGCTCAACGGTTGATTTCACGTCTGGCTCCCCAGTAGTGACGTGTTGAGAGTGTTTAACCTTAGACGGTGCGTCTAGAGAAGTGTCGGTTTGAACAGCCTCAGTTACCCTTACAGGTTTGGATGTGGTGATGTAATTCAGAGTGTCTGAGATATCAGTGTCTAGCCTTATAGGATTGTCTGAGGTTACGTTATAGATGACAGGGTCTGTAGGGGGTATGGTATCCGAAACACTGTCGTCACCTTTCACACCCTCAGGCTCCATAGTCTTATCTTTAACACCTTCTATACCCTGCTCTATTCTGTCTGGGTTAATCCTTATCTCGCCACTCGTTGAAAGGTCGGGGGAAATGCTAGTTTCTATAGCCGGGTCTGTTGGGCTGGTGAGCGTCTTCGTAGATAGAGAGCTTGGATTTGACTTACTCCAAGCACACGAATTTTGTAAAACCCAGGCAGGTAATACATTGTCACATGATATTGGGTTGTGTCGAACATCTAATATCTCATACTCCTTGTTAATGTTTATGTGACGAATGCTATTGTACTGTAAATACACTTTTGTGTATCCGCTGTACCCCGGTCCAAAATCAGGGACAGAGGTCAGCCCTTTCCCACTGCAGAGAATAGATCCAGTGCTGGAGATGCACAAACACAATTGCGATGGCCCGCAGTAATACATCCCGCAAACTGCTGTCATAAGATGACAGATGATTCCTAAACATATCATGACTTTAGTGTATGACATCCTGAAGTTTAAGTGGCGTTGAGTGAAGCTGAATTAAAGTCTGAAATACCGCCTGTTCGCAGCATGCACTTTGTCACCTATCCGGCCGTGTACACGTGTGTCTGGGTGAAGGGTGGTGTGAGAATCCGTCTGATTATCCTAGACTTGTCCCCAACTCTTAATTTCTATTTTTCACCAATATTTATTGAATGCACTCTCATCTTTTTCATTTCTCTGTTCATTGTCTCTCTCCGTTTACCCTACTGATCACACGGTTGGGGGCTGAGTGTACCCGTACAGCTTTGAAGTATGTTTCAGTGAGTCACAACACACGGCTCAACCCCACGCGGGGCTACCCTATATGAGTGTACTTCCACCCCTACCATGTCCATAGAGATTTGGTTTTCTACCCCATCCCTATGAGATAGCCTTGAAAAATGTGGGTTATTTTACTTCTTTAGATCAGGGTAAAACAGCTGTAATACCCTATAACAAGGGTACATACCCTTTTACTTCAACTTTTGGAGGGTGAGAGCAAATCTACCTATATGACCTGGTCACCATGGATCATTCCCTGGAGGTGAAGCTGTGTAGGTCTTCATTAAGAGACAGTATATAGTTACATTAGACCGGTAAATAAGACTCTGTGTACATCATTAGGGTTTTTATTACCGGGCACGCAGAGGTCATACCCCTCGTCATGGGTCTATTTCCAAGACCATATGGCGGGAAAGGGTGTGTATAGGGACGCGCTAGGCGACGCCGCTGTAGTTTAAAGAGGACGCATTAGGAGGCGCTGCCGACGTTTCAGATATTTTCAGTGGTCAAGCATTCATATGCAGAGTGTATTTCTCGTGAGGGGCAGGGTTAAGAGAAAATCAAGTTTTTCATTGGTCTGGCGCCCTCCTGCTCACCTGACATCACTTTTTATGGTATAAAACAGGGTGCATATCATTTTAAGGTTATTATTTCAGAGTGTCCGCTAGAAAAAACCTCACCTGCGTCCACAATCTGTGTTTGTAAATCTGTCTGAATTACCTGTTACATCAGTTTGATTTATCTCATTCAGAAGGTTTGAGTCTTTTCTGAGACCGACAAAATCATCATGTCTAAGGTACGTGTTTTGTTAGCTGTTTCATGGAGATAACCTGTTACATTGGTGCTGTATCAATGCGTGTAGCATTTATTATCAGCTTGTTAAAGCTAAACTTATCTGTAGGTATGATTACATTGGTATTTCGAAGAGCTTAAATGTTTACAAACATTTAAGTATCCTCATAAGAATGAATAAGACTTGATGATATAAATACAGGGTAAATTTAATAACCAGGAATTTATGGTTCATTGTTTGCTTATAAGGTTTCTTTTTCTTTTTCTTTTCACCCTCAGCCAGCTTTGAAAAGGAAGCAGACACGCAGGTCAGCCCTTACAGCGTCTCTGGCAGAGAACACCCCACCACCAGCACATGCTGGGATTCCTGTGCAGCCTCAGCAAGGAGATGACGAGGTCTGGACTCATGATGTCCCCAGTGATGACGACGTGTTCACACCTCCCAAGAGGAAGTCTGTAAGGGCTCTGGTGTACGAGGACGAGGAGGAGGAGGACGAGGAGGACGAGGTGAATGGTGAGACGGAGGACGACGCTGATTCAGTGGAGACTCACCCTCCACAGCCCCGAGGAGGCCAGCCCCGAGGAGGGAGAGCTAGAGCATCCAAGGTCTCTACAGTTAAGACCCGTGCAGGACCACGCCCCTCTACCCCACGCCCTACACCCCAGCCGGCAGCGTCGGTAGCAACGGCGGTTGAGGCGGCTGCAGAGCCTGAGCCCGCCAGGCAGCGTCCCTCACAACAGTCCCTCTCTCCACCCCCACCCGCAGGTGCTGGAGCAGCTGGCCTGGGGACAGGGGGAGCCTCATCGCGCGCTGCTCAGTATATGAGTCAGCTACCTGTTGTTCTGAGGACAGATAAAACTCCTGTTAAGACACCATCACCTTCCTCCAGACCCCGGGCTAGCCACTTCAGTGGGTCTCCTCAGCAGACAGAGTCTATGGTGAGAGGTCCTAAGAAGAGCTCAGAAGTATTATGCTGGCTGGAACCTGAGTTCATACGTCGTGGAGTCCCTAAACCCTACAGGTATGTGAAGTAATATATTTTCATGTACTATGCAATCTTTTGTACCCTGAAACTTTAATACCTCTAGTTCTGAGAGAGATAATGTATCTTCTGCATATCATAAAACCAGAATAATAGAAAATAAAAAATAAAAATTATTTTGCTTACTGTTTAACTGTAAATGCGTGCTTTATTCAGGGATTTGGAACTATATTTGATGCTGAATAATAGGAGGCAGCATGCTAGCTTTAAATAGTTATGATCTATTTCTATCCTTTTAACTGTTAATCATGGTTTCATGATAGGTGTACAGCATTGTAATTTGAAACAAAGGGTAGCTGAATTATGTTAGCTTTAAATAACCACAACCCCATTTATGTATGTAATAATATTTCAGGAAATGCATTCTTGTGGATTCCGACTTTATCGGGGAGCCACTAGTATCCATTTATACGGTTCTGAGGATTGAGACGGCCGGAGATCCTGAAGATCCTGATGCTGTCCTGTGGCAACCTATAAAGAAGGGAGGCTCGGTACTTACTGTCTACCAGTGGAGGGCTCTCTGTGACAACCTTGAGGCTGTAGACGCAAAAATCCGCGAGCTAGAGAGCGCTGAAGGTTGAGGCTCCACAGCATTTACCCAGCCCGTGGTGAGATTATTATTGATTGCAGTTCATGGTGTAATATTTCATGTCACTTATTATTGTATTTCAAAATAGGTCTGTATCACTGCTTTGAACAAGCAAAAGGTGTTTCTGCTTGTGTGTACGTGTGAGTGTTATGGACAATTATAGAAGCACTACAACCTTTAATGATCTCTCTTTAGACATAGTGTGGAGAGTCATTGTATTATTAGAACCTGATAGAAAAAGTTTGCACAGTTTTAGTGTAGCGTGTAGAACAGCGTGGTCTATTCTTGCCAGAAATTCCACTTGGAAATATTTTATAAAAAAAAGATTTGAAACCCTTCAGCCTTGGGGTGAAGTAGAGGAATACATTGATAGGCTTAACTATGTCAAGGGAGTTTATCACCGGCTTCATGACGTATGTGACTGTTTAGATGCTATCCACTACCGTATAGGAGCTAACTTATATAGACGTTTAGGGTCTGTACTTCCTGAAAATGAGTGCTATGGGCGATCAGGCGACTTACTCCGCATAGTCAGAAGATTTATTGTAAATCTTATCATTTTCAAAGTGTATTCTACCAAAAGAGATCTTCACTACCTCTTACAGTCTAGGAGAGGTATTAAAATAGGGAGCAGCTTGGATTGGGGACGTCTAAAGATTTATGATGCTGAAGAGCAGATCTCTATGTACATAATCTTTTCTGGCAACACAGAGCACTTTGAGAATTTAACCCTTCCGGTTCTGTTCAAACCTGAACTGATAGGACGTGATATTGATATTAAGTTCAAGCAGGTTTTCTTTGACGTTCTCATTTTGGAACTGAGAAAGCACTATGAACCCTCTATCACTACCAGACACACATTCACCGGCGATATTTATTCGTTGAGATCTGATATTTTCTGGCTGGCTAATTCCACCACATGTCTAAGGGATTTATACTTAAATGATCCTGTGTTAAGGCATATATCTCGTCAGATAAGCTCTCTTAAAAACCCGGGGTTTAAAAGATTAAGTGATCTGCATTGAACCCTGTTTCGTCATGTTTGCCTGCCCTGTTTGTGGTAAACGTTACAAAAGGCTGCCTTTCCTGAATAAGCATGTTAAAACTCATGATGCTGATGGCCAGGAGGGTCAAGGAAATGACGCAGGTGAATATAAACGATTTGCATGTCGTTTGTGTCCCAAGCGATTTGCACGGGGGGGTGGTCTTAATTTACACATGGAGAGACGTCACGGCCCCCAAAAAGACCCTTCTCATTTAGAAGGGGGTGCTGGTGAACAGGACGATGAAAATGCAGAGATAAAGGATCAGGGTTTTGGATCTGGAGATCTATACTCTCTTACGCGTATACAGGAGCAGTTTTCTAAGAAATTTCAGGTCAGGCACACTGTCTATACTTTTAGGTTGAAAATGAGTGTGAAATTTAAGTCTATGCAAGATGTTCTGTCCAGGCTTTATGATATTTTTGAAAAGTTAGTTCAGGAGTTAACTTAAAAATTTGGTTCTGATGACTTAGTTAGGATAACTATAGACAGTCGTGATATAGATTATCCAATACTTATTCATTTTAATGCTGTCTCTAATCTGAAGCCTAGAGATATTTTGACTGAGATAGATAGAGTCCTACAGAGTTTCAGTGTATTCAATTTGAACAAAGGATGCACTATCACTGTCACACATGTCAGAATACCTACAGGGTCGGGTCGTGATATAGTACATTTTTTTAAGAAGAAGAGGTGTGTCATATATATTAGGAACAGAGACAACACTTGTGCTCTTAGAGCTCTGGTAGTTGGTAAAGTTCTAGCTGACAGTAGTGGAAATCGTCTAAACAGTGCGGTCAGAAAGGTGTGTTCCAATCGTAAATTACAGACAAGACTGGTAAAAAAATTATATCAGCGATCTAAAATTCCATATGATTCACCCATAAGTCTTTCTATGTTTCCAAAATTAACTTGCATAATGAAGGGGTATAGAGTCATTGTTGTATCAAAAGATCATCTTAACTCTATTATCTATGACAACCATGTTAAGTCTCCAAAAGTTATAAGTCTGTATCATTCAGACTCCCACTACGACGTTCTAACTAGCCTTCCAGCTTTTTTTGGTCGATCTCATTTTTGTACTAGCTGTTATGCCCGCACAAAAAATTATTACCAGCATGCCTGTAAAAGCATATGTAAAATGTGTAGACATGAGCATAGACCCTATGAGGGTGATGGGGGGAGTGACAACGACGAGGAATTTGAATGGGTGTACTGTGTGAAATGCAATAGAAGTTTCAAAGGTGTAGAATGTTTCAATAACCATGTGAAAAAGTACCCTGGACGTAGAGGTTCTAAAAAAAAGAAAATGAGAAAATCTGTATGTCAGACCTATTATAAATGTAAAACATGTAACATTTTTCTAAGAAGAAAAAACAAAAAAATGCTTGACCAGGGCGTGTCTAAACGTCATGTTTGTTTCATGAAAAAATGCAGAATATGTCATGCAGAGTATGATGTCCAGCAGGATCACGTGTGCTACATCCAAAAAGTAGACTCTACTCCTAAACAAGGGTCTATAGACGATGAGGTGTCTAGATATATTTTTTTTGATGTAGAGTGTACCCAAGATACAGGACGTCATGTACCTAATCTATGTATAGCTGAGCGCACTTGTAAAATATGTATACAGTCGGGTGAAGCTGAGCAGAAGTTTGATCAGTCTTCTTCTTGTTCTAACTGTGGTGTTCATCAGCATGTCTTTTATGGCGAGGGGTGTGTTGATAAATTCTGTAAGTGGCTTATTAGAAAGTCCCATTCAAATTCGCGAGTCATATGCCATAATTTTCGTGGTTATGATTCATATTTTATTCTGACATATATTTACACAAATTCGTTGAAACCACATGTGATATATAATGGAGGTAAAGTCATGAGTCTCAGAGTCCCCCCATATAACATTGTGTTTATAGATTCCCTTAATTTCCTCCCTATGGCTCTTTCAAAAATACCGGGTACTTTTAATCTGACTGAGTTACGCAAAGGTTTTTTTCCACACAAGCTGAACACTAAGGCTAATGAGAACCTTGTTCAGTGTGTTTTACCTCCAGTAAGCTTTTATTTACCTGAGAATATGAACCCCAAAATGTATGAGGAATTTTTGAAATGGCATACGGGTAACCTCAAAAGTAAATTCAATCTGAAGGAGGAGCTTATTTCTTATTGTAAGAGTGATGTGCACATTCTACGTTGTGGATGTCTAAAATTTAGAGAGATTTTTCTGGACATCTCAGGAAAATATGCTATAGACCCATTTAAGAAATGTCTGACTATAGCTTCAGCATGTAATCTTGTCTTTAGGACCATGTTTATAAAAGAAAACACCATACCAGTAGTGGCGCACCATAAACCTTATGACAATCATTCTGTAGCTAGCATGCAGTGGTTAACATACATAGAGAAATCTCAAGGTATTGCTTTAAGACATGCGAGATCAAAGAAAGGTGAATTTCAAGTCAGAGGGATTAAGGTGGACGGATATCATTCCGAAACTCGTACTATTTACCAGTTCCACGGCTGTTTCATACACGGTCATCAGAAATGTTACCCAGGAGAGCTTTTCAACAGTTTTTTAGGTAAAAGTATGGGGGTTCTGTACAAGAATACAATGGAGCATGATAAAATTTTACAAGACCTTGGTTTTTCCCTTAATGTCACGTGGAGTTGTGAATTTGAGGAATTACAGAAATCATCAGATTACATATCAGTAATGAGAGGCATCACTTTTATTGAGCCTTTACAACCTAGAGATGCTTTTTACGGCGGGAGAGTAGATGCAACTAAAACATATTATAAATGCACCGAAGATGAGAAAATAGAATATTTAGATTTCACAAGTTTATATCCTTATGTTAATAAGTACTGTCACTATCCCCGTGGTGAACATCGAGTAATATCTTCAGATATGTGGGGTGATTCTGTTGATATAAATGGTATAGAGGGTCTGATAAAATGTTCTGTTTCCCCGCCACGTAAGCTCTATCACCCTATATTGCCTATGAGGTATAAGGGTAAGTTATATTTCACGCTGTGTAGGGCCTGTGTAGTAATAGCAGATTGTATCTATAACAGCACTAGTGACAAAGAGGATTATTTTACTGCTTTTTACGGATTCTTTAAAGGAGCTGAATACTCATGCACTCACAGTGAAGAGAGACGTATGCTAACAGGTACATGGGTCTCATTTGAGCTACAGGAAGCAGTGAAGGCTGGGTACAGAATAATTAAGGTGTATGAAGCTTGGCACTATGATGACGTTGCTGTATATGATGAATCAACCAAGACTGGTGGCTTGTTCACAGACTACATCAATACTTTTCTCAAAATAAAACAAGAGAAAAGTGGGTGGCCTGCCTGGGTAAAGTCACCTGAAGATCGTCAGAAATACATTGATGAATATTATGAAAAAGAGGGTATAGTTTTAGATCCTAAAGGCGTGACCGTCAACCCTGGGTTGAGGGTTGTGGCTAAGTTAAAACTGAACAGTTTTTGGGGAAAATTTGGTCAGAAAGAGAACCAGACCAAGTCTGTATACATTTCAGACCCTGCAGAATATTTTAAGCTTTTAAATGATAAAAGAAAAGAAATATGTAATGTCCAGCTTGTAAACGATGACATGATTTTCATAGAATATCGTTCTAAGAAAGAGTTTGTTCAATCCAATAGCAGGGTAAATGTTGTAATAGCTGCATACACAACAGCTCATGCTAGATTGAAATTATATTCTGTTTTAGCTCCTTTAGGTAAACGGGTGCTCTATTGTGATACTGACAGCGTCATATTTAAATCTAAAGCTGTGCCTTCACCTGATTCTCCAGAATATACTCCACCTACTGGGGATTTTTTAGGACAGCTGACAAATGAGCTCCCTGAAGGTCATGTGATACAGGAATTTGTGTCTACAGGACCTAAAAGTTATGCTTATAAAACATGTGACAGTCATGGGGTTAAAATGAATACTGTGTGTAAAATCAAAGGCATAAATCTGACCCAGAGTGTGAGTGAGAACATAAATTTTTCTACTATGCGTGAAATGCTTCTGACAGAGTTAAGAGCTAGAGCCGGTCAGGAAATATATAAACCCCTGAAAATACCTGTGCGCAATGAGAGTTTTATAACAAGGGAAAAAAAAACAGCAACTATTCGTACTGTAGAGCAGTTGAAATGCTTCCAATGTGTGTTTTCTAAGAGGTATGTTCTATATGACGGTGAAACAGTACCATTCGGGTACTAATAAAAGAGAAATAGACTCACGGTATTGCATGTACTGTATCGTTAATATGTGCACTTTCAATAAAAACATGGACTGCATTTTCCTGAGTTGTCTTTTATATGTAGAACATGTTTGAACATGGAACCTGTATCAGAAGCAGGATCTAGCACTAAGAACCAATATATGATGAGTGAATCAATGTCTATGGGTCTAGAATATATATTATAACATGCGAGTTTAAAGTTGTTTTTTATGCACCCCAGCTGGAGAAGTCATTATTCAAGGGTGCTGCTTTTCACTGCTCTTATCGATCAATATCCTCATTTTCGTCCCCAGACGAGATGACTATACCGTCCTCGTCCCCTCCATTTCCATCATGAGGTAGCATTTCTCTGTAGTGATCCACGGGTGTGTGCTCGGCATCTATGATCATTGCCAGCAAGCGCGCAAACTGTGATTGGTCAAGGTCAAAGAAAAGGTCCTCATCATCCCTGGAAGTTATAGTGAACCAGTTATGAGCAGTTTTTTCCACAGTGAAACCCAGGGTTTCACATTTAGTAGAGACGGGGCAGTTCATGTACAGCAAGTCTGATATATCATCCTCATTTTCTATGAGGTCATTCCAGTACTCCTCATCTATCTCAATATCTGTTGACTCTTCTTCACCATCCAGAGGGTTTTGTTTCACACAGAAACTTTTGACAGAGTAATTCAACGTAATATCACCGAAATACAGCCAGAGAGAGACTAAAGGTGACGGGTGGTATACAGCACACAGACACGTGGGCTGATCTGGATCATCAGTATCCGATCTTCGCACCTCATAATAAGAATGAAAGTTTTCTCCAGGCATGACTGTGGTCAGTTTTTCAATTTATACTTTTAGAAGAGAAACGTCTATGATGTAGTAGAGAAATGTGTATCTGTAACCTACTCCTGAGGAAACATGAAGACACGTTCCAGCTGAACAGACCCGTTATAAGATGACCACTGTCCACTGATAAGGCTGATTTATAGGTCAGACTTTGGGGTTTTCAGGTAGGGAGTCAGCCCACCAGAAAAGGTGGGTTGGGGGTTTCTAGAATAGGAGGGGATGAGTAAGGGGGGAAGGTCATTAGGTACCTAGGACCCTCTAAGCGTCTTACCAGCCGGGAAGGTGGAGGATGACCCGCTCAGTGCTCCCCTCTGACGGTGGTTCCTTGAAACAAACTGAACGCTACGGCTCACACCCCCATCTAACGAGATTTTAGAGAACCACCGCGAAGCATACCGGCACGCGTTGAGGATTTAATATTTCACTGTCAACACGGAATTCGCTGAAAACGCTACAAAATGGCTTTTATTTTTGTGAAAGACTACATCAGACGTTTACTGAGGAGGTATGGGATCATATTTATCTGTTCACAGACATCTTTAGAGTATTTAACGTCCGTTTATGGGTGTGAAATAAGCCCCATACATCGTAAGTGGAGTGACGTAGTGCGACAGAAAGTTAAGCTTACGTGATACCCCTGTTATCATTTCTGCCCTGACGTGAGGTCATAAATTGATTATCTCTTTCGTCTCTCATATTATACAGAGTGGTACCAGCTCAGGACAGCTGGATGGGCTTGGAGAACCAGCCCGTCTTAACTGGCGGGCAGTGCCAAGACGGTGTGGGTGCAGTGCCTGCTCACGATGCCCTGACTACAGTGTCGCCCCAAGACGGTCAAGCGGTAGTGACTGCCCAGCCCTGCCCCACTGTCGTTTCATCTCTAGACTCTGGAACACAGCCCAGTACATCGATCGTGACCTGGACTGTCCCTGTTCAGCAAATGAAGATAGAGATTGAGAAAATAAGAAAGGAGAGAGAGGGACTGTGTAAATATCTTGTTCTTGCTGAAAACGATAAGAGTTTTCAGATTTGTTATCCTCTTCAGGATACCCTAGAACGAAGCACTCAGACTGGAGAAGAACAGGAGTGTATTATCTCAACCAGCACTGACAGTATTGCATCTAGTGCAGGACTCTCTTATCCCGCTGAAGACGGGGGTATTATAAGTGTACCGGTACTACAACCCGTTAGTCCTGAAGTCCGGGAGGGGGAGGATTCTTCCTTTGATGCTGGTAACAACGACAGTGTAAAGCCTGCTACTGCTGACAACAGAGACTCCGAGGAATCTTCCAGTGATGCAGGTCACATGGTCTGTCCAGAGCCTGCTGGTGATGAAAACAAGAACTGTACGGAGTCTTCCATTGATACCAGTCCGATTGCCTGTGTTGTGCCTGCAGGTACTGAAAACAGAGACTGTGTGGAGTCTCACTCTAGTCCTAGTAAAGCAGACTGTGTGCAGCCTTCCACTACAGATAGTCATGTAGCCTGTCTGCAGACTCCAGCAGATGCTGATCATCCAGACTGTGACCTGTTTTACCATGATACTGAGTTTGATCTGCAATCTGTAGAAGGTCAATCAGGTGCCAGTTCTCTGAAGAGTATGGAGAGCGTGGCAGTCTCAAAAAGTCAGAGTGAAGTACCCTCACCTTCTGGTGAAGCTTCAGGGATTTCCTCTCAGGACACATCTTACAACAACAGTTTCACACCAGTCAGACCTATTAGTTATGGTAAAGCAGCTGTTTTCCAGCGTTTTAACCTTGACCTCAGTCCCTCTTCACACTTTTTTAAAGACACAGTCCCCAGCGTCACAGCGTCAGAGGCTTCTTACAGTGCCAACCCCAGGAGAGCAAGGAGGAAGCGAGAGTCAGACATGAATACATCAGACATCATGAGTGAGCTTAACTCGCCTGTAGCACTATGCACTCGTTCAGGCATACGCCGCAGGCTTAGTTACACAAAATAGACTTCATCCTCAACAACATAGGATTTATGCTTAACTCCGGTCATGCTTGTTCTATATACCGGTACATGTTTCCTAATTTAAAAACATATCTGTGAGTTTATGTTTATGTTTTTAACCTATATTCTTAGCTATGATAAGCATGCATAACAGCTGTCATATATAGAGAGCTGTGAGAACAAAAGAATAACAAAGTAAAGAGAGACATATATTTTAATCATATTTTATTAGCCGTGGATAAGTAAATACAAGGAAAGATCAGTGTAATTATGATAAATAGAATCTGAGAATTTAGGATAAGACTTCTGACTCTGTTAGACACTCAGGTATGAATAAACACCTGAATACTTTAGAATAAATATAACTGCTTAAGATATGTATAAGGATAATCCACACTTTAAAGAACATGATATTTTATGGAGAAACTAGTACTAAGAGCATCTTTAATAAAAAAATCATACATAGAGGATGGTATGTAAACTGATTTATTTATTTGCCTATATGTTCACAGCAGCAGTGAGGGTATAATCTTTCTGCATCCCATTCGCTTTATTTTATTACAGTGACAGCCCTATTAGAATCTATTTTAAACATAGAAGGGAAAGTAGAGAAAACTATCAGTGACACGCTCTCAGGTAAAGCTGAGCTAAAATTCATTTGTAAACGCAGATTCCCCTTTTTCATTGTAGGCCATACAGTTCCATCTGACTCCTCCCTTATATCAGGTTCTAAGTCAAAAGCAAATAATGTGTATCCCTTGGCAAACTCACTACGTGTAATGTATAACCCTTCATCACGACCATCAGTGAAACGTTCCCGACCATAGAGAGCCATATAAGCCTCTATAAAAGATGACTTATGATGATTTGTATCAAACGTCATCTGGAGAGCTTTCTGAGGTACACTTTCACCGTCCACTGTCAGATTAAGGTACTTTATGTTGTAATGCTGGAAATTAAAAGGGTTTTTAGAATAGGACCCCACCGTTGCCTGCTCTGAGACTAGGCCACAGATTAATCTGGAGGGGACATTCCCCAGGTACATATTATCAGCGTTAAAGCAGTAGTGACCTTTAGAGAGGGAGTATTTTTTAACATCTGTTTTGAGATAGGGGTACAAAGCTGCCCAATTTTTTTATCCATCACCTTCTGCTGTATAACTAAAAGTTTAGGTGTAGGTGTTACCATACAGACTGACAGAGATGCATCAGTTATCTCAGTCTTGTAATCAGGAGTAGTAGCTGCTGACATTAAATGGAAAACAGGGGGAGTAGGCCAGAACCTTAATTTCAACTCCACACCATTCAATATGTACCTGTTTGTCCAGCACACATCTGAAAGAATTGGTCCCATCATTTCGAATGTTTGACTTTTTTCTGAGTACAGAGCACGCACTGTGAGCCCTGAGTTACCCACACCGCCTCGGGTGGCATCCATTGTACCTGTGTCCTTATGCCACAACTGTGCTTGGAGATGAGTGTTTTTTGATTGTGTGTCATACTTAAACAAAGTGTTGAAGTATGCCTCGTAAGGATAGTTGGAATTAGAAGTAGTGAGTAATTGTTTCTGAAGATATATATCTACTTGAGAAAACATGGAATGAAGAAAATTATTAACAGGACCAAAATCACCTATGGTTGTCCCTGCTGCAGCTGCAGGTAGATCGGTGTTATCTGATTTCCTGACACGTACTTTGACTGTTAGATATGTGCGTCGTAGATCTATATATCTATTACCTGAATTTGGTATTTCAAACTCCAATCCAACATCCTGATTAAGCTGATTAAGAGGCTTGTAATCAACATATCTAACCTGTTGTACACCAACATCGACTGTAGGCATAGTAAATAAATCCATGCTTTCACCTATTCCTACACTACTGTGCTCATCTACCTTTGCAACTTCATAGGCCATGATTATTTAGTTGTTATTTCACAGAGCCCTAGAAAAAGACACACAATATTTTTTTAAAAAACCCTGGATGAATAACTAAATTGAATGAGTGTTTCTTTTTGTCAGAGCATCAACCATAAGTTCCTCCAGGGTCTGGGGGTCTGAATCACCTCCGCTGCTGCTGCTGCTGGCTGCTCTAGAGGTGTAGTTGACTGAATCTAGCAGGCTGTCAGCTAGAGCTGAGTAGCGTATAACTGGTTTAAAAGAAGTAGATGCCGGACAGGCTTTAGGACTTCTGAATTCAAAACCTTGAAGAAGGTCTATAGATTTGTCTGTAGGAGCTGGTTGTGGGGTGTGCAGATCATCAGAAGGTGTAGATGGTGAAGCAGTAGACGGATCAGCTCCACGTCCAGGGGGGATTTCTGTATTGTTTTTCTGATCAGGGGAAACGTCTATTCCTTCCTCTCCAAGAGGTGTAAAGTAACCTGTAGAATCTGCTTCCTGGAGATTTTCTTTGAAGTTAGAATCTGCTGGCCACTCTGGAACCCGTCCTAGGCATTCGTCAGGTGCTGTAGAGTGCTGATCCCTGTCATCTGACTCACCTGTAGGTGATGGAATACCCTTGTTGACGCTGGTTCTGCTAGAGAAGTCAGAGGAGTGTCCTTTATGCGACTTGTCATGCACCTTGTTTACATGTGGGGGGCAGTCTGTAGGGATGGAACGACCCGGGAGTCCACCTGAGATAGGAGACAGAGGAATCACTTTTTCAGCATAGATTTCCCTGTTCACCTCTAAATATGTCACTTCATCCACCGTATCCTCGTCTTCTGCAGAGAAGAACTCAAAATGGATTTTTGTCCTCTCACTATGGGGGGTGGGGAAAAAAGACTCATCGCGCTGACCCCCACCAAAACCAGTCTGTGTCCCCATGTTAGTCTTCTTAGAGGAAGAGTTATGTGCTCCAGGGTACTCCAAACCTGTAGATCCCAGAGACTCCATGTTTCCAGCAGCCTCATTAGGTGTACTCTCAACTCTGCTGCTGAAATTTCTAGGAGGTGGGGGTGGCGGGTATGTATCAGGGCATGATTTAGGTCTCATGTAGCCCTGGGAGTCATGCCAGATGGGATCACTGTTGCAACGTGTTAGGTTTCTCTCTCTGTTGCGACCTCTTAACATTCTCCTTAGACGCTCAGTAATGGACACCATAGTTCTGACTATGTGATAATATGAGAGAGACAGAGAGAGAGAGAGAGTCTAGCTAAATATGTCTGAATGTTTCTTTTTCTTATACGTCCGGGCTTTTTTCTTCTTAGAAGTGATCCCTGTGTTAGAGACTCCCTGTCTTTTAGTGCCTCCAGTCTTTTCAGCTCTAATTCTGTGCACTGGTGGGTACTCCGTCTTTAGGGTACTCACCTCTCCGGTCTCACGTGGTGCTGACTCACTATTCTTTTCATCTAACTCATGGGTGACTGCTTCGACCCTCTTTACCTCTGATTTAGCTTGTTTAGATGTGATCTCATTTTCACTCAGTACCGGGGGTTTAGAGACCTGTGGGGGTTCTACATGGTGTGATTTTGGGGGTCTTAAAACTATAATTCTACCCACTCTTTTTTTTTATCCATATCTCAATCGACCCTTTAAGTCTCTGCTTGAAGGGGAGGATCTAGTAATTATGTTCTCTAAATGACGTGTTAACATCTTGTTTCACTATCTGGAATGAAATGGAGAACACAGGTGACAATCCCTGCTGATGTCACTTTCTGGTTCTTGTTTTCATCCTTTAAGAAAACAGTAATATGGTCGAATTCAGCATATCTGACAGGATTATAGATGATATGCTCATACTCATAATTTTTTATCATAGTATATGGTCGGGGGGTGGTCGAGTCTGTGTTAACTGTAGGTGTCAAGGGTATAGTATTCATACACTTCACACAGATGTTCTGTATACCCTTATAACCCCCTGGCTCAGGTGTTGTAACTGGAGGAGCAGGGGTAGGGTTCAGAACAGTTGATAATGGGTTAAAAATCCTTAAAACAGGTAGTCCTGCTCCCCCTACACTCTGTAAGGTTACAATATCTGTGCATATGTAATATGACTTGTGTGCTTTAGTGTACACTTCCATGCAGCATTCAACTATGCCACAGGACCATTTTCCCCTCTCCAATGTGATACGCTCTGGAAGTTTGACAGTGAAAGACGCTCCATTGTTATCCGGGTGTAATAGAATGTCATCTTTTCGATTCAGAAACATGTAGAAACCTCTCATTTTATGTCCTTAGTATCCTTAGCTGAAACCCAATCGTTAAACTTAGCTGGATAGTTCTTGAAACTTACAAAATATTGCTTCACACCATTGACTGTTCTTTCTTTTAATATTTCATCTATTTCATAATGCTTATTTACATCTGGTGTAGCACCTTGAAGCTCAGACCCGTAGAAAGTCCCTTTCACCTCCTCACCCTTGAGATCTTTTAACAGGTATACCGGTAGTCCATCTCTGATTGTAGCTTTCACAATTTCAAATACCTCCTCTGTCCATTTCGGTTCATAATCTTTAGTGAAGGGTCCTTTTTTTACAGCAAGACGTACTTGATCACAGACTATAAACCTTCTGCTTTGAGTTCTTATTTTCTCTTTTTTATGGCTAGTTCTGATGTTTTTTTTAGTTACCCTGCTATACTGGTATTTGAATATTTCATCACTGTTTTCTTCTGTGACATTAATGGGTTCTGTACCTATACTTGAGTGAACCGTTCTATTGTAAGAATTTGTTATTTTTGGTAAAACATCTATCCATTTGTATGTTTTTTTACTAAATAAATATTTAGTTATACGGTTCTTTATAGTTCTTATGCAACGCTCAGCATATGAAGCCTTACCATCATTGTAAGCTACATAATGTTTAATATTGTGTTTTTTAAATAAGTCTTGAATCTTATTTGCTGTGAATTCTTTACCAGCATCTGTACGCAAAATATTTGGTACTGCTTTTTGGAATACCTGAGAGAAACCTGCACTCACATCCTCAGCACTCTTGCTTTTTAGACTCTCTGTATATGTCTGACGAGAGAAAATATCTATACAGAGTAATACAAATTTATGACCTTCGTTGAACCGTGAGAGAGTATGCATGTCCATCAAATCAGCGTCCCACATGTAATTTATTTTGGGGGATATTATTTGGGAAAATGTACTAATCTTAGAAGGGGTAGAGAATCTCAAGTGTGTTTCTTGCTGATTAAGCCATGTTTTAAACTGTGTTTTTAGCTGTTTTTTTGTTTTGCCGTCGTGTTGAAAAACTGTCTTGTTTACACCACTGAAACTCCCTGGTTTAGAGGGGTTGTAATAATTTCCTTTAGCTGGTTCAATCTCCCAATCTTTCTTTTTCCGACCCCGCCCTTTTTTCTTAGCACGCCCCATTTTATTTTTTATTCTATATCTATAGAGTTATCCAGGTTCTTTTAACTTTTTTAACCTCAGGTTCTAAGAGAGCTGTGCTTATATCGTCATTTGCTCTTGCTGCTACTGGCAGTGGATCCGATACTATAACGTCAGAGATCTCATTTTTACTCTCACAGCTTTTCAAATATGAAATGAAATCATTTACACTGAAATCATCGTCTGTGACTGAGTTCAATAATTCTGTGTTTGTAGGCTCCAGAGTAGGTGATTCGGGAGTTGCTCCCGACTCTTTCTGAGTGCTTAAATGATGATGATCTGAATGAGAGAGTTCTTCAGACTTCTTATATTCTGAGTAAGGTACAAGAACAAATTTCTCGGTGTGCTTCATTCTTTCAATAAAGCTTTCCCTGCTAGAAAAGCTACAACTTTCCCCACCTTGAGAAGTAGTCCTCTTTTGGTCCTCCAGGGGGAACCTTTTCGACACCCCAATCTGCGAAGATCTTTCTTGTACACTGACACAGTTTTCAACTCACTGGGAGTGAATTTTATGTTCCCTGCAAGTGTGTTTAATATAATCTCACAAATAGCCAGTACCTGATCTTCTGTAGCTATCTTTAAAAGAGCCTGTCTCTGTTTCTTGGAAGGAGGATTAGCAATAAATTCCAAAAACTGCCTATTCTTATCAATTCTACTAGAGCTCATAATAAGAGTTATCTGAATGACTCTACTGAGTCCGGAAAGAAAAGATAAGGGGAAAGAAAAACCTTACCTTACCCTAAAGGTGTGTAAACTATTGTGGGGCTATCTGGTGTGACGCATGTTCGTAACCTCATTCCGTCTCTACATTCCTGAGTAAGGTCTAAAAATAAATAGCCATATTTGACCCCTCCAGTTGCATCGTGATAAGCCTCTAACAAAGCATGGGGAGCCTGAGGGAAGACCTGACGTGCTAGATATGATATTTGACTGCTGTCCCTGGGATTTTTAAATAAAACTAAATACTGTGTGTTAAGGCTCATAGTTCTATTATATCCTCCTTTATGAAATATGTTCTGTGTCAGGTATATAACGCTAATGCCAAGATGATGTGATTCCACAAGAAAAATCTCTAGCATTTCTTCTGATTTTTGAACACGAGTAATCATATCATCCAGAACAATCAATTTATGACTCCCAACACCTAACCCTTGTATGTCTTCTTTACTTGGCATACCTTTATGAAAAATAACATGAGGTAATCGGTCTTTAATTTCAAGATACATGGGTTGCTCCACAGTATAACAGTATAGAATAGAATGAGGAATATCAGCATCAGCATACATATCTTTCAGGCTAAACAGTAATTTTTTGATGAAAGTGGTTTTACCCGACCGTGAAGGTCCTGAAACACACATTGTACAGGATCTTTTAAGAAGGAATTCATCTGCTGTTACTGTCTCACGTTCCATCAGGGATGACATATCACAGGAATTATTTCTTTTTGATCAGGATAACTTTTGAAAGATACAATACTCACAACTAGGCAAAAGAAGTCTCAGTCATGCGGTAAATATCATTATATATAATGTTCTGTGACTTGGGGTTCCTCTTCTTGCAATGTCTATACCCTAGAAAGAACGCAGCCAGAAAGATTCCTAAAAATACAAGCACAGTCACACATGTTACAGCTATGTCCCTAGGTGAGAGGTGAGTACTGTCTACTGTCGTGACGTCTGTAGTGTACGCCCCCCAGGTGCTGCTGTCATACCCACTGCTCACTAACCCTTCAGGGGATGTGAACCTTTCAGAGGGTGTGATATCCTTATCGATCAAAGGAGATGTTTGATGTGTAGCATAGTCAGAGATGGTGGTTTCTTCACAAGGCATGTTTAACGTTATGTTGACTGGTGAGCATTTACGGATGAGAAGTGCTCTCTCCTCTAGGCATACCAACTCCTGATTTCCAGTGACGTAAAGGCGTTTCAGAAAAATTCAGACTTCGACACTAAAAGAGGCCAGAGATCTAATCGATGTATTCTGTATGATTAATATCCTACACACTCTTGACTCAGTCTCAAACATAGGTAGGAATTCTATATTGGGTCCATCACAGAGTACAACCTGACTGTTACCGGTGCAGAGACAGACCGCTGGAATTCCACAATTCCTAACGCTCACCTGAGAATTAACTATCACCATACACACCACAGAAAAGCTGAAGTGTAGTATCCTCATCATTACGTTGAGTGTGTCAATGTATCTGAGCAGCCTCCCAACTTATTCAGAACTAAGCTATCACCCTAGGAATGTCTATATGTATAGGAGTGTTTCATGGTTATCAGCTATGGTACTGCTTTATTAACACCTAGATAAAACAAGAGAAGATATGATAAATGTAGAGTGATTTTTCCAGTAATGAGAAGTGCTTTATTACTCTACTAGATATTCCTGGGGTTATTAATATGATAACATAAACTGCTGACCGCTGAATGAACCCTGACTGGTTACAATGTATAAGTACACCTTTTGATCATAATAGGATAATAGTCACTATGTATACTTGCTAAATCATGTGTGTGTGCACAATTGTGCTATGAAGCATATATCAAACATAGAGAGTATTATGAAATGATTAAAATATTCATATATGTATGCATGGGGTGGGTGGGTGGATAGGTGGTGTGTAGGTGGTGAGGAGAGAAGCATGGCGAGGTCATCTAAGGACAGTTTTTCACGCTTTAGGTCCCGCATTAGCGCTTTAGCACTGAAAACTCCATAGACCAAAAGGTTGCAAGTACCTTAAAGCTACTCAAACATGAGAAAACAGCTCCCTATTCACCTCACCAAAATGGTACAGTAGAAAGATCATGGCGCACAATATTTGAAATGGCAAGATGTTTGTTGTAAGAAGCCAAATTACCTAAAGAAATGTGGGCTTATGCTGTTATGTGTAGTGTTTCAGAAATAGATGTTACAATGATAGGGTCAAGATGACCCCATTCGAAGCATTCACAGGTAAGAAACCAGACTTGAGTGGTATGTATGTATTTGGTACTGTATGTTATGCTTCTGTACAGGAGAAGAAGCTGGATGACCATGGTGAGAAAGGTATTTTTGTTGGTTATGATAAATGTAACCCAGCATATCTTGTGTTTATTCTGAACGTAGAGTAAGATGTGTGAAGTTTGACGAGGTAACAGACAATATTGATGAACCGATGTGTGCCACACCTTAGGTTGAACCTGAATATTACCTGGCTCTGAATGTAGCTGATGATTTTCCTCAAAATGTGGTAGGTGGTGAACTTAATCAAAACCTACAGGACAATAGGGACAATGCCAGGTATCCCCACAGAGGACGTAACCCACCTGGTTATTTGCAGGATTATGTCACCACTACTGTTGATTATTGCTACCACATGTCTCACATCCCAAATACATATACTGATGCTATGAACTCTGACAATGCGCAAAAATGGCAGAACGCGATGGATATTGAGATGGATGCATTGAAGGACAATGACACTTTTGAACTCACCACACTATCCGAGGGTAGATCTGCAGTGAGGGGTAGATGGGTGTAGGCGCTAAAAATGGGACAAAACGCCAATGAACAGTACAAGGCCCGGTTTGTGGCCAAAGGTTATTCTCAGGTCCCAAACATTGACTATCATGAGACTTTTTCACCCGCTGCCCGTATTACATCGATTCGCTTGCTTATGCAATTGGCCGTCAAAGAGGACATGGTTGTTCATCAGATGGATGTTAAGACAGCCTATCTGAAGGCTATGAGGTAAAAGGTAAAAATGGTGCGAAATCGTATTTCAAGCTTAATAAATCTCTGTATGATTTAAATCAAAGTGGTAGGAGCTGGAACAACATGTTGGACACCTACCTGAAGGAGGAAGGTTTCCAACTATCTGAGACTGATTCTTGTGTGTACACTAAGTTTGAACAAAATTCCAAAACTATTGTAGTACTTTGGGTTGATTATATTATTATTGCTGCAAGTGAGGAGAAGACACTCAACATAGTGAAACAGTCTCTGTCCACCAGATTCAAAATGAAAGATCTTGGTAAGTTATCTTGGTTCCTAGGTATTGAGTTCAAGTGTGAAAATGGATCTACTGAAATGAACCAAGCCAAATATGTAGAAACATTATTGAAAAGGTTAAAAAGGGAGGATATCAGATATTCAGATCACCTTCTTGTGATGTAGGGTCCAATACTACAAGGGATGAGGATTCTGAAGAGCTAGCTGATGCTAAGCTGTACCCAGAAATTATGGGAAGCCTCATCTATTGTATGTCAATCACAAAACCTGATCTGTGTTATGTTGTAACAAAACTATCTCAACATATAGTGAATCCCACCAAAGCTGATCTTGGTAGAGCCAAGCAGGTACTGAGGTACATCAAAGGTACACTTGATTATGGATTAAGGTTCCAAAAATATGATGCTGAGTTAGAACTCAGTGGCTTTTGTGATGCCGATTGGGGAGCATCTGATGAGAGAAAGAGCATAACTGGTTATGCATTAAGATTGACCAACAATGGTCCACTCATTTCGTACAAAAGTAAACAAGACTGTTGCATTATCCACTTGTGAAGCTGAATATATGGCTCTGTCAGCTGCTACCGAAGAGGTGAAGTTCCTTAATCAACTTTTTACCGACATGACTGGTATTAAGCAAACAAAGAGTGTTGTTTTGTATGGGTACAACCAGGGTGCACTGGCACTAGCTAAAAATCCAGTACACCATCAAAGGTCTAAACATATTGATATCAGATATCATTTTGTGAGAAATGAAGTCCAGAATAAAACTCTCAAACTAGAGTATGTACCTACAGCAGAAAACATTGCTGATGTTTTCACAAAGCTGGTTGCAAAACCTAGGGTTGTGAAGTTCCTGAGTGTGCTAATGGGTACATAAATGTAAACCATCATGTATTGATTATAAGTATGTTTTATAACCAAGTGTTATCAACAAGTTGTATTGATCATAAGTGTGTATTGATCATATCATGAATATTTTATTCAAAGTTGTATGTACATAATGTATTGATCGTAAGTTTAAGTGGGGGTGTTAGAATCTAACCTTAGGACAAATCCTTGATGTATGGGCAGGAAAAATATGCTACTGGTGCCTCCCTCTAGGGTGAGATAATGTAACTAAATAAACCCTGACTTCCGGTCTGAGCGAGCAGGCCACGCGGTTCTGGCAAAATCCAATTTGAGAAGTTGTTGATTTATCCTCAATTTGAAGAAGTTCATGAAAACTTAATTAATCCTCCATCAAGGATGGCTTCCACCCTGAGACATGTATTCAGGCATGCACTGAAGGTGTTCTGTAGAATTCGAATCCAAGAAATATTGGTAGAATTATGGAAAAAACAATCCAGGTTTTCCCAAATAGTTCCTAAATGGAACAGAAGATGAGTTTATGTCATGCCAGGGTTTGGGGATTTTATCAGGTGTGGCCAATGGAGATTTTCAGGTGGTACCGCACTAATTCAGCGACTTTCCGGGTAGAATGGCCAAATAGTTCCACAGTAATTTTGTTATTTCAAGGAATACAGACCATTTGTGAGGAGAGAAAGGCTGAATACCCCGGTTATTTGGTATCAAAATAATCAGGAAGTGTTTTTCTTTAGTCAAGAGTCAATTTTTCATTGATTTCAAGAAAACCGTGGAGGGTTATGGGGGTGAAATGACCATATTGTGTATTCCTACACTAGTCAGGTCTCACTGCTCAAAATCAGTGTGGTGGTTGCCATGGTGATTTAAAAAAAATTGAGCCTGACTTTTATATTCTGGACCTACTGCATAATTTTGGTGTATTGTGCTAAGCTGTCAGGGAATGTTAAGTATTTCAAATGTTACATCCAAGGTCGCCAACACTGGTATTTTCCAGTCCGCATTCAGATCACCAAGATCAGGCCTTACCTATTCATTACGGTTGGGTCAACTCACTTACACATGGTTTCTGGGAACCACTGCCCCCATTTGGTGTTTCACTCATACCCTCAGGGACTACTTTCCTTTCCCTTCCCATCAGACACAGGGCAGAAGACCAGAGTCTAGGACACTAGTTCTTATGTCTGGGACCAGTATCCTAGTATAAGGTCAAGTTGTGCCACACTAGGGACACCTAGAGAGCAATACAAAAACTAAGACATGGTGCCACCAAATAAGTATTGGGATGGGAAAGAGAAAATTATGCTCAGCCTCTATCTTTGTTAATACCGGGGTAGGCTATAGATAGTTGAATTCAGCGTTCTCATCCTGTTCAGGCCTTCTTGCACCATTTCATGGACACATGGCCCTGTCTTTTGCCATTATATTGCAGAGACTTCAAAGGTTTTTGGCCAATTTTACAAATGCATTGCAGCATAAATAAAATGTTACAAGGGGGGTCAAAAAGTGGCCAAATTTGTGTTAGGAAAAACTTGAATTGCCCTTTAGTAAACTAAATCTTATTCTTGGCTACCAGCCTAAAACCACTTTGCATTTTGGTTTTACAATGTACAAGCACATGAAAATGCAAAAACTAATGGTTTTCTGAGGAGGTTCGAATGTTGACCATTGGTGGCAAGACTGAGCCATTTGGAGAATGACTGCTGCTTACATACCACCTGGTAAAATAGGGTAGTGGTTAGAGCTTTGAACTGACAATCAGAAGAACAGGAGTTCAAGTCCCTTTGCTGTCATTCACATTGCATATCAGGAATATTTTGTCAAACGATTTATAATAAAGTTAGCAATATATGTCAAACCTTTTGTCCTGAGCCAAGAGATCTTCAAAACAGTTTTCATTAACATGCTTGGAAAAAGCAGTGGAGCAAAATGAAATGAAAACTTGAAAATTGACATAAAATGATTTTTGTTTCACTGAAACCTCGAGCATCAAACAAGCCTAGAACTCTGTTACCCTGCATTGTTAGTCCAGTGTTCTAACCACTACCCTATTCTGGACAGATGACATATAGGAGGTAAAGTCTCCAACTCATTCAGATCACCAAGATCAGGCCTTACCTATTCATCACGGTTGGGTCAACTCACTTACACATGGTTTCTGAGAACAACTGCCCCCATTTGGTGTTTCACTTATACCCTCAGGGACTACTTTCCTTTCCCTTCCCATCAAACACAGGGCAGAAGACCAGAGTCTAGGATGCTAGTACTTATGTCTGGGACCAGTATCCTAGTATATGGTCAAGTTATGGCACACTAGGGACACCTAGAGAGCAATAGAAAAACTAAGATATGCAAGTGTGCATTCCCTTCCCCAGATGGTGCCACCAAGTAAGTATTGGGAGGGGAAAGAGAAAATTATGCTCAGCCTCTATCTTTGGTAAATACCGGGGTAGGCTATAGATAGTTAAATTCAGCATTCTCATCCTGTTCAGGGCTTCTTGCACCATTTCATGGACACATGGCCCTGCCTTTTGCCATTATATGGCAGAGACTTCAAAAGGTTTTTTTGTCAATTTTACAAATGCATTGTAGCATATAATCTAACGTTAAAAGGGGGGTGAAAAAGTGGCCAAATTTATGGTAGGAAATATTTGAATGGCCCTTTAGTAACCTAAATCTTATTCTTGGCTACCCGCCTAAAATCACTTTACATTTTGGTTTTACAATGTATAAGCACACGAAAATGCATAAACTAATGGTTTTATAAGGAGGTTCCAATGTTGAGCATTGGTGGCAAGACTGAGCCACTTGGAGAATGACTGCTGCTTACATACCACCTGCTAAAATAGGGTAGTGGTTAGAGCTTTGAACTCACAATCAGAAGAACAGGAGTTCAAGTCCCTTTGCTGTCATTCACATTGCATATCAGGAATATTTTGTCAAACGATTTATAATAAAGTTAGCAATATATGTCAAACCTTTTGTCCTGAGCCAAGAGATCTTCAAAACAGTTTTCATTTACATGCTTGGCAAAAGCAGTGGAGCAAAATGAAATGAAAACTTGAAAATTGACATAAAATGCTTTTTGTTTCACTGAAACCTCGAGCATCAAACAAGCCTAGAACTCTGTTACCCTGCATTGTTAGTCCAGTGTTCTAACCACTACCCTATTCTGGACAGATGACATATAGGAGGTAAAGTCTCCAACTCATTCAGATCACCAAGATCAGGCCTTACCTATTCATCACGGTTGGGTCAACTCACTTACACATGGTTTCTGAGAACAACTGCCCCCATTTGGTGTTTCACTTATACCCTCAGGGACTACTTTCCTTCCCCTTCCCATCAAACACAGGGCAGAAGACCAGAGTCTAGGATGCTAGTACTTATGTCTGGGACCAGTATCCTAGTATATGGTCAAGTTGTGGCACACTAGGGACACCTAGAGAGCAATAGAACAACTAATACATACAAGTGTGCATTCCTTCCCCAGATGGTGCCACCAAGTAAGTATTGGGAGGGGAAAGAGAAAATTATGCTCAGCCTCTATCTTTGGTAAAAACCAGGGTAGGCTATAGATAATTAAATTCAGCATTCTCATCCTGTTCAGGCCTTCTTGCACCATTTCATGGACACATGGCCCTGCCTTTTGCCATTATATGGCAGAGACTTCAAAAGGTTTTTTGTCAATTTTACAAATGCATTGTAGCATATAATCCAATGTTACAAGGGGGGTCAAAAAGTGGCCAAATTTATGGTAGGAAATATTTGAATGGCCCTTTAGTAACCTAAATCTTATTCTTGGCTACCCACCTAAAATCACTTTGCATTTGGGTTTTACAATGTATAAGCACACGAAAATGCATAAACTAATGGTTTCATGAGGAGGTTCCAATGTTGAGCATTGGTGGCAAGACTGAGCCACTTGGAGAATGACTGCTGCTTACATACCACCTGCTAAAATAGGGTAGTGGTTAGAGTTTTGAACTGACAATCAGAAGAACAGGAGTTCAAGTCCCTGTGCTGTTATTCACATCGCATATCAGGAGTTTTTTGTCAAACGATTTATAATAAAGTTAGCAATATATGTCAAACCTTTTGTCCTGAGCCAAGAGATCTTGAAAACAGTTTTCATTTACATGCTTGGCAAAAGCAGCGGAGCAAAATGAAATGAAAACTTGAAAATTGACATAAAATGCTTTTTGATTCACTGAAACCTCGAGCATCAAACAAGCCTAGAACTCTGTTACCCTGCATTGTAAATCCAGTGTTTTAACCACTACCCTATTCTGGAGAGATGACATATAGGAGGTAAAGTCTCCAACTCATTCAGATCACCAAGATCAGGCCTTACCTATTCATCACAGTTGGGTCAACTCACTTACACATGGTTTCTGAGAACAACTGCCCCCATTTGGTGTTTAACTTATACCCTCAGGGACTACTTTCCTTTCCCTTCCCATCAAACACAGAGCAGAAGACCAGAGTTTAGGATGCTAGTACATATGTCTGGGACCAGTATCCTAGTATATCGTCAAGTTGTGGCACACTAGGGACACCTAGAGAGCAATAGAAAAACTAAGATATGCAAGTGTGCATTCCCTTCCCCAGATGGTGCCACCAAGTAAGTATTGGGAGGGGAAAGAGAAAATTATGCTCAGCCTCTATCTTTGGTAAATACCGGGGTAGGCTATAGATAATTAACTCTTCTTCTACCAAACACGCATTTTTGCGAGTTTTTGCTCCTTTACCGGACGCGCATTTTTGCGAGTTACTCGCCGATTTTTGGCCGATTTTTCCCGATTTTTGAGCCTCTCTAACTTCCTCAAAACTCAGCCCAATCCCATGATTTTTTTGGGCTGTGCTCTATGTTATATTATCTCTCGGTAATCCAAAGCACTGGCTTCTATATCAATTTCCCTTTAGATGACAGAGATGTCAATATAGATAAGTTTTACTTTTTCTCTACTATACTTTGAGCAATATTAAGAGGGAAAATGTGGAAAAAAATGAAAGGAATCATTATTTTTTGGGTAAAAATTGTCTTAGGGCAGTTTTTCACAAGGAAAAAGATGGGAACAAAATTGAGACCATATTTTGATGCATTATGTGAGAAATCTTGGTTTCCATAGCAACATACAGCCTAGAAATCACAACATTTGTTACTTTTGTTTACTTTTGGTTGCCATGGCAACCAAAAAAGAACGTTTCCTCTAAAAATCTTTCTGATGATAAAATGTGATAAATAGTTTAATTATCCTACCCATGCAATTTATTTTATTATGCTAGTGACTTTTTTACTGAAATATGTCAATTTGAAAATCGATAATATTACATAGTTTCAATATTAGCAAATCATAATAATCTGCTCATAACTCTGCAATGAGGGCACATATTGGTTATTAGGTGTTCCTTACCATTTGATGTCCTGTTCAGTTTGGCATAAATTCACTTTTCCTTGGACTATCTACAAAATTCTTTCAGTTCCTGAAAGCTTATTTCATTGTCCTCATGTATAATTTCATTTCTAATTCATCTTCAAAAAATCTGGTTTGGGGGTAATAATATTTATGGGGAATCTGGTAGAAGAAGAGTTAAATTCAGCGTTCTCATCCTGTTCAGGGCTTCTTGCACCATTTCATGGACACATGGCCCTGCCTTTTGCCATTATATGGCAGAGACTTCAAAAGGTTTTTTTGTCAATTTTACAAATGCATTGTAGCATATAATCCAATGTTACAAGGGGGGTCAAAAAGTGGCCAAATTTATGGTAGGAAATATTTGAATGGCCCTTTAGTAACCTAAATCTTATTCTTGGCTACCCACCTAAAATCACTTTGCATTTTGGTTTTACAATGTATAAGCACACGAAAATGCATAAACTAATGGTTTCATGAGGAGGTTCCAATGTTGAGCATTAGTGGCAAGACTGAGCCACTTGGAGAATGACTGCTGCTTACATACCACCTGCTAAAATAGGGTAGTGGTTAGAGTTTTGAACTCACAATCAGAAGAACAGGAGTTCAAGTCCCTGTGCTGTTATTCACATCGCATATCAGGAGTTTTTTGTCAAACGATTTATAATAAAGTTAGCAATATATGTCAAACCTTTTGTCCTGAGCCAAGAGATCTTGAAAACAGTTTTCATTTACATGCTTGGCAAAAGCAGCGGAGCAAAATGAAATGAAAACTTGAAAATTGACATAAAATGCTTTTTGTTTCACTGAAACCTCGAGCATCAAACAAGCCTAGAACTCTGTTACCCTGCATTGTAAATCCAGTGTTTTAACCACTACCCTATTCTGGAGAGATGACATATAGGAGGTAAAGTCTCCAACTCATTCAGATCACCAAGATCAGGCCTTACCTATTCATCACAGTTGGGTCATCTCACTTACACATGGTTTCTGAGAACAACTGCCCCCATTTGGTGTTTCACTTATACCCTCAGGGACTACTTTCCTTTCCCTTCCCATCAAACACAGGGCAGAAGACCAGAGTTTAGGATGCTAGTACATATGTCTGGGACCAGTATCCTAGTATATGGTCAAGTTGTGGCACACTAGGGACACCTAGAGAGCAATAGAAAAACTAAGATATGCAAGTGTGCATTCCCTTCCCCAGATGGTGCCACCAAGTAAGTATTGGGAGGGGAAAGAGAAAATTATGCTCAGCCTCTATCTTTGGTAAATACCGGGGTAGGCTATAGATAATTAAATTCAGCATTCTCATCCTGTTCAGGGCTTCTTGCACCATTTCATGGACACATGGCCCTGCCTTTTGCCATTATATGGCAGAGACTTCAAAAGGTTTTTTTGTCAATTTTACAAATGCATTGTAGCATATAATCCAATGTTACAAGGGGGGTCAAAAAGTGGCCAAATTTATGGTAGGAAATATTTGAATGGCCCTTTAGTAACCTAAATCTTATTCTTGGCTACCCACCTAAAATCACTTTGCATTTTGGTTTTACAATGTATAAGCACACGAAAATGCATAAACTAATGGTTTCATGAGGAGGTTCCAATGTTGAGCATTAGTGGCAAGACTGAGCCACTTGGAGAATGACTGCTGCTTACATACCACCTGCTAAAATAGGGTAGTGGTTAGAGTTTTGAACTCACAATCAGAAGAACAGGAGTTCAAGTCCCTGTGCTGTTATTCACATCGCATATCAGGAGTTTTTTGTCAAACGATTTATAATAAAGTTAGCAATATATGTCAAACCTTTTGTCCTGAGCCAAGAGATCTTGAAAACAGTTTTCATTTACATGCTTGGCAAAAGCAGCGGAGCAAAATGAAATGAAAACTTGAAAATTGACATAAAATGCTTTTTGTTTCACTGAAACCTCGAGCATCAAACAAGCCTAGAACTCTGTTACCCTGCATTGTAAATCCAGTGTTTTAACCACTACCCTATTCTGGAGAGATGACATATAGGAGGTAAAGTCTCCAACTCATTCAGATCACCAAGATCAGGCCTTACCTATTCATCACAGTTGGGTCATCTCACTTACACATGGTTTCTGAGAACAACTGCCCCCATTTGGTGTTTCACTTATACCCTCAGGGACTACTTTCCTTTCCCTTCCCATCAAACACAGGGCAGAAGACCAGAGTTTAGGATGCTAGTACATATGTCTGGGACCAGTATCCTAGTATATGGTCAAGTTGTGGCACACTAGGGACACCTAGAGAGCAATAGAAAAACTAAGATATGCAAGTGTGCATTCCCTTCCCCAGATGGTGCCACCAAGTAAGTATTGGGAGGGGAAAGAGAAAATTATGCTCAGCCTCTATCTTTGGTAAATACCGGGGTAGGCTATAGATAATTAAATTCAGCATTCTCATCCTGTTCAGGGCTTCTTGCACCATTTCATGGACACATGGCCCTGCCTTTTGCCATTATATGGCAGAGACTTCAAAAGGTTTTTTTGTCAATTTTACAAATGCATTGTAGCATATAATCCAATGTTACAAGGGGGGTCAAAAAGTGGCCAAATTTATGGTAGGAAATATTTGAATGGCCCTTTAGTAACCTAAATCTTATTCTTGGCTACCCACCTAAAATCACTTTGCATTTTGGTTTTACAATGTATAAGCACACGAAAATGCATAAACTAATGGTTTCATGAGGAGGTTCCAATGTTGAGCATTAGTGGCAAGACTGAGCCACTTGGAGAATGACTGCTGCTTACATACCACCTGCTAAAATAGGGTAGTGGTTAGAGTTTTGAACTCACAATCAGAAGAACAGGAGTTCAAGTCCCTGTGCTGTTATTCACATCGCATATCAGGAGTTTTTTGTCAAACGATTTATAATAAAGTTAGCAATATATGTCAAACCTTTTGTCCTGAGCCAAGAGATCTTGAAAACAGTTTTCATTTACATGCTTGGCAAAAGCAGCGGAGCAAAATGAAATGAAAACTTGAAAATTGACATAAAATGCTTTTTGTTTCACTGAAACCTCGAGCATCAAACAAGCCTAGAACTCTGTTACCCTGCATTGTAAATCCAGTGTTTTAACCACTACCCTATTCTGGAGAGATGACATATAGGAGGTAAAGTCTCCAACTCATTCAGATCACCAAGATCAGGCCTTACCTATTCATCACAGTTGGGTCAACTCACTTACACATGGTTTCTGAGAACAACTGCCCCCATTTGGTGTTTCACTTATACCCTCAGGGACTACTTTCCTTTCCCTTCCCATCAAACACAGGGCAAAAGACCAGAGTTTAGGAATCTAGTACATATGTCTGGGACCAGTATCCTAGTATATGGTCAAGTTGTGGCACACTAGGGACACCTAGAGAGCAATAGAAAAACTAAGATATGCAAGTGTGCATTCCCTTCCCCAGATGGTGCCACCAAGTAAGTATTGGGAGGGGAAAGAGAAAATTATGCTCAGCCTCTATCTTTGGTAAATACCGGGGTAGGCTATAGATAATTAAATTCAGCATTCTCATCCTGTTCAGGGCTTCTTGCACCATTTCATGGACACATGGCCCTGCCTTTTGCCATTATATGGCAGAGACTTCAAAAGGTTTTTTTGTCAATTTTACAAATGCATTGTAGCATATAATCCAATGTTACAAGGGGGGTCAAAAAGTGGCCAAATTTATGGTAGGAAATATTTGAATGGCCCTTTAGTAACCTAAATCTTATTCTTGGCTACCCACCTAAAATCACTTTGCATTTGGGTTTTACAATGTATAAGCACACGAAAATGCATAAACTAATGGTTTCATGAGGAGATTCCAATGTTGAGCATTGGTGGCAAGACTGAGCCACTTGGAGAATGACTGCTGCTTACATACCACCTGCTAAAATAGGGTAGTGGTTAGAGTTTTGAACTCACAATCAGAAGAACAGGAGTTCAAGTCCCTGTGCTGTTATTCACATCGCATATCAGGAGTTTTTTGTCAAACGATTTATAATAAAGTTAGCAATATATGTCAAACCTTTTGTCCTGAGCCAAGAGATCTTGAAAACAGTTTTCATTTACATGCTTGGCAAAAGCAGCGGAGCAAAATGAAATGAAAACTTGAAAATTGACATAAAATGCTTTTTGATTCACTGAAACCTCGAGCATCAAACAAGCCTAGAACTCTGTTACCCTGCATTGTAAATCCAGTGTTTTAACCACAACCCTATTCTGGAGAGATGACATATAGGAGGTAAAGTCTCCAACTCATTCAGATCACCAAGATCAGGCCTTACCTATTCATCACAGTTGGGTCAACTCACTTACACATGGTTTCTGAGAATAACTGCCCCCATTTGGTGTTTCACTTATACCCTCAGGGACTACTTTCCTTTCCCTTCCCATCAAACACAGGGCAGAAGACCAGAGTTTAGGATGCTAGTACATATGTCTGGGACCAGTATCCTAGTATATGGTCAAGTTGTGGCACACTAGGGACACCTAGAGAGCAATAGAAAAACTAAGATATGCAAGTGTGCATTCCCTTCCCCAGATGGTGCCACCAAGTAAGTATTGGGAGGGGAAAGAGAAAATTATGCTCAGCCTCTATCTTTGGTAAATACCGGGGTAGGCTATAGATAATTAAATTCAGCATTCTCATCCTGTTCAGGGCTTCTTGCACCATTTCATGGACACATGGCCCTGCCTTTTGCCATTATATGGCAGAGACTTCAAAAGGTTTTTTTGTCAATTTTACAAATGCATTGTAGCATATAATCCAATGTTACAAGGGGGGTCAAAAAGTGGCCAAATTTATGGTAGGAAATATTTGAATGGCCCTTTAGTAACCTAAATCTTATTCTTGGCTACCCACCTAAAATCACTTTGCATTTGGGCTTTACAATGTATAAGCACACAAAAATTCATAAACTAATGGTTTCATGAGGAGGTTCCAATGTTGAGCATTGGTGGCAAGACTGAGCTACTTGGAGAATGACTGCTGCTTACATACCACCTGCTAAAATAGGGTAGTGGTTAGAGCTTTGAACTCACAATCAGAAAAACAGGAGTTTAAGTCCCTGTGCTGTTATTCACATCGCATATCAGGAGTTTTTTGTCAAACAATTTATAATAAAGTTAGCAATATATGTCAAACCTTTTGTCCTGAGCCAAGAGACCTTGAAAACAGTTCTCATTTACATGCTTGGCAAAAGCAGCGGAGCAAAATGAAATGAAAACTTGAAAATTGACATAAAATGCTTTTTGATTCACTGAAACCTCGAGCATCAAACAAGCCTAGAACTCTGTTACCCTGCATTGTAAGTCCAGTGTTCTAACCACTACCCTATTCTGGACAGATGACTTATAGGAGGTAAAGTCTCCAACTCATTCAGATCACCAAGATCAGGCCTTACTTATACATCACGGTTAGGTCAACTCACTTACACATGGTTTCTGAGAACAACTGCCCCCATTTGGTGTTTCACTTATACCCTCAGGGACTACTTTCCTTCCCCTTCCCATCAAACACAGGGCAGAAGACCAGAGTCTAGGATGCTAGTACTTATGTCTGGGACCAGTATCCTAGTATATGGTCAAGTTGTGGCACACTAGGGACACCTAGAGAGCAATAGAAAAACTAAGACATGCATGTGTGCATTCCCTTCCCAAGATGGTGCCACCAAGTAAGTATTGGGAGGGGAAAGAGAAAATTATGCTCAGCCTCTATCTTTGGTAAAAACCGGGGTAGGCTATAGATAGTTAAATTCAGTGTTCTCATCCTGTTCAGGCCTTCTTGCACCATTTCATGGACAGATGGCCCTGCCTTTTGCCATTATATGGCAGAGACTTCAAAAGGTTTTTTGTCAATTTTACAAATGCATTGTAGCATATACTCCAATGTTACAAGGGGGGTCAAAAAGTGGCCAAATTTATGGTAGGAAATATTTGAATGGCCCTTTAGTAACCTAAATCTTATTCTTGGCTACCCACCTAAAATCACTTTGCATTTGGGTTTTACAATTTATAAGCACACGAAAATGCATAAACTAATGCTTTCATGAGGAGGTTCCAATGTTGAGCATTGGTGGCAAGACTGAGCCACTTGGAAAATGACTGCTGCTTACATACCACCTGTTAAAATAGGGTAGTGGTTAGAGCTTTGAACTCACAATCAGAAGAACAGGAGTTCAAGTCCCTGTGCTGTTATTCACATCGCATATCAGGAGTTTTTTGTCAAACGATTTATAATAAAGTTAGCAATATATGTCAAACCTTTTGTCCTGAGCCAAGAGATCTTGAAAACAGTTTTCCTTTACATGCTTGGCAAAAGCAGCGGAGCAAAATGAAATGAAAACTTGAAAATTGACATAAAATGCTTTTTGATTCACTGAAACCTCAAGCATCAAACAAGCCTAGAACTCTGTTAACCTGCTTTGTAAGTCCAGTGTTCTAACCACTACCCTATTCTGGACAGATGACATATAGGAGGTAAAGTCTCCAACTCATTCAGATCACCAAGATCAGGCCTTACTTATACATCACGGTTAGGTCAACTCACTTACACATGGTTTCTGAGAACAACTGCCCCCATTTGGTGTTTCACTTATACCCTCAGGGACTACTTTCCTTCCCCTACCCATCAAACACAGGGCAGAAGACCAGAGTCTAGGATGCTAGTACTTATGTCTGGGACCAGTATCCTAGTATATGGTCAAGTTGTGGCACACTAGGGACACCTAGAGAGCAATAGAAAAACTAAGACATGCAAGTGTGCATTCCCTTCCCCAGATGGTGCCACCAAGTAAGTATTGGGAGGGGAAAGAGAAAATTATGCTCAGCCTCTATCTTTGGTAAAAACCGGGGTAGGCTATAGATAGTTAAATTCAGCGTTCTCATCCTGTTCAGGCCTTCTTGCACCATTTCATGGACAGATGGCCCTGCCTTTTGCCATTATATGAGTAGTATAGTAAATGGTCTTCTCTGGATATTATCCAGAGAAGACCACCATATTTGGATTATCCAGAGAAGACCGGTGTTTATAGATATTTTTAATTTATCTATAAAAGAGGTCGTTTATAGATATTTTTGATTTATCCAGAGAAGACCGGTGTTTATAGATATTTTTAATTTATCTATAAAAGAGGTCGTTTATATATAGATATTTTTGATTTATCCAGAGAAGACCGGTGTTTATAGATATTTTTAATTTATCTATAAAAGAGGTCGTTTATAGATATTTTTAATTTATCCAGAGAAGACCGGTGTTTATAGATATTTTTAATTTATCTATAAAAGAGGTCGTTTATAGATATTTTTAGATTATTTTACAAACAGTAATTATATCACTTTAGGTTTTAAATACAAAAGAGGTCAAGTGGTGCTCATGTCACAAGGTTACTCTTAGCTGTGCATGTCACAAGGTTCTCAGCTGAGCTTTTGGTACAGAGGAAAGCACTGAGAGACCACTAGGATTAGAGAGGATTGAAGAAGGATTGAAGGAGGATTGAAGAAGGATTGAAGGAGAAGGATTGTGGACTGAAGGAGGATTGAAGGAGAAGGATTGTGGAAGGATTCAGGGACACAATAGTGGAAGCATCACCCGTTCACGCTTCAACCAACCATGAGAGCATCAGCCGTTGTAAGTCGACAAGGTCGCAAGTACAGTCGTGATTTTGTTCACACTGGAGCTACACAAGCGTGGAGGCTTGTGACATGAGGGCTGGACCTCTCCATTTAACCCTAGACAATGCCTTCCTTATATACTCCACCTCAGCGGTGAAATCATATATGTGGTGTTACACTTTTAAATCTATGAACAAATAAACATTCAGTTTAAGAGGAAACAGATTTTTTTCAACAGTTTGAGTGATTTAGGGATAGAGTTTTTTCTTGTCTATTTTTTGATATATTTCATTGATATCAGCAAAGAATATTTGCAGAGTTATAAGAGGAATTCACAGCGGTAGTTTACAATTGAAACGTTAGGTTTTCATTCAAAACGCGGATTTTTTGTCCCCCTCTACCGAGAATAATATGAACTATATTTGGTATGATGTAGGTTATATGGAACTAAATTATCACATGTATAAAGCTCTTTTTCTTTGTATTTTCTTTATCAGTTTCAAAGATTCATGTATAGAGCTCCTTCTTTTTATTGTTTAATGTATTTCACTGATATCAGGGAAGAATATTCGCTGATAGCTTACAATTATGACGTTAGATTTTATCATGTTTTGAACGCAGAACGCATTCTTGCTTTCCCTCTACCGAGAATAATATGAACAATATTTGTCCTGTTCCAGGTTACGTGGAACTAAATAATTTATGTAAACAGCTTTTCCCATCTCTTTGTTATTTAGCTTTATGTTAAATGACGAATTTAGGATAAGATCATGTCTCAGGTTATTTTTCCATGTCCTTGTTACTAGATTCCTTGTTATAATGTAGACAGACATGTAGACAAGATTCGATTAGTTCTTATGAATGCCTTCAGATGGGAGAGCAATAGGTGTTAGGTGTTGCATTAATCATAACGGTTCCATTTATGTTTCTCATGTGAAGCTCCATACTGACTATGTCACTGAGTCTTTCGGTTCCAAGCCTGCTGTGTGTGTGTGTTAGTATGTTTATATGAGTAGGAGAGGAGCGGCATGAGTTACTCTTTTGACTTTTTACACATAGATTTAGTCCATACACGCAACAAAATGATCTGTTTGAGTTGCTCTTTACAGTGAACAGTTTTAGTGTGCAGTTTATATTTAATTACTGTAAGCAAATCAGTGAGTTATTTAGTGAGTCAGTTAGTGAGTCATTTAGTGAGCCTGTAGTTGCACTGAGCAGCTTATAAAGAGTCTCAGCTGCTCTCTGTTTAAGGCTCGCAATAGTGAGCTGTTTGATGTTTATGTATAGTCACAGTGAGCGGCTTATTCAGAGTTTGAGCTGCTCTCTGTAATAGGCAAGGTATAGTAAGTTGCTCAATTTTTAATCAAAAGTAGATCTTTCGTTATATATTTACACATATTTTGTATGTATAAATATACATCCATCAGTCACCACGTGAAGGTAGATCTACATGACTGATTTAATTTTGAAAAAATAAAGGCCTAAAGTGAAAATTTTGGAACATAAACAATGTTTCCTATCTCTTTATGAGCTAAGTAGATATATATGAATGGCTTATATTGTATATTTCATTTATGACCTACGTCGAATAAAATGAAGATATTGAAAGCTTTGTTTTAGCTTTTGTTTTCACTCGATCTGGATCAAGTGATAACATGAAGCCTAATTATTTAAGAAGCAGATTTTCAACCAGATCTGAATCAAGCATAAAAATACAGCTTCCTTATTTGAATATATATATATATATATATACCTACATGCTTTACATGTAGAGACAGGCAAATACATTGCTTTTGTAGATATTTTAATTAAAGATGGAGAAGGCTCTTATTTTAAATGAAGATGGAGAAGGCTCTCATTTTCTATAGTGTTTCTGATGATTTGAAAGAAGGAAAAATTCGTGATTGCTTGAGTTAGCCCTTTTTGTTCTATGTTTTTTATTATAAGCATAGTGAAATCTAAATCTTTTACGTAGAATGAATTCCCTACATATTTTTTTTTGTGAGAAAAATATGATCCTTTCATGAACATTTGAGCCAAGAAAAAAATGAAGTCTTCTTTCGTGAAAGCTTTTCTTGTAGTTGTTGATTTTGTGACATTTTTTGATTTGAAGCAAGCTAACATTTCATTTTCATTTATTATTTGACTTAGTAACTTAGCCAAATAAAAGCTGTGTCCTTTATCTATTTTGCAGTTGAACAAAAAGCCTGAAATATACGCAAAGCACTTTCTATAGCTATGTACAATGACTTTTTTGAAGGCTGTTGCCTGAAAATATAACTTTTATAGTTAGCCTCTTTGTACACTTTATGTGAACAGTAACACATAAAACTGTGGAATGGACACATATTGATACAGCTTTGCCCTGTCCAGTAACTTTTTATAGATGGCTTTCCACATTTATCACGTTTTCCATCTAAACAATCACACAATGAAAATAAATTTTGTTTCCTTCTTTTAAATCTAGTAGGAACACTTACCTTAAAGGGTGGCAATTTAACCCTCAGAATGTAAGCAAACAGGAATAAAATATCCTGCATGGAGTAAGCCTTCCCCATTGTTTTGATCCTTGATCACTTTCCTTTTCAGATCGAGTATTTAAAGGGCAGAGGCATTTTTTTATGAAATAGGGAGGGGCTACGTGAACAGGGAGGAGCCTATTTTAACCAATTCCTTTAGACATAGTTAAAAAGGTGGAAAATTCCACTGTTATTGCGCAGTTTGGTTTGTGCAAGGCATGGCATAAACATTTTTTGCCTGTTTTTTAACCCTTTAAGGGCAGAGCAAAAATTGTTGCCCTGGCCATGTAGACGACCTCTGAAAAAAGTATAGTTCCTAGAGGACGAGCCTATTTTTAATTCCTATACTAATCCTATATAGCTGGCATTGACTATAGTCGACGCTAGACCTGTTATGGTGTCGACTGTAGTCAATGCTAGGCCTACCATGGTGTCGACTATAGTTGATGCTAGCCCTCAATGGGTTAAAAGTACTTAAAAAGATGGATAATTCCATTGCTATTGCGCAGTTAGGTTTGCAAGGCTTTGTAGAGACATTTTTTGCCTGTTTTTTAAATGTACTTAAAAAGATGGAAAATTCCATTGTTATTGCGCAGTTAGGTTTGTGCAAGGCTATGTAGAGACATTTTTTGCCTGTTTTTTAAATGTACTTAAAAAGATGGAAAATTCCATTGCTATTGCGCAGTTAGGTTTGCAAGGCTTTGTAGAGATATTTTTTGCCTGTTTTTTAAATGTACTTAAAAAGATGGAAAATTCCATTGTTATTGCGCAGTTAGGTTTGTAGAGATATATTTTGCCTGTTTTTTTAAATGTACTTTAAAAATCCTTTATACATGCTAGTACTACGAGACCTTGAAAATTTGACTTTTTTTTGCAGATATTAACTGGATTTCAAAGTCGTTAGATAATTAAAGCATACGACAATAGATATGTATAGGAAAGTGTCAGCCAAAATCTGGTTGGATTTTGTATATGTTGGATGATTAATTGGATAATTCTTGTTATATGAGGGAGGCAGCTGTTTGAAACCTGTTATTTGTGTCACGTATTAAGGTACCAGTCTTAGGGGTAACAAATGGCAGCTATATAATTGGTGAGACGTAGAAGAGATCATGGATGTAGTTACAGCTTTTTATGCTGACTTTTTGTTTGCTTCACACGGTAACTTGAGGTCTTTCGGTTCTGTTGCTCATAAATATCGAGCAATGGATAAAACGACGAGGACAAGTTTTTGAAATTTTTATTTATTTGTATCTTTAAGCCATTCTTAGCTCACAAGGAGGGAGATAACTATTGTTTGTTTAGTGCTAGACCGTAAAAAAAGCGTAGGTGATATGTAACCTCAGGTTTAGTGTGAGCGTTAGGTATAAAAAAGTATTGAAGTATATCAGTGTGGTATTATATGCGAAGCTTCAACAGACTGCTAAGCTAGGATAATATGTAATTTTGCCTTATATACTTAAGGAAGCTTATGATTATGATACTAGCTTCCCTTATCTAAATCAGCGATGTTATTTTTGAGACTTACAGGGTTAGGTATAAGATATGACATATAAAGGGTAAAAAGTTCGCAGCTGTTTTGGATTAGGTTATGGTAACATTCCTATCAGCAATGAAGCGTTGTTAGCGTTAGGCCATGCTTGGATAATATAAGCCAACATTGGTTTAATATAAGCTGGCATTGGCTCAATGTTTTTATGTAACCTGGGATATTGCTGACATTGATGTACACAAACTTTTTTCAGATATCACTTAATAAGTTGAATATAAGAAAATTCTGTGACGTAATGCATATATGATGTTCAGTAGAATAACTGTTTTGCCTCCATGTTTGGCTTTATACGTCTTAAAATTGCCTTTCAAAAGATTCCATGACGTAATGCATATATTATGTTCAGTAGAATATCTGTTTTGCCTCCATGTTTGGCTTTATACGTCTTAAAATGGCCTTTCAAAAGATTCCCTGACGTAATGCATTTATTATGTTCAGTAGAATAATTGTTCTGCCTCCATGTTTGGCTTTATACGTCTTAAAATGACCTTTCAAAAGATTCCATGACGTAATGCATTTATTATGTTCAGTAGAATAACTGTTCTGCCTCCATGTTTGGCTTTATACGTCTTAAAATTGTCTATCAAAAAGATTCCATGACGTAATGCATACATTATGTTCAGTAGAATTACTGTTTTGCTTCCATGTTTGGCTTTATGCGTCTTAAAATTGCCTTTCAAAAGATTCCATGACGTAATGCATATATTATGTTCAGTAGAATCAAAGTTATGCTTCCATATTTGGCTTTATGCGTCTTAAAATTGTGTTTCAGGAAAGTTCCATGCTATATATGGATTTCCACGTCTTACAATTGTGTTTTTTAGAGGAAGGGAATATATTATGTAGATTTATCCTACTATATTTGGTCTTTTACGTCTTTGCTTTGGATGTCAGAGGTTTTTGATTTAGTTTTAGATCTTTAAGAGCATAGCAGAAGAAAATGAAAATAAAGCTTAAAGGGACTTTAAAGGTTGAAGCTCTACCATATCCCTTGCTGTGCAGGGATTTCCTTGGCTAGGTCTATATATAGGTGATCTATGACGTTTTTTTCTTTTAAGGATCATGATAACACATATTAATATAATAAAAGTGGTTAACACAGTCCCAAGCGTAGCTGCTAGGATAATTTGCCATGTTATCACATGAGGGTTATGCGGAGGGGAGGATGGGGTAGGATTCTCAGTGGGAGTGATGAGCTCCTCCCCTTTGCTCAAGGGACTCATATATAAGACTCGAGGACCCAGAGAGATCGTAGATATTGTTTCTGCTCTCTCAGAAATTGTGTTCAAGTAAGGTGAAACAGTTTTTGGTTCTAAGTTCAAGTCAACCAAAGGAGTTTTCAAGTTAGCTTCCAAGTCAGGAGGAGTGAAGTCCAAGTTTGATGCCGTGGATCTCAAGCCTATTTTCGACGTTGAAGTTAAATCCGAATTAGGCTGGGAGATTTTCTTCTTGAAATCTTTCTCAGAGGTAAGTCCTTTTCTGAAATCCCTTAAAAAAATTAATCCTATATTAGTTCAGGATATGAAGCAAGATTTTGCTTTATTTTCTCTCAGCTGTGAGTAAATATCTTTTATTTAAGATAAATTAAATGTATCTGAGATAACTTTAAAATCTGAATTAGATTTATGATATTTATGGTTTAAACGTGGCATTTATATTGAATTTAAGCCATAGCTTTAATACTAACTTGTTTTTTCCTGAGAAGAAACCTTTGGTTGTAGATATTTTAGTAGGGAAGGTAAAAGAAGAAAGCGATACAACAGTTGGAGTTGCCCTTGGAGTGAATTTAGCTTGAATAGTTGAAACGGTAGACTTAGAAGGCAGAGAAGTAGGAAACACAACGTATTGGTTTGTTGATTTCTCTTGAGATCCAGTCATAACGTCCTCAAACAGGCTTGACGCTGCAGAGGAAGGACCTTTAGACGGAATGGCAGAAGGCTGTGCTATGACGTCCTTAGGCAATGTTTCAGAGAACGATGAAATGGTAGGAAGATACACAGGAACAGTTTTTGAATAAGAAGTTGCATCAGGTGCCTTACTTGATTTAACTTTTAAGGAAGCCATTGTTAAAGGCAGCGTTTTTAAGGTACTTATCAAAGGGGTAGAGGTTGGAGATGAAATAGTAGAGCTTGATGTCCAAGAAGTAGAGCTTAGAGGCAAGGCTGATGAGCTTGTTTTCCAAGAAGTGGTTGTTTGAGGAAAGTTAGTTGAGCCAGGCTTCAAGGAAGAAGTAGGATCCATTTTGTTATTTTTCACAGAGAGCATAGTCGAGCTTAGCTCTGAAGAAATAGACGTTAGCGTGGTTGGATAGGACGTGGTAGGATATGACGTAGTAGACATAACATCCTTTATTCTGAAAAGATAAGAAAGAAAATATTTTATTTGGTGTTATTTTCATGCAGGCTTTTTCTTTGGAAGAGGAAAAGGGTATACATTTATTTTTGAAATATATGTATTTCAGATTTACATGGAACTAAGAATTTTATTTACCTGCAGAAACCAGCGTCACATTCGTATATTCCATGCTCAGTAGTCAATTTCTCCAAAAAAGGAAAAACATTTTCGTCGTAAGGAATAAATATCCTTGTAGATTTTTCGTTTCCTTTGATCTGTATCTCAGAGGTCACAAAAGATTCATACGTAGGTGGAAGAAAGAAAATGCATTCCACGTTTGGCTCACAAGACAAAGAAAATCTTGTGAAATTACATTGACAGTTGAATTGCATAGTTTGCATGTAGCAAACAGGCAATAAAGCTGCTAGTACCCACCAGGATTTCATCTTGAATGTGAGCGTTAAGCTAAGGATGCACGCCCTAGAAAGATACCATTTAGTTAGAGACTTTTTTGCAGCTATTTTAAATTCCAGTGTCTAGATAAGAAAGTAGAACAGGCACTGAGTAGGATGGTAGAGACGGCAGGCTTTTATGCTCTTGTTAGATGTATCCTGTGAGATAAATATACTCTAAAATGTCAGCCAGGAAGACCAGTCAAAATGGCCGAGCGGTTAAGGCGCTCGGCTTGCTATGACAAGAACGCGGGTTCGAATCCTGACGGCCTCCTTTATATTGTTTTGACGTTTTCTGTGTTATGCTACAGGAAATGAAATACTTTTGTTTTCTACAGCTTAACTCTCAGGCTTTTCATTTGGAGAGGCAAAATTTGTTAGGTCAGTAGACACATGTTTTTAGTTTGACGTAATACATGTTATTCAAAGACAGAGTTAACTAAACGTGCAGTGAAAGCAGCTGAAATCTAGTTAGTTGTTCTTTTACCGCTTGTGTTAGCCCTCTTGTGTTTAGGTTAAGAACTAAGACGACTTTTGTTTAAGGCTGAACCATCTAAGCTTTTGTTACGGTACACCTCCTTCTTTTCCGCCGTCTAGTGTTATATGGCGAACATTGATATCAGTAATGTTAGAGAGAATTATTTCTGTAGGGACATTGATAGAAGTAAATGAAATTACGAGGATCAAAGAAAAGGATAGCTGTGATATGTTTTATTTTTTTAGATGTTATGAGTTAGAACCTTTATTTATTTTAGGGCTACTTCAGCTGACTACACTGCATGAGCAGGACACCATACTTGGCTTGCTATTTTTATCGACAATTTCGTTTAAGGTGTTGCTTTATGTTTCATGCAAACATTGATCACTGTAATTCTTGAGAAAATCATTTCTGTGAAGACTTTAATAGCAGTTGTTGATATTACGGGGATCACAGCAAAGGAAGGTAGTGAAAGTATTTGTTTCCATGATTTCATTTTTGTGAGAGGTCATAAGTCTAAACTTTTATTCATTTCAGGGATTCTTGGCTGAGAGTTTTGCTGATAAACCATAGCATCGCGTTCACAGTGCAAACAACAGAAGTGACAAAATACACAGCACAGAGTTGCTTCCTGGTGAGTTAAATTAGAACTTACACAAGCAGCTTGATGTTTAATGCGAACTACTGATCACTGTATTCCTGGAGGAAATCATTTTTGCGAAGACATTGGTAGGGCTTATTGGCTGAGAGTTTTGAAGAAACTGTAAGTTATAGTTTTGAGAAAATCATTTTTGTGAAGACATTGATAGCAGTTGTTGATATTACGGGGATCACAGCAAAGGAAGGTTGTGAAAGTATTTGTTTCCATGATTTCATTTTTGTGAGAGGTCATAAGTCTAAACTTTTATTCATTTCAGGGATTCTTGGCTGAGAGTTTTGCTGATAAACCATAGCATCGCGTTCACAGTGCAAACAACAGAAGTGACAAAATACACAGCACAGAGTTGCTTCCTGGTGAGTTAAATTAGAACTTACACAAGCAGCTTGATGTTTAATGCGAACTACTGATCACTGTATTCCTGGAGGAAATCATTTTTGCGAAGACATTGGTAGGGCTTATTGGCTGAGAGTTTTGCAGAAACTGTAAGTTATAGTTTTGAGAAAATCATTTTTGTGAAGACATTGATAGCAGTTGTTGATATTACGGGGATCACAGCAAAGGAAGGTTGTGAAAGTATTTGTTTCCATGATTTCATTTTTGTGAGAGGTCATAAGTCTAAACTTTTATTCATTTCAGGGATTCTTGGCTGAGAGTTTTGCTGATAAACCATAGCATCGCGTTCACAGTGCAAACAACAGAAGTGACAAAATACACAGCACAGAGTTGCTTCCTGGTGAGTTAAATTAGAACTTACACAAGCAGCTTGATGTTTAATGCGAACTACTGATCACTGTATTCCTGGAGGAAATCATTTTTGCGAAGACATTGGTAGGGCTTATTGGCTGAGAGTTTTGCAGAAACTGTAAGTTATAGTTTTGAGAAAATCATTTTTGTGAAGACATTGATAGCAGTTGTTGATATTACGGGGATCACAGCAAAGGAAGGTTGTGAAAGTATTTGTTTCCATGATTTCATTTTTGTGAGAGGTCATAAGTCTAAACTTTTATTCATTTCAGGGATTCTTGGCTGAGAGTTTTGCTGATAAACCATAGCATCGCGTTCACAGTGCAAACAACAGAAGTGACAAAATACACAGCACAGAGTTGCTTCCTGGTGAGTTAAATTAGAACTTATAAAAGTAGCTTAGTGTTTAATATGAACCACTAATAACTATAATTTTTTAGAAAATCATTTTAGTAAGAAAGTTAACCAAACTTACCAAAATCAGATTATTAATGTAAATCAGAACAAAGAATACTTTATAAGAGACCTAAAATATTTGAGCATTATTGTAACATAAAGCAACAAATTTACTTTGAATTATTTTTTTCAGGAAAGGGACAGAGAAAGTGAACCAGACAGTTTCTAGTTTCCCCTGCTTCATTAAACAAGGTTGTAGCCATTTATTTTTTTATGCTATAATATGTTAACTGTCTATTCAATACATAGTAAATAACATTGTTCTTATACTTACTACAAGTCCTTGTGCTAAGATAGACATAGAAAGTTTTCGATCTCCAAAGAAAAGTATTTCTAAGTATAGAGGATCTGTACATATAGTGAAAAAAAATTATTCTTTAAAGTTCACAAAAAACGGATTTTGCTATATTTTTCTAAAAAATAATTTTTTTTATTTAATAAATGAAATAGATAAATTTGTTTCTCAAAATTGTTTAAAGTTTTATTTTAAGTATTCTGAGATTGATTTCGAAAAAATAAAAGTAAAATTATTAAACGTACAATTAACCATAGATATAGATTTAAATCATCAGAGAATAAAGCTCAATGAACTTTTCCTAAAGCTTTTCACTAAATTTCCTGAAAAATATATTTACAAAGTTAAAGAGTCAAATTCTTTTGAATCTTCTTGGCTTTTATATGATTATAAAATAGCTGAAACTGAAATATTGAATTATTTTTCTTCTTTTAGGCTGTCCAATGAACATCTCACTTTTACTTTGAATTACAATTTTAAAGGAAATTGCATAGTAAAAGACACATCATTTTTTTCGGAGTTGTGCTTTGAAATAAAGGAGGCACTGCTTGTAAAATCAAGGAAAAACACAAGCTTCATCAAAATGAGAGAAATTAAGATAATCTCACATTTTCTTTTGGTTTTGTTTACTGTATTGTGTCAAGACAAAAAGGAAAATCATGAGTACTGGAGTAAAGTAAAAGAAGAAGAAAAACACTGTTTGTTTTACATCACTGAACTAATAAGCAAACAACAAAAAGAAAAAAAAATTCCAAGGGAAAAAGTTATTGCTATTTTAAAAGATGAAGCTTGGTCTAGTCTCACTTTTTTTATGAAAAAAGATGAAGCTTACAGAACATATTATGGATATTGCATGACTCAAAATATGTCTAAAATTATATCAGATTTATTGTCTTCTCATAGCATTTTAGTAGAATGTGTCTCTGAAATTTTAAAGGTGAACGTTCATTTTGCTTCTAAAAATCAAAGCACTGATTTTCATCCTTTAGTTAGTTTTAGATCTAAGCTTATAAAATTATATTTTGATGAAGACTTGAAAAAGATAAGAGAATATTCTCCTTCTCATAATAGAGTAAAAAATGAAAAAGAAAGCAGCTTGAAAAGGAAAAGGAAATCTGATGATATACTTTCTATGCCTAGTAGTTTTTTTCAAGAAGAAAATTTATCAGATAGCAGTGAAGATGAGAGGAAAGAAAAAAATTATATTTCATCTTTAGTACCTAAGGCTAGTACATCTGCTACTCAAATAAGTGACAGCGAAGAAGAAAAAAAAACAGACAAATATTCTAAGAAAAAGTTACCAAGAAGTCAGTCAGAAGATAGTGCAATAAGTGATCAAGATTATATGTTACTCAAAGAAGATCTTGCTTTATCTGACAGTGAAGAAGAAAGTGAAAAAAACGAAAAAACTGTTTCTTTACTTAAAACGAAGAAAGAATTAGACAAAAAGAAAATTGAAATAGACGATAAAGTTCAGCTATTAAAAGATTTCCCTCCTTTGGCTACATTATATAAAGATGAATTAGAATTAAGCCAGGCAAACTTGGAATATTGTTTCCAAGTTATAGAACGACTTCAAAAACATCTTGTAGTTTTAGCTTCAAATATATTGCCTGAGAATTTAGAAAAGTGTGCAAGGTGCCCACAACACTGCTCCTTTGCAGTATTGAAAAGTACAAAAGATAAAAGGGGACCAAAAATCCCTAAACCTAAGAAAATTAAGATAGCACATGAGTGATTTATGTTACTTGTGTTTTTACATGTTATTTTATATTTTTTCCACAGATGCCAAAAATCAAACACTCTTTTATTTCAAAATTAAAAGAGCGAACCCAACCTTCTCGTTCTCACAAAGCAGAACCTGCTAATACTGCTTCACAAAATGCAGGTTCTTCTGCAAGCTTTGACTCTCCCTCTTTTTCTGTTTCTTTGCCTGCAACTAACGTTTCCTCTTCTACTTCTGAGAAAACCTTCTCTCAAGCTCCTTCTGTTACCTTCTCTCCTAGGTCTCCTCTTACTCAAAAAATGGAGGCTGCTTCTTCTCTCTTGTCTTTGTCTGCAGGCTCTGACATGTCTCCTTACCAAAAAGAATATGACAAATTCTTGAAAACTAACAAAACTCACCCTGCTTCTTTTATTTCTTCTGCTGTTCCTAGCGCAGCTCAGTCTTCTTCCTGTGCAAGTTCATCTAAGGCTGCTCTTTTTCCTACTATTTCCTCACACCTGCAGCGATCTTGTCTTGACGAATCTTTCTGCTCTTGCACAAAAACGGAACCAGAAAGTGAGGACGAGGAGGTGAAAAACCTTTTGAGAAAGCCTCCCTCCCATGTTTCAGAAACTAATCGTCCAAGCATACAGTTTCCACAGAGTAGAGACAACCCCAGCTCAGGAAATTCCTACGCTGAGGATATCTCTGTAGAAAAAATAGCAGAGTGCTTTGATTGTTCTTCCTCACAAGATCATCCTCCAAGACCGAGCTGTAGTTTTCCTGCTCCCGTTCAGGAACAGCTGAGCAGTAACTTTTCCCAGAATCCTCTGCCTGCTTCTGTGCCAGATCATGCTGCTCAGTCAAGTAGCGTCTACCCTTCCGCAACTCATCAAGGTTTGAGCATTAACTTTTCGCTGAATCCTCAACCGAACAGCAGTTTCGAAAGGGCAAGCAAACACGGGTTTCCCTCCAACTTACAGGATCCTAACCTAGCTGGAAAAAGAAACTTTCCGCAGGATGGTTTCCATGCTGACAGTTCTTTGAACGAACAAGGTTCACAGTTCTTTCAGCGAAGACCTACACCATCACATCAGGTTACTAACAACAACTTGTTTCCTCCTTACAATGGAAACAATTCTTCGCAGCAAGCCCTTCCTCCTACTGCTGTAGTTCCTCCTTCTTTTACGTCTTTGGTTTCTAGAAATTCTCCTCTTGCAGACTTTGTCAAACTTTTCGGCTCTCAAGTTTTGGGGAAATATTTTTTCGAACAGGCTGTGTTAGCGAGACTGGCACGTCCTCTTTCTGAGGAAGCTAAAAACAACCTTGCCGTTTCCAGAGGATGCGGATCTTGTGATTCTCCTTCACATGTGGCAGGTATGTTTTTAGTTACCACAAGGAAAAGAGAACAGTACAGTTGCAGGTTTTGCTACCGGTTGTTCAAAACTGGGCAAGATCTAATAGATCACATTATTTACATTCACAAAGGTTTGTCTGATGTATGAGCAAAATGTTTCTTTGAAAAATTGAAAGACAACTTTTCTTGACAAAGGTTTCACTTAAAAAAGTGAATGGAACGTAATATTTTAATGAACAAAAATTTGTTGTCTTCAAGAACTTCATATTTCAAATCATATTTTAATTTCCAGAAAAAAATAGACACAAAAAAAGATCAAATTGAAATAGAAATTCCCTTTTTTCGTTTACTAACCATAGCTCAATGTTTTTCTTTTATTTCATATTTGTGTGAAAAATCTGAGAATAAATCTTATGATAGTTTTGATGCAGTAGATGACGTAGAATCAATAGCTTTTTTTGCTTGTTACTTTCAAAGTGATTTTTTATTTAAATATTTACGTAAAAGAAGTTTGAAACACTTAAATGAAATAGCTAAAATAGTTAGAGTTTGTATATATACAGGAAATGTTTGTCATAGTACGACTATTTCTTTGTTGTTCTTTTGCACTGATTTAATAGGAGAAAAATATCCTATGTTTAACCTTCTTAAAGACATATATTGTAAGAATCATGGCATAGAATTGTATTGCCCATATAAATGCTACAATACCAAAAAATTAGCTAAAAAGATTAAGATTGCTTATCATGACATGTATATAGATTGTTATCCTGTATGCTACCTTTGTGGAGGTTGTGGAGAATATCATAACGCATATAGTAAAGACAAGAAGAAGAAAACAGCTCGTATGGAATGCTGTGGCGGTGTATGTTATTATAAATGTTACACTGACTTTAGACTTAAATCATACACTAAGCCAAGGAAAGAGGGAATTAAGTGTGCAAACTGCAGAGTTAAATGGGTATGTGGTGAACCTTTATGTGCTAGAACCTTTATCAAATGGCAAAGAAAAAAATATAAATCGATGATGAAAAAGTATTATGAGAATCATATTTCTTTTTTTTCATAGATATAATACATAGATAAAAGAAAAATGAGAGGTATGATTAAATATTTTGCTTGAAATGTATTTCTATGTGTTCTGCTTACTTGATGAACAGAAATGCTTTTCTTTCTTCCTGTGAACAAGGAAGGGAGTTCATATAGCTTTTTATCTATTTGCATAAACTATGCTGAGATATACAAACTTATTTTTGTCTTAGCATGAGATTAAAATTTTTTTCTTTGTTTCATATATGCAAGAAAAGGATTTTAATCTATGATTGATTTGTTATGAAGAATCAGCAAGCCTTTGTTTTCTTTTGAAAAGAAATAAAATGTTTAAAAAAATTTGATTTCTATGTTATTTGTTTTTAAAAAGTATGTAACTCATTTAAGAGCAGCTTTAAAAAAGTCTTTGAGATTTTCATGAAACAAAGATTTACTGCATGCAAGCACGTTACGAACGCTCAAGTCAAAGTATATTTTTTTTGTTGAAAAAAACTAAAAAAGGAAAATAGTTTACCCTAGAAGAATCCAAAATTTTCTCGTATAAGCTAAACCCTCGTGTAAGCCGCACCTCCACTTCAGAGGGTTATTAAGAACTTTTTTTGTTGAAATATAGTACCTTCAGTGCTGTTTTTAAGTTAAAGAACTCCTGATTTAAGTCGCACCCTGACTAAAGGCTGTTTTCTATAAGCCAAATTTGGATTTGGATTTTGGTAGCTCATATGCAAGTTTTCTGTTGTAGCCTCTAGAGGTCTCTAGGATGCAGGGTATGTAGTGTAAGTTTTAGCTACCAGAGGTCATCCGGGTTTTGCTTACGTGAAAGTTTTCTATTGTAGCCTTCAGAGGTCTTTGGCGTACAGGGTTTTAGCAGGCAGGGAATATAGTGACGGTTTTAGCCACTAGAGGTTTTTTAGACATAGATTATGTCAAAGTTTTCTGCCGTAGTCTCTAGAGGTCTCAGGCGTGCAGGGTTTCAGCAGGCAGGGAATTTAGTGCAGGTTTTAGCCAGCAGAGGTCATCAAGGTTTAGCTCATGTGAAAGTTTTCTGCTGTAGCCTCTAGAGTTTTCTGAGATGCAGGGAATGTAGTGTAAGTTTTAGCTATTAGAGGTCATCCAGGTTTAGCTTATGTGAACGTTTTCTGTCGTAGGCTACAGAGGTCTCTGACGTGCAAGGGTGCTTAAGTTTAAGCTGGTTTCTCTCACTGTCCATAGGGTTTTAATCAGGCAGGAAAAGTAGGTTTGGTTTCAGCCCTCAGAGGTCATCTGCCGTAGTCTTTAGCTCATCTGAAATATTTTGACGTAGGCTCTACAGGTTTTTGACGTAAAAGAGTGGTTAAGTTTAAATTAGTTTTACAACGGCTGGTTTCCTTAAGATTTTTGTTAGGTAAGGAGGCTAAAATTTGAGTTTTTTTTGTTTCCTATTAAACATAAAGTTTGTTCTAGGTATTTAAGTTTTTAAAAAAAAACATGCTTTTTATTTTTAGCTCATAAAGTTTTTTTAAAAAGCAGTTGATTTTTCCCTGAGATAAGAAAAAAATTGAGAATAAATTAATATTTAGGAGCTAAAAAATAGTTTTAATCATATCGAGAGCTTTAAGAGATTTAATTGTTTACTTATTTTAAAAAAATGAACATTTCTTCTGCTTTTTACATTAATTTACCTTCTAACACTATTCATCCTTCACGTGAAAATAAAACTAGCAAATTTTGGGTTAAATTACCTTCTATTTTAATTTTACTAGGAGAATGGGAAGTAGGATTAGTAGAAGTAAACATACCAGTTTCCTGGTATAATTTCCCAGAATTTCCAGAAAAAAATAGGACTTTGGTAGTAGAAAGAAAAGATTTCAGGTTGAAGCAAGACATGAATGAAATAACTTCATTAGATGAAATAGAAATTAAAAAAAGATATGTCATGCAAAAAATTCCATATGGAAATTATACTTCTTTAGATAGTTTAATAAAAAGCATTAATGCAGCCTTGAAAAAAATAGACGCATACCCCGACGATGAATTTTTTCGAAAAAGTAGAGAACCATATGTGAAAACTGAGCTGCAAAACTTAAAACCCATTTTAAAGGTAGGGAGAGGAGACAAAGTTATTATGTCTAAATATTTAAGTAACGTACTGAGATTGGATATATCTGAAGAAATAGACAACGAAGCTGAGATCGAAAACAGTAACGTTATAACATTTTCAGGGCTTCCATTGAATAGTTTATTAGATTTTCAGATTTTAATGAGCACTACTTTAAGATACAAACATTACAAATATTTTCATGCGGGAGGTGTACCTAACTTGCATCACGTTTCTTCTAATATTTATATTTATACTGATATAGTTGCTAATGAAATTGTAGGCGATCTTCAAATTCCTTTATTGAGGACTATTCGTTGCAGTGAAAAATTCGGAGATGATATAAAGGAAGTTTTTGTCTCTCCGTACTATAAAAAGGTAAAAAAAAGTGAAATACAAGAAATCGAAATAACTATATGTGACGACCTGGGAAAGTTGGTTCAATTTCAATATGGAACAGTTTTTTTAGTTCTTCATTTTAGACCTATAAGAAATGAAGAAAAGTAAAGCTTTCAGAAATTTAATCGTAGAATATGATTTAACTCCTGCTCTTCACAAATATGATCCTGATTTATTTTTACTTAATCAGACCAAAAAAATTAAAAAATTAATTTTGAAGAAAAAAAAAAAAGAAGGGGGGGTTAAATTTCAATTATCGTTATGCAGAGTGTTAGGAAAATATAATCTAGAAAACAAAGAATATTTTGAAATTCAACCATGGTTCCAAAGTCCTGTTCAAGTAAACTTTGATTCTCATAACGTAGAGGAATTAATAAGAAATTCCTTTTCTGTGATATTAGGTTTTTTCGATGCTTTCTTGCACATGGGGTCAGGATGGTTTTTGAGAGAAATAAAAGTGTTACGCCTCTCTGTTTTTAAATATAATCCTTTTGGAGGGGAGAAAAAAGGGAAAGAAAGCATAATTGAAAGAAAAAAATCAGTTCTTAACATAAAAGGAAGCGGCAAAAAATGCTTCGTGTACTCTGTTTTAGCAGGCTTACATAAAGTTCCTCACAATGCAAACTTGGCTAAGTCGTACGATATTTTTTTAGAAAAATTAAATCTTTCTTTTCTTTCTTTTCCTGTTAAATTGAGTGAAATTCCAAAGTTCGAAAAGAAAAATAATCTTACTGTAAATGTGTTTGGCCTTTTAAAATCTGAAAAAAAAGAATTTCAGCCTTTCCCTATGTATATTTCAGTCCTTTCTTCTCCCCTTACTGAAGGAAGACATATTGATTTATTGTTATTTAATGATCACTATTATCTTATCAGAAATTTACATAAATTTATCAGACCTTTCTTTTGGAAAAAAACTAGATACTTTTGTTACAAATGTTTGATATCATATAGCTCAAAAAAAAAATATGAAATGCACGTTAACAACAACTGCAAAACTAATGTATACAGTGGTCAGGGTTATTCTACTCCACCGAAAGGGACTTTCTTGAAATTCGTCGACCATAAATTTAAAGTTAAAAGTCCTTTTGTGATATATGCAGATTTTGAATGTTATAATCGCGCTATAAGCAAAATATACAAAGGGAAATCGTATTGCTCAAAAGAACACAAATTAAATGCTTTTGGAGCTATATTAATTTCTAAATATGAAAAATACAGTCAAGATCCTGTTATATACGTAGGAAAAAATGTGATAGAAAAATTTGTTTCTTACTTATATAAAAAAAGAGCTGAAATTTCGTATATTTTAGATCATAAGAGAAAACCTTTGTCTTTGTCTTCTGACGATATTTCACATATAGTGAAGCAAAAAAATTGTTACATATGTGGGATATCTTTCACCGAAAAAGGTATAAGAAAAGTTTTAGATCATGCTCACATAGGACAAGAAGGAAAAGGAAGAGACATAAATTATGCTTGCAACAGATGTAATCTTACTTACACTAGTCTTAGGATGGACAATTTAAAGATACCAATTATAATTCACAACAGCATGAATTATGACACTCATTTTCTCATCCAAAAATTATATAAATATATAAACCAGAGCACCATATCTGTGATTGCTAAATCATCTGAAAAATTTCTTACTTTAAGTTTCGAAAATTTTAGAATCATAGATTCCTTCCAATTTTTACCTACGTCCCTTTCAAAATTAGCTGAACTTTTGCAAGAGAAAGGATTAAAAGATTTCGTTCAAACAAAAAAACATACTTCAAACAAAAAAATGATTCCTTATATGATAAGAAAAGGTGTCATGTGCTATGATTACATTGATTCTTGGTCTGTTTTGAAAGAAAAAAAATTGCCGCCTATAGATAAATTTTATTCTACTTTAACCAAAAAAAATATAACTGAGGACGATTACTGTCATGCTATTCATATGTTTGAAGCATTAAAATGTAGAAACATAAAAGATTATTTGAAAGCCTACTTGAAAATAGACGTTTTGCTTTTATGTGATGTTTTTGAATCTTTTAGAGAAAAGGCCTTAAGTTATTACGGTTTAGACCCTGCTCATTTTCTTACGGCACCTAGTTTGAGTTATCAAGCTATGTTGAAACATACACAAGTTGAACTAGAGTTGCTTTCTGACATCGAAATATATAATTTTATAGAAGGCGGTATAAGGGGTGGCATAACTAATGTTTCTTATAGGTATGCGAAAGCTAATTCTTCCGACGAAATCATCTTTTACATAGACTGCAATAACCTTTATGGCAAATGTTTAGCAGATTTTTTGCCTCACTCATATTTCAAATGGCTGACCCAAAATCAAATTCAAAAACTAAACATAGAAAGCATTTCAGATTATAATGAAACAGGATACATACTGGAGGTAAGTTTAACTTACCCTGACTGTCTTCATGACATGCACAACGATTTTCCTCTAGCTCCACAGAAAATAGAAATAGAAGAACAAGAATTATCTCCGTACACAAAAGAAATATTGAAAAAAACTGAAACGTCCTATAAAAAAGGAGGAAAAAAGCTTATATGCAATTTAAAAGACAAAAAAAAATTATGTAGTGCATTATCGTAATTTAAAATTATACCTTGCTTTAGGTTTAAAGATAAATAAAATTCATCGTGTTTTAAGCTTTCATCAGAAAGATTGGATGAAATCTTACATTTTGTTCAATAACAGAGAACGAACTTTGGCTACCTCTGCTTTCGAAAAAGAATTCTTTAAGTTATTAAATAATGCAGCATTTGGTAAAACAATGGAAAATGTTAAGAAAAGAACTAGCATGAAATTAACTTCAGACCCTAAAGAAAGTGAAAATCTTATAAAAAAAAACCTACTTTTAAATCTCTTCATATATTTCAAAAGGACTTTGTAGGAATACAAAGCAGCAAAGAAAAAATTTTACTAGACAAACCGATCTACATTGGGTTTTCTGTTTTAGAATTATCTAAACTATGGATGTTTAATTTCCATTATAATGTCATGTTGCCTAAATTCAAAGACGTACATATTCAACTGTTATATACAGACACAGATTCTTTAGTGTATTACATAAAAGATACAAATTATCTTGAAAAAATAAAAGATCTTAATAATTTTTTCGATTTTTCTAATTTACCTAAAGATCATTTTTTGTATGATGAAACGAACAAAAAGGTCTTAGGTAAATTTAAATATGAAGCAGGAGGGAAAAAAATAAAAGAATTTATTGCTCTTAGGCCAAAAATGTATTCAATTTTATTTGAGAAGGGGGAAGAAGAGAAAAAAATAAAGGGAGTCAAAAAAAGTAGCATAGAAACTATAAGGCACAATGACTTTAAGCTTACCTTAGTCCAAAATAGAATAAAAGAAGCAGAATTCGATAACATAAGAAGCATAAAACACAAAGTATACACTATGTCTCAAAAAAAGATATCTCTTTCTCCTTTTGAAGATAAAAGATATTTGAGAAGAGGAGGAATTAAATCTTACGCATATGGTCATTATAAGATTCCCCCTTTAAAAAGAAAAATGAAAGAAATTCCTTTTGAAGATATTTATTCAAAAAGAAGAAAAGTTTGTGAGATAAAGACAAAAATAGAATAGCAAACTGTCTGCAAACAAACAAAATGAGTAAATCATCTAAATATCCTACTTTAGCTTTTGGCAAAAGGAAAAGAATAGACATAAATAAATTCAAAGGAAAAATATATTTACATTTTCATGATATGGTAAAAGACAAAAGTATTTCTCTTCTTAAAGAAGAATATGATTTACTATTTGAACTAAGGAATAAAATAGACAAAAAAATAGATAAAATTAAAAAAATGAGTGAAGAAGAAAAGCCTGGAAAGACTAAGAACACTAAGAAAAAGAAAGAAAAATCAAAGTCTCTTAGTGACAGCAGCAGCGATGATAACATAGCCTCTAGTAACAGTGACAGCGAGTGAAAACCTTAGTGAGATAAGAGCTACAGCAAGAAAGATTACGACATATCTACGGTCAAAGTATTTTTTTTTAATTTATATACAAATATACATAAAATGCTGACGAAAATCATTTGAGATGTAATTCATGCCACACACAATATCTTAAAGAAAAAATGAGGAACAAAGCTAAGTCAAATGAAAATAAATTGAAGCTAATTATCGACGAAAAAATCAGCGACACAGAAAACTCTAGCTCCGAAGAATCAGAAGGAAAAGACAACCTGACAGCCTCTCCTCTGCCTGAAGACGAAAATGAAAATCGAAGCAAAAAAAGAAATAAAAGAAAAGCAGGGACTAGCATGACAGGTGACGAAGAAAGTGAGAAAGAAGAAAAGGAAGTCAAGAAAGGAAAAAAACAGAAAACTGTTTCTTCCACTAAAGGTAGAACTGTGTTGAAGAAAACCGGAAACGTAAGAAAACATGCACAAAGAACTATAGGAATTAACAAAACTAGAATACCTGATGGGTTTATTCCTATATACACTAATATCTATGCCATAGAATAATGTTTCTTTTATAAGGCAAAAAGATTTTTTTGTTTCATTTTTCACGGAAATCCGGAAAATTGCATTCCTTTTAATGACTTTTTTCACGCGTAAAAATGGGTTAAAATCTGTGCTAATATGCCCCATTCTGAGATTTTATGCATTGGCAGAAAGTACACCTCAATGGAGGAACTTGCTCTAATGCCGAAGTTTATTATGGAACATAAATTTTATAACCTATGTGTCAGCAAAAAGTATGTCTCGAAAGAGAAATTTGTGCTCTTGCTCAACTCATAAGGGGATAAAATATGTCTCTACCTTTTTTTTCTTGGAATGGACGCGTATCGGATTTCCATTTTGTTTCGCGTGCACGAAAAAAGTTGTGTCATTCATTTACATAAAAATGTTGTGAAATGTTTTGTCTGAATGCTGTTGCAAAAAATGTCATTCATTCATTAAAAATTATGTCACCTACTTCTCTGAGATGGTTCTCTTTTCATGTTCATAAGTAAATATTTTTTCAAACATGGACAAAGAAAATATTTTAAGAAATATTTATTTCACTCCTTCTCATCCTTCATCTTTTTCTTCTGTGAAAAAATTATATGAAGCAGCTAAAAAAATAGATGAAAATATAACGAGAAAGGACGTGCTAAATTTTCTCCGTAACACTAGAACTTATACTTCACATAAGAAAATAACATATAAATTTCTTCGAAGAAAAACAATAGTGAAAGGGATAAACGATCAATGGCAAATTGATTTAATAAGTATTTTTAACCTTAAAGATCAAAACGGTGGAATAAAATATTTGTTAGCCTGTATAGATTGTTTTTCACGTTATGCTTATGTTGAACCTTTAGAGAACAAAACTGCATATGTCACTCTAGACGGCTTCAAAAAAATTTTGTTAAAAAGCAAAGTTAAGCCTAACTTAATACAATTAGATGAAGGAAGCGAATTTAAAGGTGTTTTTCAAAAATTTTCAAAAGAAAATAAGATAAAATTTTTCAGTACTTCTCAAGACACTAAATGTGCTATAGTAGAAAGATTCAATCGTACCATACAAGACAAAATATATAAATATCTTTCTTTCAAAAAGAGTCTGAGATATATAGACGTTCTACAGGAGTTAGTTAAAAGTTATAATCATAGTAAACATAGAACATTAGGAATAAGTCCTTCTAAAGTAACCAAATCAAACGAAAAAAAATATGGTTAAAGCAATACGGAAAATATATGTACAGCAGAAGAATTAAACTGCCTTTTAAAGTAGGAGATAAAGTACGAATAAGTAAATATAAGACTGCTTTCAGGAGAGGGTATTCTTCTCATTGGAAAGAAGAAATATTTCAAATAGCATATGTTCTTAGAACATGGCCTGCTACTTATGTGTTAATAGACAAAAATAATGAAATATTGAGCGGTAGTTTTTATAAAGAGGAATTAAACAAAATAAAAGTAAAATAAAAAATGGAAGACATAGAATTCCCTGTTTTCAATGCATGTATAAGAATTCCATTTTCTATGATCATAGCAGGACCAAGCAACAGTGGAAAAACTACTTTTGTGTATGATCTATTAAAAAATAATGAGCGAATAATAGAAAAAAAAATAGACTATGTTATATGGTGTTATGGTCAAACCCCTCCTGCTAAAAAAGACTTCATGGAGGGGAAAAGCATAACATTTTTGAACGGTATTCCTTCTTCTTTTGATAAATATATAAAACCTGACCTTAATGGACTTGTTATTTTAGATGATTTAATGAAAGAATGTGGAAATAATCCTGAAATAGGAAAACTTTTCACTCAAACATGTCATCATGAATCGATAAATGTTATATATATTTCACAAAATTATTATTCTGAAGGAAAAGAAAGGCAAACTGTTAATAGAAATGCGACGTATTTAGTTATTTTTAATTCACCTTTAGATCAAACTGTCCCTCTAACATTAGGGAGAAAACTGTTGCCTAAAAATTATAAGACTTTCGTTAATATTTTTAATGAAGCAACTAGGAAACCACATTCCTATCTTTTAATAGATGGTCATCAAAAAACTCCTCAAGAATACAGATTTAGGAGCAACATATTTGACATAGGACAAGAGGTGTATATACCTAACAAAACATAAAACAGAAAAACAACTATACATGTATGAACCAACATAAAGTTCGTGAGATTGAATAAAATATATGAAAAAAATAAAAGTTTTTGTGTGATAGTTGATTTATAAGAATGCCACCGTTAAAGAAAAAAATGCATGTTTCTAGAAGAAAAGGAAAAAAAACAATAAAAAAGAAAACAGTTGTAGCAAAAAGAAAAAAAAGAACTAGCTGCAAATGACCAAAAAGAAAAATCAAGAAGGAAGCAGCAAATATCAGATCAGTCAAAAGATTAGCTTTTTTGACAATGTTAGGAAACACAAAAAACAAAAGAAAAAGAGATTTGTTAATAGAATATGCAGATAAAGAAGATTTAGATTCTATATGTCAGTGCATTTTTAATGTTCTTACAGGAAACATTAAATTAAATTCAGTGTCTTATTCAAAGTTAAAAAAATACAAGAACACTTTAAGATATCTTATTAATAGACGTGTGAATAACAAAAAAAGGAAAGCAGTTTTAAAACAAAAAGGTGGATTTCTCTCTCTTCTCCTCCCTTTAGCAGTGTCCTTAATAGGAGGATTGGCAGGTGCAAAAAATTAATATAATGGCTAGCTTAAAAAAAAGTATAGTTATACCTTTAGCAACTTACAAAAAATTATCTTCAGCAAAAAATGATACTAATGAAAAAAACACTGACCAAGAAAAAAATCTTGCTCTCGAAAGGCAACAAGAATTATTAGCGCAAAGAATGTATGACGTGAAACCGTATAAGATATTAAGCACAAATCAAAATATAGCTAAAGACTCGGCTTTCATGTATTCTGCTCCTACAGAAAAAAAACAAGAAATAATACCAGGTATATCAATACTTGAGATTTTATCCAACATAAGACAAGCACAAATTCCTTACGTTAAAGAAATTCTCAAAAAAATGATAGAACTGAACTATCTATGGAATGAACATGGTGAAATTATCATCAGAGGTAAACTAATTAGAAATTCTAATGTGATAAGCATCATGAAATTCTTTTCAAATGCAAGCATAAAAACAGAACCTATAGGAACAGAAGAACTTTGGGTTAATATATCTAATCATATTCCTAAATCGTGGTTTTTAAATAAGCCAAAAATTACTAAAAAAAACAATCGTCCTTATATTATAAAAAAATATCCTTTAGAAGATCAAAACATGGAAGACAAACAAAGAAATGAAAGCAATTATTCTACAGATGCTACAGACGATGAATTTTCTGAAGACGGCAATTTGGATGAAACTCTTCTTCAAGAAAAAGAAAAGCCCCTTCTGAAAAAAACAACTACAGAAGATACTCAAGATAAAAATAACGACACCGACTATCTTTCTGCAAATGAAGAAGACAAAATAGGAGAAGCCAGCGGAGGCATAGAGAAAACTCCAATAAAAAATATCCCTCCTCTCCCTTTTAAAGAAAAGCAACCTAGCAAAGAAAGAGACGTAAAAGTATCTTACCCAAGCCCACAAGAAGACGTCTTCGGGAAAATTAAAACAAACAAAAATTTGTCAGGAAAGCCGTCACCTTATTCTACTCGATCTGGAAGAAGAACCAAAAAAAACCCAAGATATTCTTCTAAGGAATGGGCATCTGACTGGTAGAGATAAATTGTTTTGAGATAAATCAAAAAAAAATAAATAAAAATACATCAAAATGTATTCTAACGATTCACCTGAAGATATATATTATAAACATTTTTTAACTAAGCGATCTTATCCTTATGATGTACAGTATGGAAAAGGATACTATTCTTTAACCCCCTTCGTAGGAAGCAGAAATCAAAAAGGTTATGGGCTAGGTGGTATTTTAAAAGGATTGTTTAAAACAGTTATTCCTTTGGTGAAACCTGTTGTGGCATCAGCCGCAAAAGGAATAGGAAAAAGAGCCTTAACAGGAGGAATTAAAGTAGCAAAAAATGTCATGAAAGGTGAAAACTTTAAACGAGCTTTAAAAAGAGAAGCTCAAGAAACTTTGTCTGATTTAGGCAAAGAAGTTGTTTCACATGTAACCAAGAAAAGAAAAGTTAATAAAACGATCACAAATAAAAAAAGAAATAGAAATAGAAGAAATTTCAAAAAAGATATCTTTGGTTAACATAAAATAACCTGAGATTACTGAAAAGAAGAGAAAAACAAACAAATATTTTTGAAGTTTGTTCATCACCTTAAAAAAAATGTCATTGTTAGACGAAGATCCTTGTTTTTGTATAGCCTCGGAGTTTGATTTTACTCATGTTCCTCCGACAGATATAAGTAGAGTTAAAACTTACTATGAAAAAGTTGAGCCCACTGCTTTTCCTAACAGCACTACAGTTCAATTCACTTTAAAATCTAAACATACAGATTTCATTTCTTTGCACGACAGTTTTATTCGAGTGTCTGGCAAAATATTAAAAGCCGACAAACAAAATCCAGATGCTCCAGCTAACGATGGGACAATAAACGATAAAGCTAAAGTTTTTCCGGTGAATTATTTTGCTTCTACTATGTTTAAAAATGTGAAACTTTCTATAGCAGGAATACGAATATCAGACAGCAATGATTTGCACGGATATAGATCTATCCTGGAATATATTTTAAGTTATGATCCAACCACTGCTAAACACTTGGGAGCTTTGGCTATGTATTACAAAGACGATAAAGATTTTAATGAAGTAACAAATGTTAACAGCGACGATCATAATTCTGGAGTGAAAGCATGTTATAACAAAACTAAAAACGGGAAATTATTTGAAGTTATAGGACGAATTCATAATGACCTTTTTGCTCAGGTCAAAGTGTTACCTGGAGATCTGCCTCTTACTATAGAATTTGATAGAGCAGACGAAGACTTTTGTTTGATGTCTAAATTAGGTACACAAAAATACATAATAGACATACAGGGCATACATTTATTCATAAAAAGAATAAGAGTGTCTGAAAAATTCCATAAAAAAATAATGGATGCTAGAATGGTTACTCCGTATTGGGATTATCCTGTAAACAAAATAGACATGAAATACGTCACTTTTGGTCCTCAGAAATCTATTTTGCAAGCCTCTCATATAGTGAACAACACTCCTCTTCCAAAAAGAGTCATCATAGGGTTAGTTCATTTAGATGCCTTTACAGGAAGTCATAATCGTAATCCATTTCAATTTGAGCACTTCAAAGCTAAGGAAATAGAACTGAAAGTGAACGACGGTGGAACTCCTTTTTATCACTATGAATTAGATTACCCTAATGATTTATACAATATGGCCTACCTAGCTCTTATACGGTCTACAGGTTCAATATTCAGAGACGATACAATAGATATTTCTTTCAATGAATTCAAAAAAGGACATTGTCTTTACTGTTTTGACATATCTAAAAACGGAATAACGTCAGGCACATTTGAATATTCAGAAAATGGTTCTTTAGGTTTTGTTATAAAACTAGAAGAAGAATTAACCCATGGAGTAGCAGCTATCATATATTTAGAACATCATGAACTCCTGAGATTAGATTCTAGCAATATATTAAGAGCAAAATCTGAAATAGCATAATTCCTAAAAATGAATGGAGCGGAAATAAATTTTTTCTTGCAGAAAATTAAAAGAAAAAAAGAAGGAAATTATGGTGTTTATTCAGCTGATACTATACCTGCAGTGAAATCATTTCCTACAGGTTATGTAGTCAACACCGACAACAGTAACTTACCCGGAGAACATTGGGTAGCTTTTTATTATGAAAAACCTCGTAAACTAGCTGAATATTTCGATTCATATGGCTTCAGTCCTATGCGAAAGAGTTTTCTGAAAGCTTTGCCTAAAAAATATAAATATTCCTCTCATTCTATTCAAGGACTTTTTTCTATGACTTGTGGTTTATATTGCTTGTTCTTTTTAGAAAAACGAGCTGAGAATAAGACAATGCAACAAGTTATATCTAGCTTCACTTCAGATCCTGATTGGAATGACAGTAAAGTAAAACAATACTTTTTAAAGAAAAAACAAAATAATCGAAGCAAAAAGAAATCCTTGTTTTGTAACAAACAAATTTGTTCTACAAAAAATAATTTTTTAAGAACAACACAAAAAAGAAAAAAAGATTAATGTATTATTTCTTTTTCATCTTGTCTTGGAAATTATTTGCCGATTTGTTGGAACTGATCATCATAAAAAGATATTTTTTTTAAAAAATGAGCGAACCTGAAACAAAAGAAGGAAGCATGAAAAGTTTAAGCAAAATAAATAACTTGATTTCAAACGGGAAAGTAGGAGCAGGAGGAGTAGTTTTTACTCTTATTTTAAGCATCGTTGTCATTATCTTAGAAACGCGTAAACAATCTATCTCCCCTTCTTTACAGAAAGGAGATGAAATATTTTTGTCTTGTACAATGAAAAAACACAAACTTTCCTGTCTTGTTTTGTTACTAATGTAAATCATAGAAAAGCATGGACATATCCTGTCATAGGATCTTCTGTTTCTAACCATGACTTAAAATCTACTCAAATAAATGAAAATCAAGACACTAATAACATAATGTACGAAAAAAATAATCAATTACTAACTACCATAGCAAATCAAGAATATTTGCCCGACTCAAATGTATTCACTGAAGAAACAAAAGATCCTGAGATACTCAAAAAATTATAAGAATGAACATCTTTCTCGTGTGAGACCTAAAAAATATATAAATTAAGATTATTTCTCAAGTCTTAATCATGGACACAAAAGGGAACAATGTTTTTTTTGAAGTAAAGCGCAATGAAATACTTGAAAAAATATGCTTACATCAAGGTACTTATATATCTTTGTTAGAAGAAGAAAGACGTGAACACATTAATGTCATAAAAGAGGAAGAAAAAAATAATCTCAATCTTACTTTACAATTAAGAGAAGCACGAAATGAAAATATGAATTTAATGGCTCACAGGAAGGCATACAACTTAGCTAAAGCAGAGAGAATATATAACATCAGGAGAGGTTCTTATCCGTATGGTCGTACAGTAGCCGACGGTGATGACTCAGAAGAAGAAGGCAGTAAAATTGTAACAGACGGCGAAACTTGTGATGTGCCAGATTCTATGCCTTCTGATGTCTTAATGGAGACTTATAGGAAAAAGCCAAACGAAGCTTTTCATTTAAATTCAGAAAAGAAATATGAAAGTGATTAAGAAATAAAAACATAGATGAGATAAGTGAACAAACAGACTTTATGTGAACATTGATCTGCGTCAAAGTAACATGAACAGTTTTTCTGATTGGAAGCCTTCGCTAGAAGACGGGGTGTGTCCTGATTGCATACATAAAATAGAAACCCTTGAAGAAACAAGAAAAAGGCAACAAAACCAAATTCGCATTCTTAGAGCAGAGAGAAAAAAGAATCAAGAAATAATAAAATCTTTAGGAAACAAAAATAATATTCTTGTGCAACGAATCACAGAAAAACAAGAGAAACTTTTGTCTGTTTTCATGAGCAGAACACTACGCTGATATGGGAAAGTACACTTTTAAAATAAAAAAACTGTTGAAACACGCAAACTGGGAAGACGATGAAGCCATTAAATACATAAAATCTAAAAAAGAAAAAATAACTTGCAACAATTCTTTCTTGAAACTTCTCTTGCAACATTTCGAACAGGTTTTAAGGCATAGACAAATGATATGTTTCACTTTTTACCTTTTAGAAAACGTGTTTGACAAAACAGATAAAATGTGTTTAACAGAACGAATAATGGTGCATGACTTATCTAAGTTTTCAATGAGAGAAGCCATAGGTTACACCTTTAAGTTCCATACTGAAAATGGACCAAAAAATTCCCAAGGAAAAACAACTTGGGAAAATGCTTTATTTCATCACTATGAAAACAATGATCATCATCCTGAATATTACAGAGAAGGAAACATGGGAAAATATGCTTTAATTGAAAGTGTGATAGACATGTTAGCTTGTCATGCAGAACGAAATCTGAAGCCAGAAGAAATAAATGTTCATGGTATTTTAGACGGAGATCTTTCTATCACCAATTTTTTGGACATAAATCCTATATACTTAGAAAGATATACTGAAGAAGATAAAGAAAAAGTGAAAGAATATCTGTCTTCGTGGAAAGATATTTTGTCTTGCAACTTATCTAAATAAAAAAAATGATTAAAATGAAAAATATAGGTAGTCTTAAAATATATAAAAATTTTTTGTTATTGTTTCTTTTCTTTTGTGCTACATATGGATTCATAAGCGTTATATACTATTTCATACATGGATTAATAACTGCTATAATTTTTTATCCTGTTTTCTTTTCTTCTATGTCTATTTATGCTTAATATACATTTACCCGATATACCTGTTTTGTAACAATCTGGAACTTAATTTTACTTCCTTGAGATAAGATATAATCCTCATGTTACAAGCATCTAAAATTCTTACATATATCGAGGAAGTACATGTGTCATTTTAATAATTGGTCTATGTATTTTTGATTTATTTCTTTTCCTACTTTTGATTGTCACTCTAATCCTTTGAAGGTAAAAAATGCCTTTACCTACTTATTACTTTCAAAATGATTTAGGATATTCAGATATCTTTCTTCAAAAAATCTCTGTATCGTTAGCACGTCAATGGATGACCTTAGGAGTATATCTTGGCATCCCTCATGCTAAACTTGAAAGCATGAACAAGACGAAAACTCCAACTGCTATGGGCATAGAGATGCTGAATAAATGGTGGAGAGAAGTTCCTTACTACTTACGAACAGAAGAACTGATGACAAGTTTAAAGGAAAACTACAGAATAGACTTGGTGGAATTCACTGAAAATTTCTTCAAAGAAAAAAAACTAGAAGAGTACGACGTGGAATCCACCTCCGTGCAAATGTTTTTCAGCTTATTGAGTGAAAAAATGTCAAGAGACTGGAAAGACATAGCTACATATCTACATATTACATCTGACGAAAGAAGAACAATATCGTCCCAGCCCAAACAAGACATAGCTCAATTAACCTTCAATGTCTTAAAAATGTGGCAAAGATCTAAGTACAGTGCTACTCATCAACTGATGAAAGCAGTACACGACATGAAAAGAAATGATGTGCTAAACATGATATTCCTTGAATTCGATAAAAGAACAGGAACAAACTGAAAATGAAAAACTGTCTTTACACATGTGACAATCAAAATAAAATCATATAAAAAATTATTTCATTTTGTTTGTTTGGTTATTTACTTACTTGAGAATCATAACAATAGGCTTCACATCATGTCATATAAAACTGAACGAAAATGTCTGTTTTAAAATACAGTAAAATAGCAGGTTCCTTCTCTCCTACTGAAGAAGAAAATAACATAGGGATTCAAATGTACAGTTCATATAACCATACTGTTCCTTATAATACAGCATGTACAATTACAACAGAAGTTAAAGTTGCTATCCCTAAAGGTTATTATGGTATAATTTTACCTCTATGCCAATCAAGGAAACATAACTTTGTGTTTATCAACCAAAAAATAATAGACGAAGATTACAGAGGGTATATTACCATTGTTTTATTTAACTTCGGAGAAGAAGACCTAAAAATAAAAAGTGGTGATGCTGTTGCACGACTTGTATTACAAAAAATTTATCCTATAAAATTAGAAGAACGTTCTAAGCTTGAAAACACTGAAAAAGGTGAAAAACTCTCTCATTTAGCTTACAGCAAAATATATGAAGAAATTTATAATGAAAATCTTAAATATTACAGCAAAGATCGTCTTAAATGAACTAAAACAAAGAAAACATCTCTGTGAATAGCGTTATATTAAACAACAAAACAACTGAAATAACGTTCAGCAAAATGGCGCGTTGTCAAGATTCTTTCTATATAACTCTTGTAAAAGACAAACCAAATACACTGTTAGTAACAACATGTAAAAAATCTGCTTTACTGCCTGCCTCACCTATTCTCCAACCTATTATGCATTATGTCAAAGCATCAACAAAAGCATTGAAGCCAACCAGATCCACAAAAAAATCTGCAGGGTTTGATTTATATAGTGCTTATGATTATATTATTCCTGCTAAAGAAAAAAAATTGGTACAAACTGATATAATACTTTGCATACCTACAGGATGCTATGGTCGCATAGCACCAAAATCAGGACTTGCTCTTAATCATTTCATCGATGTAGGAGCAGGGGTAATAGATGAAGACTACAGGGGAAAAATAGGTGTTTTGCTGTTTAATTTTGGAAATGAGGTCTTCGAAATAAAACATGGAGATCAAATAGCTCAAATAATATTAGAAAAAATTCTCATCCCTGAGCTAGAAGAAGTATATACACCTGATAAAACCGAAAGAAATGATCAAGGTTTTGGATCAGGCAAAAAGATATCTGCTTCATTGAAAGAAAAAAACGACTATGAAGAAAGTGGTTCTGGAGAAAGTGACTCGTCTGAAGAATCAGATATAGAACAATCTCATTTAGCTGATGAAACGTCGTCTGAAGAACAAGAATTTTATTCGGCGGAAGAAGAACCAACTGATGAAAAAGGTTCTGATGAAATCGACCCCTCCGAAAATGAATTAATGTCTTTAGAGGAATTCTTAAAGTTGATTCTAACAAAGAACTAGGTGGCGAAAATTTACTATGGTATTGGTTCAATGAATCACATTATTCATGAAGATTCCAATTATGTTATTCATTGTTATTGTAACTCATTCTCCGCCTCTCTATTCATAAACGATAAAGGAATAAATTGGATTATCTGTTGGATTGTCTGACTATATGATATGTCTCAAAAAGAACAATAAAGAAAAAATAAAAATATTATGACTTCTCGTTTCACTTGCAATCTACATTTTCTCAAAAATACAGGTCTTTTCTGGATATTCCTAAACATACGGTCTTATGTAGATATCTTAAAACACTGGTCTTCTCTGGATAATCCAAATTATCCAGAGAATACCGTCTTCTATAGATATCTTAAAACACCGGTCTTCTCTGGATAATCCAAATATGGTGGTCTTCTCTGGATAATATCCAGAGAAGACCAACTATTATACTACTTATATGGCAGAGACTTCAAAAGGTTTTTGTCAATTTTACAAATGCATTGTAGCATATAATCCAATGTTACAAGGGGGGTCAAAAAGTGGCCAAATTTATGGTAGGAAATATTTGAATGGCCCTTTAGTAACCTAAATCTTATTCTTGGCTACCCACCTAAAATCACTTTGCATTTGGATTTTACAATGTATAAGCACACGAAAATGCATAAACTAATGGTTTCATGAGGAGGTTCCAATGTTGAGCATTGGTGGCAAGACTGAGCCACTTGGAGAATGACTGCTGCTTACATACCACCTGCTAAAATAGGGTAGTGGTTAGAGTTTTGAACTCACAATCAGAAGAACAGGAGTTCAAGTCCCTGTGCTGTTATTCACATCGCATATCAGGAGTTTTTTGTCAAACGATTTATAATAAAGTTAGCAATATATGTCAAACCTTTTGTCCTGAGCCAAGAGATCTTGAAAACAGTTTTCATTTATATGCTTGGCAAAAGCAGCGGAGCAAAATGAAATGAAAACTTGAAAATTGACATAAAATGCTTTTTGATTCACTGAAACCTCAAGCATCAAACAAGCCTAGAACTCTGTTACCCTGCATTGTAAGTCCAGTGTTCTAACCACTACCCTATTCTGGACAGAGGACATATAGGAGGTAAAGTCTCCAACTCATTCAGATCACCAAGATCAGGCCTTACTTATACATCACGGTTAGGTCAACTCACTTACACATGGTTTCTGAGAACAACTGCCCCCATTTGGTGTTTCACTTATACCCTCAGGGACTACTTTCCTTCCCCTTCCCATCAAACACAGGGCAGAAGACCAGAGTCTAGGATGCTAGTACTTATGTCTGGGACCAGTATCCTAGTATATGGTCAAGTTGTGGCACACTAGGGACACCTAGAGAGCAATAGAAAAACTAAGACATGCAAGTGTGCATTCCCTTCCCCAGATGGTGCCACCAAGTAAGTATTGGGAGAGGAAAGAGAAAATTATGCTCAGCCTCTATCTTTGGTAAAAACCGGGGTAGGCTATAGATAGTTAAATTCAGCGTTCTCATCCTGTTCAGGCCTTCTTGCACCATTTCATGGACAGATGGCCCTGCCTTTTGCCATTATATGGCAGAGACTTCAAAAGGTTTTTTGTCAATTTTACAAATGCATTGTAGCATATAATCCAATGTTACAAGGGGGGTCAAAAAGTGGCCAAATTTATGGTAGGAAATATTTGAATGGCCCTTTAGTAACCTAAATCTTCTTCTTGGCTACCCACCTAAAATCACTTTGCATTTCCGTTTTACAAAGTATAAGCACACGAAAATGCATAAACTAATGGTTTCATGAGGAGGTACCAATGTTGAGCATTGGTGGCAAGACTGAGCCACTTGGAGAATGACTGCTGCTTACATACCACCTGCTAAAATAGGGTAGTGGTTAGAGCTTTGAACTCACAATCAGAAAAACAGGAGTTCAAGTCCCGGTGCTGTTATTCACATCGCATATCAGGAGTTTTTTGTCAAAGGATTTATAATAAAGTTAGCAATATATGTCAAACCTTTTGTCCTGAGCCAAGAGATCTTGAAAACAGTTCTCATTTACATGCTTGGCAAAAGCAGCGGAGCAAAATGAAATGAAAACTTGAAAATTGACATAAAATGCTTTTTGATTCACTGAAACCTCGAGCATCAATCAAGCCTAGAACTCTGTTACCCTGCATTGTAAGTCCAGTGTTCTAACCACTACCCTATTCTGGACAGATGACATATAGGAGGTAAAGTCTCCAACTCATTCAGATCACCAAGATCAGGCCTTACTTATACATCACGGTTAGGTCAACTCACTTACACATGGTTTCTGAGAACAACTGCCCCCATTTGGTGTTTCACTTATACCCTCAGGGACTACTTTCCTTCCCCTTCCCATCAAACACAGGGCAGAAGACCAGAGTCTAGGATGCTAGTACTTATGTCTGGGACCAGTATCGTAGTATATGGTCAAGTTGTGGCACACTAGGGACACCTAGAGAGCAATAGAAAAACTAAGACATGCAAGTGTGCATTCCCTTCCCCAGATGGTGCCACCAAGTAAGTATTGGGAGAGGAAAGAGAAAATTATGCTCAGCCTCTATCTTTGGTAAAAACCGGGGTAGGCTATAGATAGTTAAATTCAGCGTTCTCATCCTGTTCAGGCCTTCTTGCACCATTTCATGGACAGATGGCCCTGCCTTTTGCCATTATATTGCAGAGACTTCAAAAGGTTTTTTGTCAATTTTACAAATGCATTGTAGCATATAATCCAATGTTACAAAGGGGGTCAAAAAGTGGCCAAATTTATGGTAGGAAATATTTGAATGGCCCTTTAGTAACCTAAATCTTCTTCTTGGCTACCCACCTAAAATCACTTTGCATTTCCGTTTTACAAAGTATAAGCACACGAAAATGCATAAACTAATGGTTTCATGAGGAGGTTCCAATGTTGAGCATTGGTGGCAAGACTGAGCCACTTGGAGAATGACTGCTGCTTACATACCACCTGCTAAAATAGGGTAGTGGTTAGAGCTTTGAACTCACAATCAGAAAAACAGGAGTTCAAGTCCCTGTGCTGTTATTCACATCGCATATCAGGAGTTTTTTGTCAAACGATTTATAATAAAGTTAGCAATATATGTCAAACCTTTTGTCCTGAGCCAAGAGATCTTGAAAACAGTTCTCATTTACATGCTTGGCAAAAGCAGCGGAGCAAAATGAAATGAAAACTTGAAAATTGACATAAAATGCTTTTTGATTCACTGAAACCTCGAGCATCAAACAAGCCTAGAACTCTGTTACCCTGCATTGTAAGTCCAGTGTTCTAACCACTACCCTATTCTGGACAGATGACATATAGGAGGTAAAGTCTCCAACTCATTCAGATCACCAAGATCAGGCCTTACTTATACATCACGGTTAGGTCAACTCACTTACACATGGTTTCTGAGAACAACTGCCCCCATTTGGTGTTTCACTTATACCCTCAGGGACTACTTTCCTTCCCCTTCCCATCAAACACAGGGCAGAAGACCAGAGTCTAGGATGCTAGTACTTATGTCTGGGACCAGCATCCTATTATATGGTCAAGTTGTGGCACACTAGGGACACCTAGAGAGCAATAGAAAAACTAAGACATGCAAGTGTGTGTTAGGCGCAGTTAGCCAATCTGCGCATATCGGCAATTCTGCTTTGCGCAAGGTACAAATGGGCGAGATTTTCATAAAGTTTCTACCACATTTATAGAATTCATTTGTCTAATATTTTTTATAGATACCTTTATATGTTATTCAACCACTGGTCTATTGTTTGTCAAGTTTTCCTGCTTAGAGTTTTAAAAAGGACTTGAAGTGCAAGACCTACTTGCCGAATGGCCGATATTGCTGCTTTGCGCAAGATTGGAGATTTGCGCGGCGCCGATCTTGCCCAATTTGCAAATTGCGCTGCGCTATTTGAGAATTGCGCAGATTGGTGATCCGCGCGCTACAGTGTGCATTCCCTTCCCCAGATGGTGCCACCAAGTAAGTATTGGGAGGGGAAAGAGAAAATTATGCTCAGCCTCTATCTTTGGTAAAAACCGGGGTAGGCTATAGATAGTTAAATTCAGCGTTCTCATCCTGTTCAGGCCTTCTTGCACCATTTCATGGACAGATGGCCCTGCCTTTTGCCATTATATTGCAGAGACTTCAAAAGGTTTTTTGTCGATTTTACAAATGCATTGTAGCATATACTCCAATGTTACAAGGGGGGTCAAAAAGTGGCCAAATTTATGGTAGGAAATATTTGAAAGGCCCTTTGGTAACCTAAATCTTATTCTTGGCTACCCACCTAAAATCACTTTGCATTTGGGTTTTACAATGTATAAGCACACGAAAATGCATAAACTAATGGTTTCATGAGGAGGTTCCAATGTTGAGCATTGGTGGCAAGACTGAGCCACTTGGAGAATGACTGCTGCTTACATACCACCTGCTAAAATAGGGTAATGGTTAGAGCTTTGAACTCACAATCAGAAGAACAGGAGTTCAAGTCCCTGTGCTGTTATTCACATCGCATATCAGGAGTTTTTTGTCAAACGATTTATAATAAAGTTAGCAATATATGTTAAACCGTTTGTCCTGAGCCAAGAGATCTTGAAAACAGTTTTCCTTTACATGCTTGGCAAAAGCAGCGGAGCAAAATGAAATGAAAACTTGAAAATTGACATAAAATGCTTTTTGATTCTCTGAAACCTCAAGCATCAAACAAGCCTAGAACTCTGTTACCCTGCATTGTATGTCCAGTGTTCTAACCACTACCCTATTCTGGACAGATGACATATAGGAGGTAAAGTCTCCAACTCATTCAGATCACCAAGATCAGGCCTTACTTATACATCACGGTTAGGTCAACTCACTTACACATGGTTTCTGAGAATAACTGCCCCCATTTGGTGTTTCACTTATACCCTCAGGGACTACTTTCCTTCCCCTTCCCATCAAACACAGGGCAGAAGACCAGAGTCTAGGATGCTAGTACTTATGTCTGGGACCAGCATCCTAGTATATGGTCAAGTTGTGGCACACTAGGGACACCTAGAGAGCAATAGAAAAACTAAGACATGCAAGTGTGCATTCCCTTCCCCAGATGGTGCCACCAAGTAAGTATTGGGAGGGGAAAGAGAAAATTATGCTCAGCCTCTATCTTTGGTAAAAAACGGGGTAGGCTATAGATAGTTAAATTCAGCGTTCTCATCCTGTTCAGGCCTTCTTGCACCATTTCATGGACAGATGGCCCTGCCTTTTGCCATTATATTTGCGAGACTTCAAAAGGTTTTTTGTCGATTTTACAAATGCATTGTAGCATATACTCCAATGTTACAAGGGGGGTCAAAAAGTGGCCAAATTTATGGTAGGAAATATTTGAAAGGCCCTTTAGTAACCTAAATCTTATTCTTGGCTACCCACCTAAAATCACTTTGCATTTGGGTTTTACAATGTATAAGCACACGAAAATGCATAAACTAATGGTTTCATGAGGAGGTTCCAATGTTGAGCATTGGTGGCAAGACTGAGCCACTTGGAGAATGACTGCTGCTTACATACCACCTGCTAAAATAGGGTAGTGGTTAGAGCTTTGAACTCACAATCAGAAGAACAGGAGTTCAAGTCCCTGTGCTGTTATTCACATCGCACATCAGGAGTTTTTTGTCAAACGATTTATAATAAAGTTAGCAATATATGTCAAACCTTTTGTCCTGAGCCAAGAGATCTTGAAAACAGTTTTCCTTTACATGCTTGGCAAAAGCAGCGGAGCAAAATGAAATGAAAACTTGAAAATTGACATAAAATGCTTTTTGATTCTCTGAAACCTCAAGCATCAAACAAGCCTAGAACTCTGTTACCCTGCATTGTAAGTCCAGTGTTCTAACCACTACCCTATTCTGGACAGAGGACATATAGGAGGTAAAGTCTCCAACTCATTCAGATCACCAAGATCAGGCCTTACTTATACATCACGGTTAGGTCAACTCACTTACACATGGTTTCTGAGAACAACTGCCCCCATTTGGTGTTTCACTTATACCCTCAGGGACTACTTTCCTTCCCCTTCCCATCAAACACAGGGCAGAAGACCAGAGTCTAGGATGCTAGTACTTATGTCTGGGACCAGTATCCTAGTATATGGTCAAGTTGTGGCACACTAGGGACACCTAGAGAGCAAGAAAAAAAACTAAGACATGCAAGTGTGCATTCCCTTCCCCAGATGGTGCCACCAAGTAAGTATTGGGAGGGGAAAGAGAAAATTATGCTCAGCCTCTATCTTTGGTAAAAACCGGGGTAGGCTATAGATAGTTAAATTCAGCGTTCTCATCCTGTTCAGGCCTTCTTGCACCATTTCATGGACACATGGCCCTGCCTTTTGCCATTATATGGCAGAGACTTCAAAAGGTTTTTTGTCAATTTTACAAATGCATTGTAGCATATAATCCAATGTTACAAGGGGGGTCAAAAAGTGGCCAAATTTATGGTAGGAAATATTTGAATGGCCCTTTAGTAACCTAAATCTTATTCTTGGCTACCCACCTAAAATCACTTTGCATTTGTGTTTTACAATGTATAAGCACACGAAAATGCATAAACTAATGGTTTCATGAGAAGGTTCCAATGTTGAGCATTGGTGGCAAGACTGAGCCACTTGGAGAATGACTGCTGCTTACATACCACCTGCTAAAATAGGGTAGTGGTTAGAGTTTTGAACTCACAATCAGAAGAACAGGAGTTCAAGTCCCTGTGCTGTTATTCACATCGCATATCAGGAGTTTTTTGTCAAATTATTTATAATAAAGTTAGCAATATATGTCAAACCTTTTGTCCTGAGCCAAGAGATCTTTTTGATTAAAATCACTTGGCATTTGGGTTTTACAATGTATAAGCACACGAAAATGCATAAACTAATGGTTTCATGAGGAGGTTCCAATGTTGAGCATTGGTGGCAAGACTGAGCCACTTGGAGAATGACTGCTGCTTACATACCACCTGCTAAAATAGGGTAGTGGTTAGAGTTTTGAACTCACAATCAGAAGAACAGGAGTTCAAGTCCCTGTGCTGTTATTCACATCGCATATCAGGAGTTTTTTGTCAAACGATTTATAATAAAGTTAGCAATATATGTCAAACCTTTTGTCCTGAGCCAAGAGATCTTGAAAACAGTTTTCCTTTACATGCTTGGCAAAAGCAGCGGAGCAAAATGAAATGAAAACTTGAAAATTGACATAAAATGCTTTTTGATTCACTGAAACCTGAAGCATCAAACAAGCCTAGAACTGTGTTACCCTGCATTGTAATTCCAGTGTTCTAACCACTACCCTATTCTGGACAGAGGACATATGGGAGGTAAACTCATTCAGATCACCAAGATCAGGCCTTACTTATACATCACGGTTAGGTCAACTCACTTACACATGGTTTCTGAGAACAACTGCCCCCATTTGGTGTTTCACTTATGGGTCACTCTCACCAGATTGGTGCAGGTCTGAAAATAGGGGGTTATTCATTTTGAAGACTTGTGTAAAATTATTTTGTATCATATTTCTACATTTGTTATTTTTCCCATGTCAGATAGGCTTACACCTACATGGCAAAAATAATTTCATTGTAAAACAGGTCATATTTTTTTGTTACCTAAGGTCAGAAAGGCCTAAAATGCCCTTTTTTCACAATAAGCCTTCTCCAAGCCACTGAAATCTCACAATATTATTTTTTATTGTAATATCATGTATTAATAATGTGTACATGTGTACAAATACCTCTCTTCCCCACCCCCTGAACATTTTTATCACCTCTTAAGTCTTCTCTTTTTTATTTCTTGCTACAAATAGCAAATGGTCAAAGAGCCGCCCTTGGGTGGCTCTTTGACCACTTACTCTGTTTGATTTCTTTTCACATTTTTTATATCTTGATTTTGAATATTCTCATATTATCCTATATTTTTCCCAAAGAAAGGGGACACTCAGCTAGTTAAGATCATCTTTTTAATTAGTGTTGAAGGTGATATTTTTTTTCCATGGCCTTCCAAAGTCTAGTTTTACCTTCTTCATTTAGATGGGTGGCTCTTTGACCACTTGGACAGTTTGCTCTATATTTCTGATACACTTGGTATTTAACTATAACCTTTATGTTCATTATGATAACGATAATAGGTCCTGTCTGTTGGTCAATCATACGAAACTGAGAAATATTATGGAAATTAACAAGGTCCAAAGAAGAGGTGGTTTTTTGACCACTTGGGTGGCTCTTTGACCACTTGGGTGGCTCTTTGACCACTTGGGTGGCTCTTTGACCACCTGATATAAATGCATGAAATTACTATAATCATGAATTATTAAGAACACCAGTTCGATATTCAATGATGTGTACAGCTTACACAGACCATTCTGACTTTTGAAAAATACATTTTGAGAGTTTTTAAAGATTAATGGGGCCTATTTGGCCATTTGGATGGCTCTTTGACCAGCTGGGGTGGCTCTTTGACCACCTGGGGTGGTTATTTGACCAGCTGATATAAATCCATGAATTTACAATAATCATAAATGATTGAGAATGCAAATTAGATGTGTAAGGAAATGTACAGCCTTTGCACTCTATTTTGATTTTAAAAATTTATTTTGAGACTTTCTTTTGGACTACTGGGAGCCTATTTGACCATTTAGGTGGCTCTTTGACCACCTGAGGCCAGCTATGATAATGGCATGACTTCACCATAATTATGAGTAATTACAAATGCAAATTGAATGTATAATGATGTACAGATCCCATGCCCTCTATTCTGACATCTAAAACCATATTTTTTTAACATTTTTGAGGGTATTTTGGTGGCTATTTAACCAATAGGTGGCTCTTTGACCACTTGGGGCGGCTCTTTGACCAGCTGAGATAATGCCATGACTTTACTATAATCGTGAATAATTACAAATACAAATTAGATACATAATGATGTATATAGCCTATGAACTATACCCTGACCGTTTGAAAATATTTTGAAACAATTTCAAGACTATTGGGGGCCTTTTTTTGGCCATTTGGGTGGCTCTTTGACCACTTAGGGTGGCTCTTTGACCACCACCTGTGGCATGAATGTAAACCAATATAACTATAACAATATTTGAAAATTTACCCAGGGTATTGTACATCTTTGCAAACAATAGGCTTTAAGCAAAATGTGAAAAGTGCTTAAACCCACATAAGTGACCCCAGGTACATACACAAAAACTGCAAAGTTTATAAAAGGCAAAGTCCTAGAAAAAGGGCAGAAAAAATAATTAGGAGACCCATCAATTTTTTATAAGTCAATAAAATACAAATCTTTTTAAATAATATTATAGAACTTACCATAACCTTTTCTATGGTGTAAAATAGTAAACCCTTTGTTGAAGGAAAATTGGCAAAAAAAATATAATCAGTAGGCCTCCTAGGTGGCCAAAGAGCCACCTATAAACCACACATGGCGAAAAGACTCCATTGTTAATAATATTTAATCATATATTTAAGGAAAAAGGAATGTGTAACAAGATCCATCTATACATATATTTTCCATGTGCCAAAGGATTACACTGAACTCCTAAATATCATTTTTCACTATCTCATATCAGACCTGCACCAATCTGGTGAGAGTGACCCTTATACCCTCAGGGACTACTTTCCTTCCCCTTCCCATCAAACACAGGGCAGAAGACCAGAGTCTAGGATGCTAGTACTTATGTCTGGGACCAGTATCCTAGTATATGGTCAAGTTGTGGCACACTAGGGACACCTAGAGAGCAATAGAAAAACTACGACATGCAAGTGTGCATTCCCTTCCCCAGATGGTGCCACCAAGTAAGTATTGGGAGGGGAAAGAGAAAATTATGCTCAGCCTCTATCTTTGGTAAAAACCGGGGTAGGCTATAGATAGTTAAATTCAGCGTTCTCATCCTGTTCAGGCCTTCTTGCACCATTTCATGGACAGATGGCCCTGCCTTTTGCCATTATATTGCAGAGACTTCAAAAGGTTTTTTGTCGATTTTACAAATGCATTGTAGCATATACTCCAATGTTACAAGGGGGGTCAAAAAGTGGCCAAATTTATGGTAGGAAATATTTGAAAGGCCCTTTAGTAACCTAAATCTTATTCTTGGCTACCCACCTAAAATCACTTTGCATTTGGGTTTTACAATGTATAAGCACACGAAAATGCATAAACTAATGGTTTCATGAGGAGGTTCCAATGTTGAGCATTGGTGGCAAGACTGAGCCACTTGGAGAATGACTGCTGCTTACATACCACCTGCTAAAATAGGGTAGTGGTTAGAGCTTTGAACTCACAATCAGAAGAACAGGAGTTCAAGTCCCTGTGCTGTTATTCACATCGCATATCAGGAGTTTTTTGTCAAACGATTTATAATAAAGTTAGCAATATATGTCAAACCTTTTGTCCTGAGCCAAGAGATCTTGTAAACAGTTTTCCTTTACATGCTTGGCAAAAGCAGCGGAGCAAAATGAAATGAAAACTTGAAAATTGACATAAAATGCTTTTTGATTCTCTGAAACCTCAAGCATCAAACAAGCCTAGAACTCTGTTACCCTGCATTGTAAGTCCAGTGTTCTAACCACTTCCCTATTCTGGACAGATGACATAAAGGAGGTAAAGTCTCCAACTCATTCAGATCACCAAGATCAGGCCTTACTTATACATCATGGTTAGGTCAACTCACTTACACATGGTTTCTGAGAATAACTGCCCCCATTTGGTGTTTCACTTATACCCTCAGGGACTACTTTCCTTCCCCTTCCCATCAAACACAGGGCAGAAGACCAGAGTCTAGGATGCTAGTACTTATGTCTGGGACCAGCATCCTAGTATATGGTCAAGTTGTGGCACACTAGGGACACCTAGAGAGCAATAGAAAAACTAAGACATGCAAGTGTGCATTCCCTTCCCCAGATGGTGCCACCAAGTAAGTATTGGGAGGGGAAAGAGAAAATTATGCTCAGCCTCTATCTTTGGTAAAAACCGGGGAAGGCTATAGATAGTTAAATTCAGCGTTCTCATCCTGTTCAGGCCTTCTTGCACCATTTCATGGACAGATGGCCCTGCCTTTTGCCATTATATGGCAGAGACTTCAAAAGGTTTTTTGTCAATTTTACAAATGCATTGTAGCATATAATCCAATGTTACAAGGGGGGTCAAAAAGTGGCCAAATTTATGGTAGGAAATATTTGAATGGCCCTTTAGTAACCTAAATCTTATTCTTGGCTACCCACCTAAAATTACTTGGCATTTGGGTTTTACAATGTATAAGCACACGAAAATGCATAAACTAATGGTTTCATGAGGAGGTTCCAATGTTGAGCATTGGTGGCAAGACTGAGCCACTTGGAGAATGACTGCTGCTTACATACCACCTGCTAAAATAGGGTAGTGGTTAGAGTTTTGAACTCACAATCAGAAGAACAGGAGTTCAAGTCCCTGTGCTGTTATTCACATCGCATATCAGGAGTTTTTTGTCAAACGATTTATAATAAAGTTAGCAATATATGTCAAACCTTTTGTCCTGAGCCAAGAGATTTTGTAAACAGTTTTCCTTTACATGCTTGGCAAAAGCAGCGGAGCAAAATGAAATGAAAACTTGAAAATTGACATAAAATGCTTTTTGATTCTCTGAAACCTCAAGCATCAAACAAGCCTAGAACTCTGTTACCCTGCATTGTAAGTCCAGTGTTCTAACCACTACCCTATTCTGGACAGATGACATATAGGAGGTAAAGTCTCCAACTCATTCAGATCACCAAGATCAGGCCTTACTTATACATCACGGTTAGGTCAACTCACTTACACATGGTTTCTGAGAATAACTGCCCCCATTTGGTGTTTCACTTATACCCTCAGGGACTACTTTCCTTCCCCTTCCCATCAAACACAGGGCAGAAGACCAGAGTCTAGGATGCTAGTACTTATGTCTGGGACCAGTATCCTAGTATATGGTCAAGTTGTGGCACACTAGGGACACCTAGAGAGCAATAGAAAAACTAAGACATGCAAGTGTGCATTCCCTTCCCCAGATGGTGCCACCAAGTAAGTATTGGGAGGGGAAAGAGAAAATTATGCTCAGCCTCTATCTTTGGTAAAAACCGGGGTAGGCTATAGATAGTTAAATTCAGCGTTCTCATCCTGTTCAGGCCTTCTTGCACCATTTCATGGACACATGGCCCTGCCTTTTGCCATTATATGGCAGAGACTTCAAAAGGTTTTTTGTCAATTTTACAAATGCATTGTAACATATAATCCAATGTTACAAGGGGGGTCAAAAAGTGGCCAAATTTATGGTAGGAAATATTTGAATGGCCCTTTAGTAACCTAAATCTTATTCTTGGCTACCCACCTAAAATCACTTTGCATTTGGGTTTTACAATGTATAAGCACACGAAAATGCATAAACTAATGGTTTCATGAGGAGGTTCCAATGTTGAGCATTGGTGGCAAGACTGAGCCACTTGGAGAATGACTGCTGCTTACATACCACCTGCTAAAATAGGGTAGTGGTAAGAGTTTTGAACTCACAATCAGAAGAACAGGAGTTCAAGTCCCTGTGCTGTTATTCACATCGCATATCAGGAGTTTTTTGTCAAATTATTTATAATAAAGTTAGCAATATATGTCAAACCTTTTGTCCTGAGCCAAGAGATCTTTTTGATTAAAATCACTTGGCATTTGGGTTTTACAATGTATAAGCACACGAAAATGCATGAACTAATGGTTTCATGAGGAGGTTCCAATGTTGAGCATTGGTGGCAAGACTGAGCCACTTGGAGAATGACTGCTGCTTACATACCACCTGCTAAAATAGGGTAGTGGTTAGAGTTTTGAACTCACAATCAGAAGAACAGGAGTTCAAGTCCCTGTGCTGTTATTCACATCGCATATCAGGAGTTTTTTGTCAAACGATTTATAATAAAGTTAGCAATATATGTCAAACCTTTTGTCCTGAGCCAAGAGATCTTGAAAACAGTTTTCCTTTACATGCTTGGCAAAAGCAGCGGAGCAAAATGAAATGAAAACTTGAAAATTGACATAAAATGCTTTTTGATTCACTGAAACCTCAAGCATCAAACAAGCCTAGAACTCTGTTACCCTGCATTGTAAGTCCAGTGTTCTAACCACTACCCTATTCTGGACAGAGGACATATGGGAGGTAAACTCATTCAGATCACCAAGATCAGGCCTTACTTATACATCACGGTTAGGTCAACTCACTTACACATGGTTTCTGAGAACAACTGCCCCCATTTGGTGTTTCACTTATACCCTCAGGGACTACTTTCCTTCCCCTTCCCATCAAACACAGGGCAGAAGACCAGAGTCTAGGATGCTAGTACTTATGTCTGGGACCAGCATCCTAGTATATGGTCAAGTTGTGGCACACTAGGGACACCTAGAGAGCAATAGAAAAACTAAGATATGCAAGTGTGCATTCCCTTCCCCAGATGGTGCCACCAAGTAAGTATTGGGAGGGGAAAGAGAAAATTATGCTCAGCCTCTATCTTTGGTAAAAACCGGGGTAGGCTATAGATAGTTAAATTCAGCATTCTCATCCTGTTCAGGCCTTCTTGCACCATTTCATGGACAGATGGCCCTGCCTTTTGCCATTATATTGCAGAGACTTCAAAAGGTTTTTTGTCGATTTTACAAATGCATTGTAGCATATACTCCAATGTTACAAGGGGGGTCAAAAAGTGGCCAAATTTATGGTAGGAAATATTTGAAAGGCCCTTTAGTAACCTAAATCTTATTCTTGGCTACCCACCTAAAATCACTTTGCATTTGGGTTTTACAATGTATAAGCACACGAAAATGCATAAACTAATGGTTTCATGAGGAGGTTCCAATGTTGAGCATTGGTGGCAAGACTGAGCCACTTGGAGAATGACTGCTGCTTACATACCACCTGCTAAAATAGGGTAGTGGTTAGAGCTTTGAACTCACAATCAGAAGAAGAGGAGTTCAAGTCCCTGTGCTGTGATTCACATCGCATATCAGGAGATTTTTGTCAAACGATTTATAATAAAGTTAGCAATATATGTCAAACCTTTTGTCCTGAGCCAAGAGATCTTGAAAACAGTTTTCCTTTACATGCTTGGCAAAAGCAGCGGAGCAAAATGAAATGAAAACTTGAAAATTGACATAAAATGCTTTTTGATTCTCTGAAACCTCAAGCATCAAACAAGCCTAGAACTCTGTTACCCTGCATTGTAAGTCCAGTGTTCTAACCACTACCCTATTCTGGACAGATGACATATAGGAGGTAAAGTCTCCAACTCATTCAGATCACCAAGATCAGGCCTTACTTATACATCACAGTTAGGTCAACTCACTTACACATGGTTTCTGAGAATAACTGCCCCCATTTGGTGTTTCACTTATACCCTCAGGGACTACTTTCCTTCCCCTTCCCATCAAACACAGGGCAGAAGACCAGAGTCTAGGATGCTAGTACTTATGTCTGGGACCAGCATCCTAGTATATGGTCAAGTTGTGGCACACTAGGGACACCTAGAGAGCAATAGAAAAACTAAGACATGCAAGTGTGCATTCCCTTCCCCAGATGGTGCCACCAAGTAAGTATTGGGAGGGGAAAGAGAAAATTATGCTCAGCCTCTATCTTTGGTAAAAACCGGGGTAGGCTATAGATAGTTAAATTCAGCGTTCTCATCCTGTTCAGGCCTTCTTGCACCATTTCATGGACAGATGGCCCTGCCTTTTGCCATTATATTGCAGAGACTTCAAAAGGTTTTTTGTCGATTTTACAAATGCATTGTAGCATATACTCCAATGTTACAAGGGGGGTCAAAAAGTGGCCAAATTTATGGTAGGAAATATTTGAAAGGCCCTTTAGTAACCTAAATCTTATTCTTGGCTACCCACCTAAAATCACTTTGCATTTGGGTTTTACAATGTATAAGCACACGAAAATGCATAAACTAATGGTTTCATGAGGAGGTTCCAATGTTGAGCATTGGTGGCAAGACTGAGCCACTTGGAGAATGACTGCTGCTTACATACCACCTGCTAAAATAGGGTAGTGGTTAGAGCTTTGAACTCACAATCAGAAGAACAGGAGTTCAAGTCCCTGTGCTGTTATTCACATCGCATATCAGGAGATTTTTGTCAAACGATTTATAATAAAGTTAGCAATATATGTCAAACCTTTTGTCCTGAGCCAAGAGATCTTGAAAACAGTTTTCCTTTACATGCTTGGCAAAAGCAGCGGAGCAAAATGAAATGAAAACTTGAAAATTGACATAAAATGCTTTTTGATTCTCTGAAACCTCAAGCATCAAACAAGCCTAGAACTCTGTTACCCTGCATTGTAAGTCCAGTGTTCTAACCACTACCCTATTCTGGACAGATGACATATAGGAGGTAAAGTCTCCAACTCATTCAGATCACCAAGATCAGGCCTTACTTATACATCACGGTTAGGTCAACTCACTTACACATGGTTTCTGAGAATAACTGCCCCCATTTGGTGTTTCACTTATACCCTCAGGGACTACTTTCCTTCCCCTTCCCATCAAACACAGGGCAGAAGACCAGAGTCTAGGATGCTAGTACTTATGTCTGGGACCAGCATCCTAGTATATGGTCAAGTTGTGGCACACTAGGGACACCTAGAGAGCAATAGAAAAACTAAGACATGCAAGTGTGCATTCCCTTCCCCAGATGGTGCCACCAAGTAAGTATTGGGAGGGGAAAGAGAAAATTATGCTCAGCCTCTATCTTTGGTAAAAACTGGGGTAGGCTATAGATAGTTAAATTCAGCGTTCTCATCCTGTTCAGGCCTTCTTGCACCATTTCATGGACAGATGGCCCTGCCTTTTGCCATTATATTGCAGAGACTTCAAAAGGTTTTTTGTCGATTTTACAAATGCATTGTAGCATATACTCCAATGTTACAAGGGGGGTCAAAAAGTGGCCAAATTTATGGTAGGAAATATTTGAAAGGCCCTTTAGTAACCTAAATCTTATTCTTGGCTACCCACCTAAAATCACTTTGCATTTGGGTTTTACAATGTATAAGCACACGAAAATGCATAAACTAATGGTTTCATGAGGAGGTTCCAATGTTGAGCATTGGTGTCAAGACTGAGCCACTTGGAGAATGACTGCTGCTTACATACCACCTGCTAAAATAGGGTAGTGGTTAGAGCTTTGAACTCACAATCAGAAGAACAGGAGTTCAAGTCCCTGTGCTGTTATTCACATCGCATATCAGGAGTTTTTTGTCAAACGATTTATAATAAAGTTAGCAATATATGTCAAACCTTTTGTCCTGAGCCAAGAGATCTTGAAAACAGTTTTCCTTTACATGCTTGGCAAAAGCAGCGGAGCAAAATGAAATGAAAACTTGAAAATTGACATAAAATGCTTTTTGATTCTCTGAAACCTCAAGCATCAAACAAGCCTAGAACTGTGTTACCCTGCATTGTAAGTCCAGTGTTCTAACCACTACCCTATTCTGGACAGATGACATATAGGAGGTAAATGGTCTCCAACTCATTCAGATCACCAAGATCAGGCCTTACTTATACATCACGGTTAGGTCAACTCACTTACACATGGTTTCTGAGAATAACTGCCCCCATTTGGTGTTTCACTTATACCCTCAGGGACTACTTTCCTTCCCCTTCCCATCAAACACAGGGCAGAAGACCAGAGTCTAGGATGCTAGTACTTATGTCTGGGACCAGCATCCTAGTATATGGTCAAGTTGTGGCACACTAGGGACACCTAGAGAGCAATAGAAAAACTAAGATATGCAAGTGTGCATTCCCTTCCCCAGATGGTGCCACCAAGTAAGTATTGGGAGGGGAAAGAGAAAATTATGCTCAGCCTCTATCTTTGGTAAAAACCGGGGTAGGCTATAGATAGTTAAATTCAGCGTTCTCATCCTGTTCAGGCCTTCTTGCACCATTTCATGGACAGATGGCCCTGCCTTTTGCCATTATATTGCAGAGACTTCAAAAGGTTTTTTGTCGATTTTACAAATGCATTGTAGCATATACTCCAATGTTACAAGGGGGGTCAAAAAGTGGCCAAATTTATGGTAGGAAATATTTGAAAGGCCCTTTAGTAACCTAAATCTTATTCTTGGCTACCCACCTAAAATCACTTTGCATTTGGGTTTTACAATGTATAAGCACACGAAAATGCATAAACTAATGGTTTCATGAGGAGGTTCCAATGTTGAGCATTGGTGTCAAGACTGAGCCACTTGGAGAATGACTGCTGCTTACATACCACCTGCTAAAATAGGGTAGTGGTTAGAGCTTTGAACTCACAATCAGAAGAACAGGAGTTCAAGTCCCTGTGCTGTTATTCACATCGCATATCAGGAGTTTTTTGTCAAACGATTTATAATAAAGTTAGCAATATATGTCAAACCTTTTGTCCTGAGCCAAGAGATCTTGTAAACAGTTTTCCTTTACATGCTTGGCAAAAGCAGCGGAGCAAAATGAAATGAAAACTTGAAAATTGACATAAAATGCTTTTTGATTCTCTGAAACCTCAAGCATCAAACAAGCCTAGAACTCTGTTACCCTGCATTGTAAGTCCAGTGTTCTAACCACTTCCCTATTCTGGACAGATGACATAAAGGAGGTAAAGTCTCCAACTCATTCAGATCACCAAGATCAGGCCTTACTTATACATCACGGTTAGGTCAACTCACTTACACATGGTTTCTGAGAATAACTGCCCCCATTTGGTGTTTCACTTATACCCTCAGGGACTACTTTCCTTCCCCTTCCCATCAAACACAGGGCAGAAGACCAGAGTCTAGGATGCTAGTACTTATGTCTGGGACCAGCATCCTAGTATATGGTCAAGTTGTGGCACACTAGGGACACCTAGAGAGCAATAGAAAAACTAAGACATGCAAGTGTGCATTCCCTTCCCCAGATGGTGCCACCAAGTAAGTATTGGGAGGGGAAAGAGAAAATTATGCTCAGCCTCTATCTTTGGTAAAAACCGGGGTAGGCTATAGATAGTTAAATTCAGCGTTCTCATCCTGTTCAGGCCTTCTTGCACCATTTTATGGACAGATGGCCCTGCCTTTTGCCATTATATTGCAGAGACTTCAAAAGGTTTTTTGTCGATTTTACAAATGCATTGTAGCATATACTCCAATGTTACAAGGGGGGTCAAAAAGTGGCCAAATTTATGGTAGGAAATATTTGAAAGGCCCTTTAGTAACCTAAATCTTATTCTTGGCTACCCACCTAAAATCACTTTGCATTTGGGTTTTACAATGTATAAGCACACGAAAATGCATAAACTAATGGTTTCATGAGGAGGTTCCAATGTTGAGCATTGGTGGCAAGACTGAGCCACTTGGAGAATGACTGCTGCTTACATACCACCTGCTAAAATAGGGTAGTGGTTAGAGCTTTGAACTCACAATCAGAAGAACAGGAGTTCAAGTCCCTGTGCTGTTATTCACATCGCATATCAGGAGATTTTTGTCAAACGATTTATAATAAAGTTAGCAATATATGTCAAACCTTTTGTCCTGAGCCAAGAGATCTTGAAAACAGTTTTCCTTTACATGCTTGGCAAAAGCAGCGGAGCAAAATGAAATGAAAACTTGAAAATTGACATAAAATGCTTTTTGATTCTCTGAAACCTCAAGCATCAAACAAGCCTAGAACTCTGTTACCCTGCATTGTAAGTCCAGTGTTCTAACCACTACCCTATTCTGGACAGATGACATATAGGAGGTAAAGTCTCCAACTCATTCAGATCACCAAGATCAGGCCTTACTTATACATCACGGTTAGGTCAACTCACTTACACATGGTTTCTGAGAATAACTGCCCCCATTTGGTGTTTCACTTATACCCTCAGGGACTACTTTCCTTCCCCTTCCCATCAAACACAGGGCAGAAGACCAGAGTCTAGGATGCTAGTACTTATGTCTGGGACCAGCATCCTAGTATATGGTCAAGTTGTGGCACACTAGGGACACCTAGAGAGCAATAGAAAAACTAAGACATGCAAGTGTGCATTCCCTTCCCCAGATGGTGCCACCAAGTAAGTATTGGGAGGGGAAAGAGAAAATTATGCTCAGCCTCTATCTTTGGTAAAAACCGGGGTAGGCTATAGATAGTTAAATTCAGCGTTCTCATCCTGTTCAGGCCTTCTTGCACCATTTCATGGACAGATGGCCCTGCCTTTTGCCATTATATTGCAGAGACTTCAAAAGGTTTTTTGTCAATTTTACAAATGCATTGTAGCATATACTCCAATGTTACAAGGGGGGTCAAAAAGTGGCCAAATTTATGGTAGGAAATATTTGAAAGGCCCTTTAGTAACCTAAATCTTATTCTTGGCTACCCACCTAAAATCACTTTGCATTTGGGTTTTACAATGTATAAGCACACGAAAATGCATAAACTAATGGTTTCATGAGGAGGTTCCAATGTTGAGCATTGGTGGCAAGACTGAGCCACTTGGAGAATGACTGCTGCTTACATACCACCTGCTAAAATAGGGTAGTGGTTAGAGCTTTGAACTCACAATCAGAAGAACAGGAGTTCAAGTCCCTGTGCTGTTATTCACATCGCATATCAGGAGTTTTTTGTCAAACGATTTATAATAAAGTTAGCAATATATGTCAAACCTTTTGTCCTGAGCCAAGAGATCTTGAAAACAGTTTTCCTTTACATGCTTGGCAAAAGCAGCGGAGCAAAATGAAATGAAAACTTGAAAATTGACATAAAATGCTTTTTGATTCTCTGAAACCTCAAGCATCAAACAAGCCTAGAACTCTGTTACCCTGCATTGTAAGTCCAGTGTTCTAACCACTACCCTATTCTGGACAGATGACATATAGGAGGTAAAGTCTCCAACTCATTCAGATCACCAAGATCAGGCCTTACTTATACATCACGGTTAGGTCAACTCACTTACACATGGTTTCTGAGAATAACTGCCCCCATTTGGTGTTTCACTTATACCCTCAGGGACTACTTTCCTTCCCCTTCCCATCAAACACAGGGCAGAAGACCAGAGTCTAGGATGCTAGTACTTATGTCTGGGACCAGCATCCTAGTATATGGTCAAGTTGTGGCACACTAGGGACACCTAGAGAGCAATAGAAAAACTAAGATATGCAAGTGTGCATTCCCTTCCCCAGATGGTGCCACCAAGTAAGTATTGGGAGGGGAAAGAGAAAATTATGCTCAGCCTCTATCTTTGGTAAAAACCGGGGTAGGCTATAGATAGTTAAATTCAGCGTTCTCATCCTGTTCAGGCCTTCTTGCACCATTTCATGGACAGATGGCCCTGCCTTTTGCCATTATATTGCAGAGACTTCAAAAGGTTTTTTGTCGATTTTACAAATGCATTGTAGCATATACTCCAATGTTACAAGGGGGGTCAAAAAGTGGCCAAATTTATGGTAGGAAATATTTGAAAGGCCCTTTAGTAACCTAAATCTTATTCTTGGCTACCCACCTAAAATCACTTTGCATTTGGGTTTTACAATGTATAAGCACATGAAAATGCATAAACTAATGGTTTCATGAGGAGGTTCCAATGTTGAGCATTGGTGGCAAGACTGAGCCACTTGGAGAATGACTGCTGCTTACATACCACCTGCTAAAATAGGGTAGTGGTTAGAGCTTTGAACTCACAATCAGAAGAAGAGGAGTTCAAGTCCCTGTGCTGTTATTCACATCGCATATCAGGAGATTTTTGTCAAACGATTTATAATAAAGTTAGCAATATATGTCAAACCTTTTGTCCTGAGCCAAGAGATCTTGAAAACAGTTTTCCTTTACATGCTTGGCAAAAGCAGCGGAGCAAAATGAAATGAAAACTTGAAAATTGACATAAAATGCTTTTTGATTCTCTGAAACCTCAAGCATCAAACAAGCCTAGAACTCTGTTACCCTGCATTGTAAGTCCAGTGTTCTAACCACTACCCTATTCTGGACAGATGACATATAGGAGGTAAAGTCTCCAACTCATTCAGATCACCAAGATCAGGCCTTACTTATACATCACGGTTAGGTCAACTCACTTACACATGGTTTCTGAGAATAACTGCCCCCATTTGGTGTTTCACTTATACCCTCAGGGACTACTTTCCTTCCCCTTCCCATCAAACACAGGGCAGAAGACCAGAGTCTAGGATGCTAGTACTTATGTCTGGGACCAGCATCCTAGTATATGGTCAAGTTGTGGCACACTAGGGACACCTAGAGAGCAATAGAAAAACTAAGACATGCAAGTGTGCATTCCCTTCCCCAGATGGTGCCACCAAGTAAGTATTGGGAGGGGAAAGAGAAAATTATGCTCAGCCTCTATCTTTGGTAAAAACCGGGGTAGGCTATAGATAGTTAAATTCAGCGTTCTCATCCTGTTCAGGCCTTCTTGCACCATTTCATGGACAGATGGCCCTGCCTTTTGCCATTATATTGCAGAGACTTCAAAAGGTTTTTTGTCGATTTTACAAATGCATTGTAGCATATACTCCAATGTTACAAGGGGGGTCAAAAAGTGGCCAAATTTATGGTAGGAAATATTTGAAAGGCCCTTTAGTAACCTAAATCTTATTCTTGGCTACCCACCTAAAATCACTTTGCATTTGGGTTTTACAATGTATAAGCACACGAAAATGCATAAACTAATGGTTTCATGAGGAGGTTCCAATGTTGAGCATTGGTGGCAAGACTGAGCCACTTGGAGAATGACTGCTGCTTACATACCACCTGCTAAAATAGGGTAGTGGTAAGAGTTTTGAACTCACAATCAGAAGAACAGGAGTTCAAGTCCCTGTGCTGTTATTCACATCGCATATCAGGAGTTTTTTGTCAAATTATTTATAATAAAGTTAGCAATATATGTCAAACCTTTTGTCCTGAGCCAAGAGATCTTTTTGATTAAAATCACTTGGCATTTGGGTTTTACAATGTATAAGCACACGAAAATGCATGAACTAGTGGTTTCATGAGGAGGTTCCAATGTTGAGCATTGGTGGCAAGACTGAGCCACTTGGAGAATGACTGCTGCTTACATACCACCTGCTAAAATAGGGTAGTGGTTAGAGTTTTGAACTCACAATCAGAAGAACAGGAGTTCAAGTCCCTGTGCTGTTATTCACATCGCATATCAGGAGTTTTTTGTCAAACGATTTATAATAAAGTTAGCAATATATGTCAAACCTTTTGTCCTGAGCCAAGAGATCTTGAAAACAGTTTTCCTTTACATGCTTGGCAAAAGCAGCGGAGCAAAATGAAATGAAAACTTGAAAATTGACATAAAATGCTTTTTGATTCTCTGAAACCTCAAGCATCAAACAAGCCTAGAACTCTGTTACCCTGCATTGTAAGTCCAGTGTTCTAACCACTACCCTATTCTGGACAGATGACATATAGGAGGTAAAGTCTCCAACTCATTCAGATCACCAAGATCAGGCCTTACTTATACATCACGGTTAGGTCAACTCACTTACACATGGTTTCTGAGAATAACTGCCCCCATTTGGTGTTTCACTTATACCCTCAGGGACTACTTTCCTTCCCCTTCCCATCAAACACAGGGCAGAAGACCAGAGTCTAGGATGCTAGTACTTATGTCTGGGACCAGCATCCTAGTATATGGTCAAGTTGTGGCACACTAGGGACACCTAGAGAGCAATAGAAAAACTAAGATATGCAAGTGTGCATTCCCTTCCCCAGATGGTGCCACCAAGTAAGTATTGGGAGGGGAAAGAGAAAATTATGCTCAGCCTCTATCTTTGGTAAAAACCGGGGTAGGCTATAGATAGTTAAATTCAGCGTTCTCATCCTGTTCAGGCCTTCTTGCACCATTTCATGGACAGATGGCCCTGCCTTTTGCCATTATATTGCAGAGACTTCAAAAGGTTTTTTGTCGATTTTACAAATGCATTGTAGCATATACTCCAATGTTACAAGGGGGGTCAAAAAGTGGCCAAATTTATGGTAGGAAATATTTGAAAGGCCCTTTAGTAACCTAAATCTTATTCTTGGCTACCCACCTAAAATCACTTTGCATTTGGGTTTTACAATGTATAAGCACACGAAAATGCATAAACTAATGGTTTCATGAGGAGGTTCCAATGTTGAGCATTGGTGGCAAGACTGAGCCACTTGGAGAATGACTGCTGCTTACATACTACCTGCTAAAATAGGGTAGTGGTTAGAGCTTTGAACTCACAATCAGAAGAAGAGGAGTTCAAGTCCCTGTGCTGTTATTCACATCGCATATCAGGAGTTTTTTGTCAAACGATTTATAATAAAGTTAGCAATATATGTCAAACCTTTTGTCCTGAGCCAAGAGATCTTGTAAACAGTTTTCCTTTACATGCTTGGCAAAAGCAGCGGAGCAAAATGAAATGAAAACTTGAAAATTGACATAAAATGCTTTTTGATTCTCTGAAACCTCAAGCATCAAACAAGCCTAGAACTCTGTTACCCTGCATTGTAAGTCCAGTGTTCTAACCACTTCCCTATTCTGGACAGATGACATAAAGGAGGTAAAGTCTCCAACTCATTCAGATCACCAAGATCAGGCCTTACTTATACATCACGGTTAGGTCAACTCACTTACACATGGTTTCTGAGAATAACTGCCCCCATTTGGTGTTTCACTTATACCCTCAGGGACTACTTTCCTTCCCCTTCCCATCAAACACAGGGCAGAAGACCAGAGTCTAGGATGCTAGTACTTATGTCTGGGACCAGCATCCTAGTATATGGTCAAGTTGTGGCACACTAGGGACACCTAGAGAGCAATAGAAAAACTAAGACATGCAAGTGTGCATTCCCTTCCCCAGATGGTGCCACCAAGTAAGTATTGGGAGGGGAAAGAGAAAATTATGCTCAGCCTCTATCTTTGGTAAAAACCGGGGTAGGCTATAGATAGTTAAATTCAGCGTTCTCATCCTGTTCAGGCCTTCTTGCACCATTTCATGGACAGATGGCCCTGCCTTTTGCCATTATATTGCAGAGACTTCAAAAGGTTTTTTGTCGATTTTACAAATGCATTGTAGCATATACTCCAATGTTACAAGGGGGGTCAAAAAGTGGCCAAATTTATGGTAGGAAATATTTGAAAGGCCCTTTAGTAACCTAAATCTTATTCTTGGCTACCCACCTAAAATCACTTTGCATTTGGGTTTTACAATGTATAAGCACACGAAAATGCATAAACTAATGGTTTCATGAGGAGGTTCCAATGTTGAGCATTGGTGGCAAGACTGAGCCACTTGGAGAATGACTGCTGCTTACATACCACCTGCTAAAATAGGGTAGTGGTTAGAGCTTTGAACTCACAATCAGAAGAACAGCAGTTCAAGTCCCTGTGCTGTTATTCACATCGCATATCAGGAGTTTTTTGTCAAACGATTTATAATAAAGTTAGCAATATATGTCAAACCTTTTGTCCTGAGCCAAGAGATCTTGAAAACAGTTTTCCTTTACATGCTTGGCAAAAGCAGCGGAGCAAAATGAAATGAAAACTTGAAAATTGACATAAAATGCTTTTTGATTCTCTGAAACCTCAAGCATCAAACAAGCCTAGAACTCTGTTACCCTGCATTGTAAGTCCAGTGTTCTAACCACTACCCTATTCTGGACAGATGACATATAGGAGGTAAAGTCTCCAACTCATTCAGATCACCAAGATCAGGCCTTACTTATACATCACGGTTAGGTCAACTCACTTACACATGGTTTCTGAGAATAACTGCCCCCATTTGGTGTTTCACTTATACCCTCAGGGACTACTTTCCTTCCCCTTCCCATCAAACACAGGGCAGAAGACCAGAGTCTAGGATGCTAGTACTTATGTCTGGGACCAGCATCCTAGTATATGGTCAAGTTGTGGCACACTAGGGACACCTAGAGAGCAATAGAAAAACTAAGATATGCAAGTGTGCATTCCCTTCCCCAGATGGTGCCACCAAGTAAGTATTGGGAGGGGAAAGAGAAAATTATGCTCAGCCTCTATCTTTGGTAAAAACCGGGGTAGGCTATAGATAGTTAAATTCAGCGTTCTCATCCTGTTCAGGCCTTCTTGCACCATTTCATGGACAGATGGCCCTGCCTTTTGCCATTATATTGCAGAGACTTCAAAAGGTTTTTTGTCGATTTTACAAATGCATTGTAGCATATACTCCAATGTTACAAGGGGGGTCAAAAAGTGGCCAAATTTATGGTAGGAAATATTTGAAAGGCCCTTTAGTAACCTAAATCTTATTCTTGGCTACCCACCTAAAATCACTTTGCATTTGGGTTTTACAATGTATAAGCACACGAAAATGCATAAACTAATGGTTTCATGAGGAGGTTCCAATGTTGAGCATTGGTGGCAAGACTGAGCCACTTGGAGAATGACTGCTGCTTACATACCACCTGCTAAAATAGGGTAGGGGTTAGAGCTTTGAACTCACAATCAGAAGAAGAGGAGTTCAAGTCCCTGTGCTGTTATTCACATCGCATATCAGGAGATTTTTGTCAAACGATTTATAATAAAGTTAGCAATATATGTCAAACCTTTTGTCCTGAGCCAAGAGATCTTGAAAACAGTTTTCCTTTACATGCTTGGCAAAAGCAGCGGAGCAAAATGAAATGAAAACTTGAAAATTGACATAAAATGCTTTTTGATTCTCTGAAACCTCAAGCATCAAACAAGCCTAGAACTCTGTTACCCTGCATTGTAAGTCCAGTGTTCTAACCACTACCCTATTCTGGACAGATGACATATAGGAGGTAAAGTCTCCAACTCATTCAGATCACCAAGATCAGGCCTTACTTATACATCACGGTTAGGTCAACTCACTTACACATGGTTTCTGAGAATAACTGCCCCCATTTGGTGTTTCACTTATACCCTCAGGGACTACTTTCCTTCCCCTTCCCATCAAACACAGGGCAGAAGACCAGAGTCTAGGATGCTAGTACTTATGTCTGGGACCAGCATCCTAGTATATGGTCAAGTTGTGGCACACTAGGGACACCTAGAGAGCAATAGAAAAACTAAGACATGCAAGTGTGCATTCCCTTCCCCAGATGGTGCCACCAAGTAAGTATTGGGAGGGGAAAGAGAAAATTATGCTCAGCCTCTATCTTTGGTAAAAACCGGGGTAGGCTATAGATAGTTAAATTCAGCGTTCTCATCCTGTTCAGGCCTTCTTGCACCATTTCATGGACAGATGGCCCTGCCTTTTGCCATTATATTGCAGAGACTTCAAAAGGTTTTTTGTCGATTTTACAAATGCATTGTAGCATATACTCCAATGTTACAAGGGGGGTCAAAAAGTGGCCAAATTTATGGTAGGAAATATTTGAAAGGCCCTTTAGTAACCTAAATCTTATTCTTGGCTACCCACCTAAAATCACTTTGCATTTGGGTTTTACAATGTATAAGCACACGAAAATGCATAAACTAATGGTTTCATGAGGAGGTTCCAATGTTGAGCATTGGTGGCAAGACTGAGCCACTTGGAGAATGACTGCTGCTTACATACCACCTGCTAAAATAGGGTAGTGGTTAGAGCTTTGAACTCACAATCAGAAGAACAGGAGTTCAAGTCCCTGTGCTGTTATTCACATCGCATATCAGGAGTTTTTTGTCAAACGATTTATAATAAAGTTAGCAATATATGTCAAACCTTTTGTCCTGAGCCAAGAGATCTTGAAAACAGTTTTCCTTTACATGCTTGGCAAAAGCAGCGGAGCAAAATGAAATGAAAACTTGAAAATTGACATAAAATGCTTTTTGATTCTCTGAAACCTCAAGCATCAAACAAGCCTAGAACTCTGTTACCCTGCATTGTAAGTCCAGTGTTCTAACCACTACCCTATTCTGGACAGATGACATATAGGAGGTAAAGTCTCCAACTCATTCAGATCACCAAGATCAGGCCTTACTTATACATCACGGTTAGGTCAACTCACTTACACATGGTTTCTGAGAATAACTGCCCCCATTTGGTGTTTCACTTATACCCTCAGGGACTACTTTCCTTCCCCTTCCCATCAAACACAGGGCAGAAGACCAGAGTCTAGGATGCTAGTACTTATGTCTGGGACCAGCATCCTAGTATATGGTCAAGTTGTGGCACACTAGGGACACCTAGAGAGCAATAGAAAAACTAAGATATGCAAGTGTGCATTCCCTTCCCCAGATGGTGCCACCAAGTAAGTATTGGGAGGGGAAAGAGAAAATTATGCTCAGCCTCTATCTTTGGTAAAAACCGGGGTAGGCTATAGATAGTTAAATTCAGCGTTCTCATCCTGTTCAGGCCTTCTTGCACCATTTCATGGACAGATGGCCCTGCCTTTTGCCATTATATTGCAGAGACTTCAAAAGGTTTTTTGTCGATTTTACAAATGCATTGTAGCATATACTCCAATGTTACAAGGGGGGTCAAAAAGTGGCCAAATTTATGGTAGGAAATATTTGAAAGGCCCTTTAGTAACCTAAATCTTATTCTTGGCTACCCACCTAAAATCACTTTGCATTTGGGTTTTACAATGTATAAGCACACGAAAATGCATAAACTAATGGTTTCATGAGGAGGTTCCAATGTTGAGCATTGGTGGCAAGACTGAGCCACTTGGAGAATGACTGCTGCTTACATACCACCTGCTAAAATAGGGTAGTGGTTAGAGCTTTGAACTCACAATCAGAAGAAGAGGAGTTCAAGTCCCTGTGCTGTTATTCACATCGCATATCAGGAGATTTTTGTCAAACGATTTATAATAAAGTTAGCAATATATGTCAAACCTTTTGTCCTGAGCCAAGAGATCTTGAAAACAGTTTTCCTTTACATGCTTGGCAAAAGCAGCGGAGCAAAATGAAATGAAAACTTGAAAATTGACATAAAATGCTTTTTGATTCTCTGAAACCTCAAGCATCAAACAAGCCTAGAACTCTGTTACCCTGCATTGTAAGTCCAGTGTTCTAACCACTACCCTATTCTGGACAGATGACATATAGGAGGTAAAGTCTCCAACTCATTCAGATCACCAAGATCAGGCCTTACTTATACATCACGGTTAGGTCAACTCACTTACACATGGTTTCTGAGAATAACTGCCCCCATTTGGTGTTTCACTTATACCCTCAGGGACTACTTTCCTTCCCCTTCCCATCAAACACAGGGCAGAAGACCAGAGTCTAGGATGCTAGTACTTATGTCTGGGACCAGCATCCTAGTATATGGTCAAGTTGTGGCACACTAGGGACACCTAGAGAGCAATAGAAAAACTAAGACATGCAAGTGTGCATTCCCTTCCCCAGATGGTGCCACCAAGTAAGTATTGGGAGGGGAAAGAGAAAATTATGCTCAGCCTCTATCTTTGGTAAAAACCGGGGTAGGCTATAGATAGTTAAATTCAGCGTTCTCATCCTGTTCAGGCCTTCTTGCACCATTTCATGGACAGATGGCCCTGCCTTTTGCCATTATATTGCAGAGACTTCAAAAGGTTTTTTGTCGATTTTACAAATGCATTGTAGCATATACTCCAATGTTACAAGGGGGGTCAAAAAGTGGCCAAATTTATGGTAGGAAATATTTGAAAGGCCCTTTAGTAACCTAAATCTTATTCTTGGCTACCCACCTAAAATCACTTTGCATTTGGGTTTTACAATGTATAAGCACACGAAAATGCATAAACTAATGGTTTCATGAGGAGTTTCCAATGTTGAGCATTGGTGGCAAGACTGAGCCACTTGGAGAATGACTGCTGCTTACATACCACCTGCTAAAATAGGGTAGTGGTTAGAGCTTTGAACTCACAATCAGAAGAAGAGGAGTTCAAGTCCCTGTGCTGTTATTCACATCGCATATCAGGAGATTTTTGTCAAACGATTTATAATAAAGTTAGCAATATATGTCAAACCTTTTGTCCTGAGCCAAGAGATCTTGAAAACAGTTTTCCTTTACATGCTTGGCAAAAGCAGCGGAGCAAAATGAAATGAAAACTTGAAAATTGACATAAAATGCTTTTTGATTCTCTGAAACCTCAAGCATCAAACAAGCCTAGAACTCTGTTACCCTGCATTGTAAGTCCAGTGTTCTAACCACTACCCTATTCTGGACAGATGACATATAGGAGGTAAAGTCTCCAACTCATTCAGATCACCAAGATCAGGCCTTACTTATACATCACGGTTAGGTCAACTCACTTACACATGGTTTCTGAGAATAACTGCCCCCATTTGGTGTTTCACTTATACCCTCAGGGACTACTTTCCTTCCCCTTCCCATCAAACACAGGGCAGAAGACCAGAGTCTAGGATGCTAGTACTTATGTCTGGGACCAGCATCCTAGTATATGGTCAAGTTGTGGCACACTAGGGACACCTAGAGAGCAATAGAAAAACTAAGACATGCAAGTGTGCATTCCCTTCCCCAGATGGTGCCACCAAGTAAGTATTGGGAGGGGAAAGAGAAAATTATGCTCAGCCTCTATCTTTGGTAAAAACCGGGGTAGGCTATAGATAGTTAAATTCAGCGTTCTCATCCTGTTCAGGCCTTCTTGCACCATTTCATGGACAGATGGCCCTGCCTTTTGCCATTATATTGCAGAGACTTCAAAAGGTTTTTTGTCGATTTTACAAATGCATTGTAGCATATACTCCAATGTTACAAGGGGGGTCAAAAAGTGGCCAAATTTATGGTAGGAAATATTTGAAAGGCCCTTTAGTAACCTAAATCTTATTCTTGGCTACCCACCTAAAATCACTTTGCATTTGGGTTTTACAATGTATAAGCACACGAAAATGCATAAACTAATGGTTTCATGAGGAGGTTCCAATGTTGAGCATTGGTGGCAAGACTGAGCCACTTGGAGAATGACTGCTGCTTACATACCACCTGCTAAAATAGGGTAGTGGTTAGAGCTTTGAACTCACAATCAGAAGAACAGGAGTTCAAGTCCCTGTGCTGTTATTCACATCGCATATCAGGAGTTTTTTGTCAAACGATTTATAATAAAGTTAGCAATATATGTCAAACCTTTTGTCCTGAGCCAAGAGATCTTGAAAACAGTTTTCCTTTACATGCTTGGCAAAAGCAGCGGAGCAAAATGAAATGAAAACTTGAAAATTGACATAAAATGCTTTTTGATTCTCTGAAACCTCAAGCATCAAACAAGCCTAGAACTCTGTTACCCTGCATTGTAAGTCCAGTGTTCTAACCACTACCCTATTCTGGACAGATGACATATAGGAGGTAAAGTCTCCAACTCATTCAGATCACCAAGATCAGGCCTTACTTATACATCACGGTTAGGTCAACTCACTTACACATGGTTTCTGAGAATAACTGCCCCCATTTGGTGTTTCACTTATACCCTCAGGGACTACTTTCCTTCCCCTTCCCATCAAACACAGGGCAGAAGACCAGAGTCTAGGATGCTAGTACTTATGTCTGGGACCAGCATCCTAGTATATGGTCAAGTTGTGGCACACTAGGGACACCTAGAGAGCAATAGAAAAACTAAGATATGCAAGTGTGCATTCCCTTCCCCAGATGGTGCCACCAAGTAAGTATTGGGAGGGGAAAGAGAAAATTATGCTCAGCCTCTATCTTTGGTAAAAACCGGGGTAGGCTATAGATAGTTAAATTCAGCGTTCTCATCCTGTTCAGGCCTTCTTGCACCATTTCATGGACAGATGGCCCTGCCTTTTGCCATTATATTGCAGAGACTTCAAAAGGTTTTTTGTCGATTTTACAAATGCATTGTAGCATATACTCCAATGTTACAAGGGGGGTCAAAAAGTGGCCAAATTTATGGTAGGAAATATTTGAAAGGCCCTTTAGTAACCTAAATCTTATTCTTGGCTACCCACCTAAAATCACTTTGCATTTGGGTTTTACAATGTATAAGCACACGAAAATGCATAAACTAATGGTTTCATGAGGAGGTTCCAATGTTGAGCATTGGTGGCAAGACTGAGCCACTTGGAGAATGACTGCTGCTTACATACCACCTGCTAAAATAGGGTAGTGGTTAGAGCTTTGAACTCACAATCAGAAGAAGAGGAGTTCAAGTCCCTGTGCTGTTATTCACATCGCATATCAGGAGATTTTTGTCAAACGATTTATAATAAAGTTAGCAATATATGTCAAACCTTTTGTCCTGAGCCAAGAGATCTTGAAAACAGTTTTCCTTTACATGCTTGGCAAAAGCAGCGGAGCAAAATGAAATGAAAACTTGAAAATTGACATAAAATGCTTTTTGATTCTCTGAAACCTCAAGCATCAAACAAGCCTAGAACTCTGTTACCCTGCATTGTAAGTCCAGTGTTCTAACCACTACCCTATTCTGGACAGATGACATATAGGAGGTAAAGTCTCCAACTCATTCAGATCACCAAGATCAGGCCTTACTTATACATCACGGTTAGGTCAACTCACTTACACATGGTTTCTGAGAATAACTGCCCCCATTTGGTGTTTCACTTATACCCTCAGGGACTACTTTCCTTCCCCTTCCCATCAAACACAGGGCAGAAGACCAGAGTCTAGGATGCTAGTACTTATGTCTGGGACCAGCATCCTAGTATATGGTCAAGTTGTGGCACACTAGGGACACCTAGAGAGCAATAGAAAAACTAAGACATGCAAGTGTGCATTCCCTTCCCCAGATGGTGCCACCAAGTAAGTATTGGGAGGGGAAAGAGAAAATTATGCTCAGCCTCTATCTTTGGTAAAAACCGGGGTAGGCTATAGATAGTTAAATTCAGCGTTCTCATCCTGTTCAGGCCTTCTTGCACCATTTCATGGACAGATGGCCCTGCCTTTTGCCATTATATTGCAGAGACTTCAAAAGGTTTTTTGTCGATTTTACAAATGCATTGTAGCATATACTCCAATGTTACAAGGGGGGTCAAAAAGTGGCCAAATTTATGGTAGGAAATATTTGAAAGGCCCTTTAGTAACCTAAATCTTATTCTTGGCTACCCACCTAAAATCACTTTGCATTTGGGTTTTACAATGTATAAGCACACGAAAATGCATAAACTAATGGTTTCATGAGGAGGTTCCAATGTTGAGCATTGGTGGCAAGACTGAGCCACTTGGAGAATGACTGCTGCTTACATACCACCTGCTAAAATAGGGTAGTGGTTAGAGCTTTGAACTCACAATCAGAAGAACAGGAGTTCAAGTCCCTGTGCTGTTATTCACATCGCATATCAGGAGTTTTTTGTCAAACGATTTATAATAAAGTTAGCAATATATGTCAAACCTTTTGTCCTGAGCCAAGAGATCTTGAAAACAGTTTTCCTTTACATGCTTGGCAAAAGCAGCGGAGCAAAATGAAATGAAAACTTGAAAATTGACATAAAATGCTTTTTGATTCTCTGAAACCTCAAGCATCAAACAAGCCTAGAACTCTGTTACCCTGCATTGTAAGTCCAGTGTTCTAACCACTACCCTATTCTGGACAGATGACATATAGGAGGTAAAGTCTCCAACTCATTCAGATCACCAAGATCAGGCCTTACTTATACATCACGGTTAGGTCAACTCACTTACACATGGTTTCTGAGAATAACTGCCCCCATTTGGTGTTTCACTTATACCCTCAGGGACTACTTTCCTTCCCCTTCCCATCAAACACAGGGCAGAAGACCAGAGTCTAGGATGCTAGTACTTATGTCTGGGACCAGCATCCTAGTATATGGTCAAGTTGTGGCACACTAGGGACACCTAGAGAGCAATAGAAAAACTAAGATATGCAAGTGTGCATTCCCTTCCCCAGATGGTGCCACCAAGTAAGTATTGGGAGGGGAAAGAGAAAATTATGCTCAGCCTCTATCTTTGGTAAAAACCGGGGTAGGCTATAGATAGTTAAATTCAGCGTTCTCATCCTGTTCAGGCCTTCTTGCACCATTTCATGGACAGATGGCCCTGCCTTTTGCCATTATATTGCAGAGACTTCAAAAGGTTTTTTGTCGATTTTACAAATGCATTGTAGCATATACTCCAATGTTACAAGGGGGGTCAAAAAGTGGCCAAATTTATGGTAGGAAATATTTGAAAGGCCCTTTAGTAACCTAAATCTTATTCTTGGCTACCCACCTAAAATCACTTTGCATTTGGGTTTTACAATGTATAAGCACACGAAAATGCATAAACTAATGGTTTCATGAGGAGGTTCCAATGTTGAGCATTGGTGGCAAGACTGAGCCACTTGGAGAATGACTGCTGCTTACATACCACCTGCTAAAATAGGGTAGTGGTTAGAGCTTTGAACTCACAATCAGAAGAAGAGGAGTTCAAGTCCCTGTGCTGTTATTCACATCGCATATCAGGAGATTTTTGTCAAACGATTTATAATAAAGTTAGCAATATATGTCAAACCTTTTGTCCTGAGCCAAGAGATCTTGAAAACAGTTTTCCTTTACATGCTTGGCAAAAGCAGCGGAGCAAAATGAAATGAAAACTTGAAAATTGACATAAAATGCTTTTTGATTCTCTGAAACCTCAAGCATCAAACAAGCCTAGAACTGTGTTACCCTGCATTGTAAGTCCAGTGTTCTAACCACTACCCTATTCTGGACAGAGGACATATGGGAGGTAAACTCATTCAGATCACCAAGATCAGGCCTTACTTATACATCACGGTTAGGTCAACTCACTTACACATGGTTTCTGAGAACAACTGCCCCCATTTGGTGTTTCACTTATACCCTCAGGGACTACTTTCCTTCCCCTTCCCATCAAACACAGGGCAGAAGACCAGAGTCTAGGATGCTAGTACTTATGTCTGGGACCAGTATCGTAGTATATGGTCAAGTTGTGGCACACTAGGGACACCTAGAGAGCAATAGAAAAACTAAGACATGCAAGTGTGCATTCCCTTCCCCAGATGGTGCCACCAAGTAAGTATTGGGAGAGGAAAGAGAAAATTATGCTCAGCCTCTATCTTTGGTAAAAACCGGGGTAGGCTATAGATAGTTAAATTCAGCGTTCTCATCCTGTTCAGGCCTTCTTGCACCATTTCATGGACAGATGGCCCTGCCTTTTGCCATTATATTGCAGAGACTTCAAAAGGTTTTTTGTCAATTTTACAAATGCATTGTAGCATATAATCCAATGTTACAAGGGGGGTCAAAAAGTGGCCAAATTTATGGTAGGAAATATTTGAATGGCCCTTTAGTAACCTAAATCTTCTTCTTGGCTACCCACCTAAAATCACTTTGCATTTCCGTTTTACAAAGTATAAGCACACGAAAATGCATAAACTAATGGTTTCATGAGGAGGTTCCAATGTTGAGCATTGGTGGCAAGACTGAGCCACTTGGAGAATGACTGCTGCTTACATACCACCTGCTAAAATAGGGTAGTGGTTAGAGCTTTGAACTCACAATCAGAAAAACAGGAGTTCAAGTCCCTGTGCTGTTATTCACATCGCATATCAGGAGTTTTTTGTCAAACGATTTATAATAAAGTTAGCAATATATGTCAAACCTTTTGTCCTGAGCCAAGAGATCTTGAAAACAGTTCTCATTTACATGCTTGGCAAAAGCAGCGGAGCAAAATGAAATGAAAACTTGAAAATTGACATAAAATGCTTTTTGATTCACTGAAACCTCGAGCATCAAACAAGCCTAGAACTCTGTTACCCTGCATTGTAAGTCCAGTGTTCTAACCACTACCCTATTCTGGACAGATGACATATAGGAGGTAAAGTCTCCAACTCATTCAGATCACCAAGATCAGGCCTTACTTATACATCACGGTTAGGTCAACTCACTTACACATGGTTTCTGAGAACAACTGCCCCCATTTGGTGTTTCACTTATACCCTCAGGGACTACTTTCCTTCCCCTTCCCATCAAACACAGGGCAGAAGACCAGAGTCTAGGATGCTAGTACTTATGTCTGGGACCAGCATCCTATTATATGGTCAAGTTGTGGCACACTAGGGACACCTAGAGAGCAATAGAAAAACTAAGACATGCAAGTGTGTGTTAGGCGCAGTTAGCCAATCTGCGCATATCGGCAATTCTGCTTTGCGCAAGGTACAAATGGGCGAGATTTTCATAAAGTTTCTACCACATTTATAGAATTCATTTGTCTAATATTTTTTATAGATACCTTTATATGTTATTCAACCACTGGTCTATTGTTTGTCAAGTTTTCCTGCTTAGAGTTTTAAAAAGGACTTGAAGTGCAAGACCTACTTGCCGAATGGCCGATATTGCTGCTTTGCGCAAGATTGGAGATTTGCGCGGCGCCGATCTTGCCCAATTTGCAAATTGCGCTGCGCTATTTGAGAATTGCGCAGATTGGTGATCCGCGCGCTACAGTGTGCATTCCCTTCCCCAGATGGTGCCACCAAGTAAGTATTGGGAGGGGAAAGAGAAAATTATGCTCAGCCTCTATCTTTGGTAAAAACCGGGGTAGGCTATAGATAGTTAAATTCAGCGTTCTCATCCTGTTCAGGCCTTCTTGCACCATTTCATGGACAGATGGCCCTGCCTTTTGCCATTATATTGCAGAGACTTCAAAAGGTTTTTTGTCGATTTTACAAATGCATTGTAGCATATACTCCAATGTTACAAGGGGGGTCAAAAAGTGGCCAAATTTATGGTAGGAAATATTTGAAAGGCCCTTTGGTAACCTAAATCTTATTCTTGGCTACCCACCTAAAATCACTTTGCATTTGGGTTTTACAATGTATAAGCACACGAAAATGCATAAACTAATGGTTTCATGAGGAGGTTCCAATGTTGAGCATTGGTGGCAAGACTGAGCCACTTGGAGAATGACTGCTGCTTACATACCACCTGCTAAAATAGGGTAGTGGTTAGAGCTTTGAACTCACAATCAGAAGAACAGGAGTTCAAGTCCCTGTGCTGTTATTCACATCGCATATCAGGAGTTTTTTGTCAAACGATTTATAATAAAGTTAGCAATATATGTTAAACCGTTTGTCCTGAGCCAAGAGATCTTGAAAACAGTTTTCCTTTACATGCTTGGCAAAAGCAGCGGAGCAAAATGAAATGAAAACTTGAAAATTGACATAAAATGCTTTTTGATTCTCTGAAACCTCAAGCATCAAACAAGCCTAGAACTCTGTTACCCTGCATTGTATGTCCAGTGTTCTAACCACTACCCTATTCTGGACAGATGACATATAGGAGGTAAAGTCTCCAACTCATTCAGATCACCAAGATCAGGCCTTACTTATACATCACGGTTAGGTCAACTCACTTACACATGGTTTCTGAGAATAACTGCCCCCATTTGGTGTTTCACTTATACCCTCAGGGACTACTTTCCTTCCCCTTCCCATCAAACACAGGGCAGAAGACCAGAGTCTAGGATGCTAGTACTTATGTCTGGGACCAGCATCCTAGTATATGGTCAAGTTGTGGCACACTAGGGACACCTAGAGAGCAATAGAAAAACTAAGACATGCAAGTGTGCATTCCCTTCCCCAGATGGTGCCACCAAGTAAGTATTGGGAGGGGAAAGAGAAAATTATGCTCAGCCTCTATCTTTGGTAAAAAACGGGGTAGGCTATAGATAGTTAAATTCAGCGTTCTCATCCTGTTCAGGCCTTCTTGCACCATTTCATGGACAGATGGCCCTGCCTTTTGCCATTATATTGCAGAGACTTCAAAAGGTTTTTTGTCGATTTTACAAATGCATTGTAGCATATACTCCAATGTTACAAGGGGGGTCAAAAAGTGGCCAAATTTATGGTAGGAAATATTTGAAAGGCCCTTTAGTAACCTAAATCTTATTCTTGGCTACCCACCTAAAATCACTTTGCATTTGGGTTTTACAATGTATAAGCACACGAAAATGCATAAACTAATGGTTTCATGAGGAGGTTCCAATGTTGAGCATTGGTGGCAAGACTGAGCCACTTGGAGAATGACTGCTGCTTACATACCACCTGCTAAAATAGGGTAGTGGTTAGAGCTTTGAACTCACAATCAGAAGAAGAGGAGTTCAAGTCCCTGTGCTGTTATTCACATCGCATATCAGGAGATTTTTGTCAAACGATTTATAATAAAGTTAGCAATATATGTCAAACCTTTTGTCCTGAGCCAAGAGATCTTTTTGATTAAAATCACTTGGCATTTGGGTTTTACAATGTATAAGCACACGAAAATGCATAAACTAATGGTTTCATGAGGAGGTTCCAATGTTGAGCATTGGTGGCAAGACTGAGCCACTTGGAGAATGACTGCTGCTTACATACCACCTGCTAAAATAGGGTAGTGGTTAGAGTTTTGAACTCACAATCAGAAGAACAGGAGTTTAAGTCCCTGTGCTGTTATTCACATCGCATATCAGGAGTTTTTTGTCAAACGATTTATAATAAAGTTAGCAATATATGTCAAACCTTTTGTCCTGAGCCAAGAGATCTTGAAAACAGTTTTCCTTTACATGCTTGGCAAAAGCAGCGGAGCAAAATGAAATGAAAACTTGAAAATTGACATAAAATGCTTTTTGATTCACTGAAACCTCAAGCATCAAACAAGCCTAGAACTGTGTTACCCTGCATTGTAAGTCCAGTGTTCTAACCACTACCCTATTCTGGACAGAGGACATATGGGAGGTAAACTCATTCAGATCACCAAGATCAGGCCTTACTTATACATCACGGTTAGGTCAACTCACTTACACATGGTTTCTGAGAACAACTGCCCCCATTTGGTGTTTCACTTATACCCTCAGGGACTACTTTCCTTCCCCTTCCCATCAAACACAGGGCAGAAGACCAGAGTCTAGGATGCTAGTACTTATGTCTGGGACCAGTATCGTAGTATATGGTCAAGTTGTGGCACACTAGGGACACCTAGAGAGCAATAGAAAAACTAAGACATGCAAGTGTGCATTCCCTTCCCCAGATGGTGCCACCAAGTAAGTATTGGGAGAGGAAAGAGAAAATTATGCTCAGCCTCTATCTTTGGTAAAAACCGGGGTAGGCTATAGATAGTTAAATTCAGCGTTCTCATCCTGTTCAGGCCTTCTTGCACCATTTCATGGACAGATGGCCCTGCCTTTTGCCATTATATTGCAGAGACTTCAAAAGGTTTTTTGTCAATTTTACAAATGCATTGTAGCATATAATCCAATGTTACAAGGGGGGTCAAAAAGTGGCCAAATTTATGGTAGGAAATATTTGAATGGCCCTTTAGTAACCTAAATCTTCTTCTTGGCTACCCACCTAAAATCACTTTGCATTTCCGTTTTACAAAGTATAAGCACACGAAAATGCATAAACTAATGGTTTCATGAGGAGGTTCCAATGTTGAGCATTGGTGGCAAGACTGAGCCACTTGGAGAATGACTGCTGCTTACATACCACCTGCTAAAATAGGGTAGTGGTTAGAGCTTTGAACTCACAATCAGAAAAACAGGAGTTCAAGTCCCTGTGCTGTTATTCACATCGCATATCAGGAGTTTTTTGTCAAACGATTTATAATAAAGTTAGCAATATATGTCAAACCTTTTGTCCTGAGCCAAGAGATCTTGAAAACAGTTCTCATTTACATGCTTGGCAAAAGCAGCGGAGCAAAATGAAATGAAAACTTGAAAATTGACATAAAATGCTTTTTGATTCACTGAAACCTCGAGCATCAAACAAGCCTAGAACTCTGTTACCCTGCATTGTAAGTCCAGTGTTCTAACCACTACCCTATTCTGGACAGATGACATAAAGGAGGTAAAGTCTCCAACTCATTCAGATCACCAAGATCAGGCCTTACTTATACATCACGGTTAGGTCAACTCACTTACACATGGTTTCTGAGAACAACTGCCCCCATTTGGTGTTTCACTTATACCCTCAGGGACTACTTTCCTTCCCCTTCCCATCAAACACAGGGCAGAAGACCAGAGTCTAGGATGCTAGTACTTATGTCTGGGACCAGCATCCTATTATATGGTCAAGTTGTGGCACACTAGGGACACCTAGAAAGCAATAGAAAAACTAAGACATGCAAGTGTGTGTTAGGCGCAGTTAGCCAATCTGCGCATATCGGCAATTCTGCTTTGCGCAAGGTACAAATGGGTGAGATTTTCATAAAGTTTCTACCACATTTATAGAATTCATTTGTCTAATATTTTTTATAGATACCTTTATATGTTATTCAACCACTGGTCTATTGTTTGTCAAGTTTTCCTGCTTAGAGTTTTAAAAAGGACTTGAAGTGCAAGACCTACTTGCCGAATGGCCGATATTGCTGCTTTGCGCAAGATTGGAGATTTGCGCGGCGCCGATCTTGCCCAATTTGCAAATTGCGCTGCGCTATTTGAGAATTGCGCAGATTGGTGATCCGCGCGCTACAGTGTGCATTCCCTTCCCCAGATGGTGCCACCAAGTAAGTATTGGGAGGGGAAAGAGAAAATTATGCTCAGCCTCTATCTTTGGTAAAAACCGGGGTAGGCTATAGATAGTTAAATTCAGCGTTCTCATCCTGTTCAGGCCTTCTTGCACCATTTCATGGACACATGGCCCTGCCTTTTGCCATTATATGGCAGAGACTTCAAAAGGTTTTTTGTCAATTTTACAAATGCATTGTAGCATATACTCCAATGTTACAAGGGGGGTCAAAAAGTGGCCAAATTTATGGTAGGAAATATTTGAAAGGCCCTTTAGTAACCTAAATCTTATTCTTGGCTACCCACCTAAAATCACTTTGCATTTGGGTTTTACAATGTATAAGCACACGAAAATGCATAAACTAATGGTTTCATGAGGAGGTTCCAATGTTGAGCATTGGTGGCAAGACTGAGCCACTTGGAGAATGACTGCTGCTTACATACCACCTGCTAAAATAGGGTAGTGGTTAGAGCTTTGAACTCACAATCAAAAGAACAGGAGTTCAAGTCCCTGTGCTGTTATTCACATCGCACATCAGGAGTTTTTTGTCAAACGATTTATAATAAAGTTAGCAATATATGTCAAACCTTTTGTCCTGAGCCAAGAGATCTTGAAAACAGTTTTCCTTTACATGCTTGGCAAAAGCAGCGGAGCAAAATGAAATGAAAACTTGAAAATTGACATAAAATGCTTTTTGATTCTCTGAAACCTCAAGCATCAAACAAGCCTAGAACTCTGTTACCCTGCATTGTAAGTCCAGTGTTCTAACCACTACCCTATTCTGGACAGAGGACATATAGGAGGTAAAGTCTCCAACTCATTCAGATCACCAAGATCAGGCCTTACTTATACATCACGGTTAGGTCAACTCACTTACACATGGTTTCTGAGAACAACTGCCCCCATTTGGTGTTTCACTTATACCCTCAGGGACTACTTTCCTTCCCCTTCCCATCAAACACAGGGCAGAAGACCAGAGTCTAGGATGCTAGTACTTATGTCTGGGACCAGTATCCTAGTATATGGTCAAGTTGTGGCACACTAGGGACACCTAGAGAGCAATAGAAAAACTAAGACATGCAAGTGTGCATTCCCTTCCCCAGATGGTGCCACCAAGTAAGTATTGGGAGGGGAAAGAGAAAATTATGCTCAGCCTCTATCTTTGGTAAAAACCGGGGTAGGCTATAGATAGTTAAATTCAGCGTTCTCATCCTGTTCAGGCCTTCTTGCACCATTTCATGGACAGATGGCCCTGCCTTTTGCCATTATATGGCAGAGACTTCAAAAGGTTTTTTGTCAATTTTACAAATGCATTGTAGCATATAATCCAATGTTACAAGGGGGGTCAAAAAGTGGCCAAATTTATGGTAGGAAATATTTGAATGGCCCTTTAGTAACCTAAATCTTATTCTTGGCTACCCACCTAAAATCACTTTGCATTTGGGTTTTACAATGTATAAGCACACGAAAATGCATAAACTAATGGTTTCATGAGAAGGTTCCAATGTTGAGCATTGATGGCAAGACTGAGCCACTTGGAGAATGACTGCTGCTTACATACCACCTGCTAAAATAGGGTAGTGGTTAGAGTTTTGAACTCACAATCAGAAGAACAGGAGTTCAAGTCCCTGTGCTGTTATTCACATCGCATATCAGGAGTTTTTTGTCAAATTATTTATAATAAAGTTAGCAATATATGTCAAACCTTTTGTCCTGAGCCAAGAGATCTTTTTGATTAAAATCACTTGGCATTTGGGTTTTACAATGTATAAGCACACGAAAATGCATAAACTAATGGTTTCATGAGGAGGTTCCAATGTTGAGCATTGGTGGCAAGACTGAGCCACTTGGAGAATGACTGCTGCTTACATACCACCTGCTAAAATAGGGTAGTGGTTAGAGTTTTGAACTCACAATCAGAAGAACAGGAGTTCAAGTCCCTGTGCTGTTATTCACATCGCATATCAGGAGTTTTTTGTCAAACGATTTATAATAAAGTTAGCAATATATGTCAAACCTTTTGTCCTGAGCCAAGAGATCTTGAAAACAGTTTTCCTTTACATGCTTGGCAAAAGCAGCGGAGCAAAATGAAATGAAAACTTGAAAATTGACATAAAATGCTTTTTGATTCACTGAAACCTCAAGCATCAAACAAGCCTAGAACTGTGCTACCCTGCATTGTAATTCCAGTGTTCTAACCACTACCCTATTCTGGACAGAGGACATATGGGAGGTAAACTCATTCAGATCACCAAGATCAGGCCTTACTTATACATCACGGTTAGGTCAACTCACTAACACATGGTTTCTGAGAACAACTGCCCCCATTTGGTGTTTCACTTATACCCTCAGGGACTACTTTCCTTCCCCTTCCCATCAAACACAGGGCAGAAGACCAGAGTCTAGGATGCTAGTACTTATGTCTGGGACCAGCATCCTAGTATATGGTCAAGTTGTGGCACACTAGGGACACCTAGAGAGCAATAGAAAAACTACGACATGCAAGTGTGCATTCCCTTCCCCAGATGGTGCCACCAAGTAAGTATTGGGAGGGGAAAGAGAAAATTATGCTCAGCCTCTATCTTTGGTAAAAACCGGGGTAGGCTATAGATAGTTAAATTCAGCGTTCTCATCCTGTTCAGGCCTTCTTGCACCATTTCATGGACAGATGGCCCTGCCTTTTGCCATTATATTGCAGAGACTTCAAAAGGTTTTTTGTCGATTTTACAAATGCATTGTAGCATATACTCCAATGTTACAAGGGGGGTCAAAAAGTGGCCAAATTTATGGTAGGAAATATTTGAAAGGCCCTTTAGTAACCTAAATCTTATTCTTGGCTACCCACCTAAAATCACTTTGCATTTGGGTTTTACAATGTATAAGCACACGAAAATGCATAAACTAATGGTTTCATGAGGAGGTTCCAATGTTGAGCATTGGTGGCAAGACTGAGCCACTTGGAGAATGACTGCTGCTTACATACCACCTGCTAAAATAGGGTAGTGGTTAGAGCTTTGAACTCACAATCAGAAGAACAGGAGTTCAAGTCCCTGTGCTGTTATTCACATCGCATATCAGGAGTTTTTTGTCAAACGATTTATAATAAAGTTAGCAATATATGTCAAACCTTTTGTCCTGAGCCAAGAGATCTTGAAAACAGTTTTCCTTTACATGCTTGGCAAAAGCAGCGGAGCAAAATGAAATGAAAACTTGAAAATTGACATAAAATGCTTTTTGATTCTCTGAAACCTCAAGCATCAAACAAGCCTAGAACTCTGTTACCCTGCATTGTAAGTCCAGTGTTCTAACCACTACCCTATTCTGGACAGATGACATATAGGAGGTAAAGTCTCCAACTCATTCAGATCACCAAGATCAGGCCTTACTTATACATCACAGTTAGGTCAACTCACTTACACATGGTTTCTGAGAATAACTGCCCCCATTTGGTGTTTCACTTATACCCTCAGGGACTACTTTCCTTCCCCTTCCCATCAAACACAGGGCAGAAGACCAGAGTCTAGGATGCTAGTACTTATGTCTGGGACCAGCATCCTAGTATATGGTCAAGTTGTGGCACACTAGGGACACCTAGAGAGCAATAGAAAAACTAAGACATGCAAGTGTGCATTCCCTTCCCCAGATGGTGCCACCAAGTAAGTATTGGGAGGGGAAAGAGAAAATTATGCTCAGCCTCTATCTTTGGTAAAAACCGGGGTAGGCTATAGATAGTTAAATTCAGCGTTCTCATCCTGTTCAGGCCTTCTTGCACCATTTCATGGACAGATGGCCCTGCCTTTTGCCATTATATTGCAGAGACTTCAAAAGGTTTTTTGTCGATTTTACAAATGCATTGTAGCATATACTCCAATGTTACAAGGGGGGTCAAAAAGTGGCCAAATTTATGGTAGGAAATATTTGAAAGGCCCTTTAGTAACCTAAATCTTATTCTTGGCTACCCACCTAAAATCACTTTGCATTTGGGTTTTACAATGTATAAGCACACGAAAATGCATAAACTAATGGTTTCATGAGGAGGTTCCAATGTTGAGCATTGGTGGCAAGACTGAGCCACTTGGAGAATGACTGCTGCTTACATACCACCTGCTAAAATAGGGTAGTGGTTAGAGCTTTGAACTCACAATCAGAAGAACAGGAGTTCAAGTCCCTGTGCTGTTATTCACATCGCATATCAGGAGATTTTTGTCAAACGATTTATAATAAAGTTAGCAATATATGTCAAACCTTTTGTCCTGAGCCAAGAGATCTTGAAAACAGTTTTCCTTTACATGCTTGGCAAAAGCAGCGGAGCAAAATGAAATGAAAACTTGAAAATTGACATAAAATGCTTTTTGATTCTCTGAAACCTCAAGCATCAAACAAGCCTAGAACTCTGTTACCCTGCATTGTAAGTCCAGTGTTCTAACCACTACCCTATTCTGGACAGATGACATATAGGAGGTAAAGTCTCCAACTCATTCAGATCACCAAGATCAGGCCTTACTTATACATCACGGTTAGGTCAACTCACTTACACATGGTTTCTGAGAATAACTGCCCCCATTTGGTGTTTCACTTATACCCTCAGGGACTACTTTCCTTCCCCTTCCCATCAAACACAGGGCAGAAGACCAGAGTCTAGGATGCTAGTACTTATGTCTGGGACCAGCATCCTAGTATATGGTCAAGTTGTGGCACACTAGGGACACCTAGAGAGCAATAGAAAAACTAAGACATGCAAGTGTGCATTCCCTTCCCCAGATGGTGCCACCAAGTAAGTATTGGGAGGGGAAAGAGAAAATTATGCTCAGCCTCTATCTTTGGTAAAAACCGGGGTAGGCTATAGATAGTTAAATTCAGCGTTCTCATCCTGTTCAGGCCTTCTTGCACCATTTCATGGACAGATGGCCCTGCCTTTTGCCATTATATTGCAGAGACTTCAAAAGGTTTTTTGTCGATTTTACAAATGCATTGTAGCATATACTCCAATGTTACAAGGGGGGTCAAAAAGTGGCCAAATTTATGGTAGGAAATATTTGAAAGGCCCTTTAGTAACCTAAATCTTATTCTTGGCTACCCACCTAAAATCACTTTGCATTTGGGTTTTACAATGTATAAGCACACGAAAATGCATAAACTAATGGTTTCATGAGGAGGTTCCAATGTTGAGCATTGGTGTCAAGACTGAGCCACTTGGAGAATGACTGCTGATTACATACCACCTGCTAAAATAGGGTAGTGGTTAGAGCTTTGAACTCACAATCAGAAGAACAGGAGTTCAAGTCCCTGTGCTGTTATTCACATCGCATATCAGGAGTTTTTTGTCAAACGATTTATAATAAAGTTAGCAATATATGTCAAACCTTTTGTCCTGAGCCAAGAGATCTTGAAAACAGTTTTCCTTTACATGCTTGGCAAAAGCAGCGGAGCAAAATGAAATGAAAACTTGAAAATTGACATAAAATGCTTTTTGATTCTCTGAAACCTCAAGCATCAAACAAGCCTAGAACTCTGTTACCCTGCATTGTAAGTCCAGTGTTCTAACCACTACCCTATTCTGGACAGATGACATATAGGAGGTAAAGTCTCCAACTCATTCAGATCACCAAGATCAGGCCTTACTTATACATCACGGTTAGGTCAACTCACTTACACATGGTTTCTGAGAATAACTGCCCCCATTTGGTGTTTCACTTATACCCTCAGGGACTACTTTCCTTCCCCTTCCCATCAAACACAGGGCAGAAGACCAGAGTCTAGGATGCTAGTACTTATGTCTGGGACCAGCATCCTAGTATATGGTCAAGTTGTGGCACACTAGGGACACCTAGAGAGCAATAGAAAAACTAAGATATGCAAGTGTGCATTCCCTTCCCCAGATGGTGCCACCAAGTAAGTATTGGGAGGGGAAAGAGAAAATTATGCTCAGCCTCTATCTTTGGTAAAAACCGGGGTAGGCTATAGATAGTTAAATTCAGCGTTCTCATCCTGTTCAGGCCTTCTTGCACCATTTCATGGACAGATGGCCCTGCCTTTTGCCATTATATTGCAGAGACTTCAAAAGGTTTTTTGTCGATTTTACAAATGCATTGTAGCATATACTCCAATGTTACAAGGGGGGTCAAAAAGTGGCCAAATTTATGGTAGGAAATATTTGAAAGGCCCTTTAGTAACCTAAATCTTATTCTTGGCTACCCACCTAAAATCACTTTGCATTTGGGTTTTACAATGTATAAGCACACGAAAATGCATAAACTAATGGTTTCATGAGGAGGTTCCAATGTTGAGCATTGGTGGCAAGACTGAGCCACTTGGAGAATGACTGCTGCTTACATACCACCTGCTAAAATAGGGTAGTGGTTAGAGCTTTGAACTCACAATCAGAAGAACAGGAGTTCAAGTCCCTGTGCTGTTATTCACATCGCATATCAGGAGTTTTTTGTCAAACGATTTATAATAAAGTTAGCAATATATGTCAAACCTTTTGTCCTGAGCCAAGAGATCTTGAAAACAGTTTTCCTTTACATGCTTGGCAAAAGCAGCGGAGCAAAATGAAATGAAAACTTGAAAATTGACATAAAATGCTTTTTGATTCTCTGAAACCTCAAGCATCAAACAAGCCTAGAACTCTGTTACCCTGCATTGTAAGTCCAGTGTTCTAACCACTACCCTATTCTGGACAGATGACATATAGGAGGTAAAGTCTCCAACTCATTCAGATCACCAAGATCAGGCCTTACTTATACATCACGGTTAGGTCAACTCACTTACACATGGTTTCTGAGAATAACTGCCCCCATTTGGTGTTTCACTTATACCCTCAGGGACTACTTTCCTTCCCCTTCCCATCAAACACAGGGCAGAAGACCAGAGTCTAGGATGCTAGTACTTATGTCTGGGACCAGCATCCTAGTATATGGTCAAGTTGTGGCACACTAGGGACACCTAGAGAGCAATAGAAAAACTAAGATATGCAAGTGTGCATTCCCTTCCCCAGATGGTGCCACCAAGTAAGTATTGGGAGGGGAAAGAGAAAATTATGCTCAGCCTCTATCTTTGGTAAAAACCGGGGAAGGCTATAGATAGTTAAATTCAGCGTTCTCATCCTGTTCAGGCCTTCTTGCACCATTTCATGGACAGATGGCCCTGCCTTTTGCCATTATATTGCAGAGACTTCAAAAGGTTTTTTGTCGATTTTACAAATGCATTGTAGCATATACTCCAATGTTACAAGGGGGGTCAAAAAGTGGCCAAATTTATGGTAGGAAATATTTGAAAGGCCCTTTAGTAACCTAAATCTTATTCTTGGCTACCCACCTAAAATCACTTTGCATTTGGGTTTTACAATGTATAAGCACACGAAAATGCATAAACTAATGGTTTCATGAGGAGGTTCCAATGTTGAGCATTGGTGGCAAGACTGAGCCACTTGGAGAATGACTGCTGCTTACATACCACCTGCTAAAATAGGGTAGTGGTTAGAGCTTTGAACTCACAATCAGAAGAACAGGAGTTCAAGTCCCTGTGCTGTTTTTCACATCGCATATCAGGAGTTTTTTGTCAAACGATTTATAATAAAGTTAGCAATATATGTCAAACCTTTTGTCCTGAGCCAAGAGATCTTGAAAACAGTTTTCCTTTACATGCTTGGCAAAAGCAGCGGAGCAAAATGAAATGAAAACTTGAAAATTGACATAAAATGCTTTTTGATTCTCTGAAACCTCAAGCATCAAACAAGCCTAGAACTCTGTTACCCTGCATTGTAAGTCCAGTGTTCTAACCACTACCCTATTCTGGACAGATGACATATAGGAGGTAAAGTCTCCAACTCATTCAGATCACCAAGATCAGGCCTTACTTATACATCACGGTTAGGTCAACTCACTTACACATGGTTTCTGAGAATAACTGCCCCCATTTGGTGTTTCACTTATACCCTCAGGGACTACTTTCCTTCCCCTTCCCATCAAACACAGGGCAGAAGACCAGAGTCTAGGATGCTAGTACTTATGTCTGGGACCAGCATCCTAGTATATGGTCAAGTTGTGGCACACTAGGGACACCTAGAGAGCAATAGAAAAACTAAGATATGCAAGTGTGCATTCCCTTCCCCAGATGGTGCCACCAAGTAAGTATTGGGAGGGGAAAGAGAAAATTATGCTCAGCCTCTATCTTTGGTAAAAACCGGGGTAGGCTATAGATAGTTAAATTCAGCGTTCTCATCCTGTTCAGGCCTTCTTGCACCATTTCATGGACAGATGGCCCTGCCTTTTGCCATTATATTGCAGAGACTTCAAAAGGTTTTTTGTCGATTTTACAAATGCATTGTAGCATATACTCCAATGTTACAAGGGGGGTCAAAAAGTGGCCAAATTTATGGTAGGAAATATTTGAAAGGCCCTTTAGTAACCTAAATCTTATTCTTGGCTACCCACCTAAAATCACTTTGCATTTGGGTTTTACAATGTATAAGCACACGAAAATGCATAAACTAATGGTTTCATGAGGAGGTTCCAATGTTGAGCATTGGTGGCAAGACTGAGCCACTTGGAGAATGACTGCTGCTTACATACCACCTGCTAAAATAGGGTAGTGGTTAGAGCTTTGAACTCACAATCAGAAGAAGAGGAGTTCAAGTCCCTGTGCTGTTATTCACATCGCATATCAGGAGATTTTTGTCAAACGATTTATAATAAAGTTAGCAATATATGTCAAACCTTTTGTCCTGAGCCAAGAGATCTTGAAAACAGTTTTCCTTTACATGCTTGGCAAAAGCAGCGGAGCAAAATGAAATGAAAACTTGAAAATTGACATAAAATGCTTTTTGATTCTCTGAAACCTCAAGCATCAAACAAGCCTAGAACTCTGTTACCCTGCATTGTAAGTCCAGTGTTCTAACCACTACCCTATTCTGGACAGATGACATATAGGAGGTAAAGTCTCCAACTCATTCAGATCACCAAGATCAGGCCTTACTTATACATCACGGTTAGGTCAACTCACTTACACATGGTTTCTGAGAATAACTGCCCCCATTTGGTGTTTCACTTATACCCTCAGGGACTACTTTCCTTCCCCTTCCCATCAAACACAGGGCAGAAGACCAGAGTCTAGGATGCTAGTACTTATGTCTGGGACCAGCATCCTAGTATATGGTCAAGTTGTGGCACACTAGGGACACCTAGAGAGCAATAGAAAAACTAAGACATGCAAGTGTGCATTCCCTTCCCCAGATGGTGCCACCAAGTAAGTATTGGGAGGGGAAAGAGAAAATTATGCTCAGCCTCTATCTTTGGTAAAAACCGGGGTAGGCTATAGATAGTTAAATTCAGCATTCTCATCCTGTTCAGGCCTTCTTGCACCATTTCATGGACAGATGGCCCTGCCTTTTGCCATTATATTGCAGAGACTTCAAAAGGTTTTTTGTCGATTTTACAAATGCATTGTAGCATATACTCCAATGTTACAAGGGGGGTCAAAAAGTGGCCAAATTTATGGTAGGAAATATTTGAAAGGCCCTTTAGTAACCTAAATCTTATTCTTGGCTACCCACCTAAAATCACTTTGCATTTGGGTTTTACAATGTATAAGCACACGAAAATGCATAAACTAATGGTTTCATGAGGAGGTTCCAATGTTGAGCATTGGTGGCAAGACTGAGCCACTTGGAGAATGACTGCTGCTTACATACCACCTGCTAAAATAGGGTAGTGGTTAGAGCTTTGAACTCACAATCAGAAGAACAGGAGTTCAAGTCCCTGTGCTGTTATTCACATCGCATATCAGGAGTTTTTTGTCAAACGATTTATAATAAAGTTAGCAATATATGTCAAACCTTTTGTCCTGAGCCAAGAGATCTTGAAAACAGTTTTCCTTTACATGCTTGGCAAAAGCAGCGGAGCAAAATGAAATGAAAACTTGAAAATTGACATAAAATGCTTTTTGATTCTCTGAAACCTCAAGCATCAAACAAGCCTAGAACTCTGTTACCCTGCATTGTAAGTCCAGTGTTCTAACCACTACCCTATTCTGGACAGATGACATATAGGAGGTAAAGTCTCCAACTCATTCAGATCACCAAGATCAGGCCTTACTTATACATCACGGTTAGGTCAACTCACTTACACATGGTTTCTGAGAATAACTGCCCCCATTTGGTGTTTCACTTATACCCTCAGGGACTACTTTCCTTCCCCTTCCCATCAAACACAGGGCAGAAGACCAGAGTCTAGGATGCTAGTACTTATGTCTGGGACCAGCATCCTAGTATATGGTCAAGTTGTGGCACACTAGGGACACCTAGAGAGCAATAGAAAAACTAAGATATGCAAGTGTGCATTCCCTTCCCCAGATGGTGCCACCAAGTAAGTATTGGGAGGGGAAAGAGAAAATTATGCTCAGCCTCTATCTTTGGTAAAAACCGGGGTAGGCTATAGATAGTTAAATTCAGCGTTCTCATCCTGTTCAGGCCTTCTTGCACCATTTCATGGACAGATGGCCCTGCCTTTTGCCATTATATTGCAGAGACTTCAAAAGGTTTTTTGTCGATTTTACAAATGCATTGTAGCATATACTCCAATGTTACAAGGGGGGTCAAAAAGTGGCCAAATTTATGGTAGGAAATATTTGAAAGGCCCTTTAGTAACCTAAATCTTATTCTTGGCTACCCACCTAAAATCACTTTGCATTTGGGTTTTACAATGTATAAGCACACGAAAATGCATAAACTAATGGTTTCATGAGGAGGTTCCAATGTTGAGCATTGGTGGCAAGACTGAGCCACTTGGAGAATGACTGCTGCTTACATACCACCTGCTAAAATAGGGTAGTGGTTAGAGCTTTGAACTCACAATCAGAAGAACAGGAGTTCAAGTCCCTGTGCTGTTATTCACATCGCATATCAGGAGTTTTTTGTCAAACGATTTATAATAAAGTTAGCAATATATGTCAAACCTTTTGTCCTGAGCCAAGAGATCTTGAAAACAGTTTTCCTTTACATGCTTGGCAAAAGCAGCGGAGCAAAATGAAATGAAAACTTGAAAATTGACATAAAATGCTTTTTGATTCTCTGAAACCTCAAGCATCAAACAAGCCTAGAACTCTGTTACCCTGCATTGTAAGTCCAGTGTTCTAACCACTACCCTATTCTGGACAGATGACATATAGGAGGTAAAGTCTCCAACTCATTCAGATCACCAAGATCAGGCCTTACTTATACATCACGGTTAGGTCAACTCACTTACACATGGTTTCTGAGAATAACTGCCCCCATTTGGTGTTTCACTTATACCCTCAGGGACTACTTTCCTTCCCCTTCCCATCAAACACAGGGCAGAAGACCAGAGTCTAGGATGCTAGTACTTATGTCTGGGACCAGCATCCTAGTATATGGTCAAGTTGTGGCACACTAGGGACACCTAGAGAGCAATAGAAAAACTAAGATATGCAAGTGTGCATTCCCTTCCCCAGATGGTGCCACCAAGTAAGTATTGGGAGGGGAAAGAGAAAATTATGCTCAGCCTCTATCTTTGGTAAAAACCGGGGTAGGCTATACATAGTTAAATTCAGCGTTCTCATCCTGTTCAGGCCTTCTTGCACCATTTCATGGACACATGGCCCTGCCTTTTGCCATTATATGGCAGAGACTTCAAAAGGTTTTTTGTCAATTTTACAAATGCATTGTAACATATAATCCAATGTTACAAGGGGGGTCAAAAAGTGGCCAAATTTATGGTAGGAAATATTTGAATGGCCCTTTAGTAACCTAAATCTTATTCTTGGCTACCCACCTAAAATCACTTTGCATTTGGGTTTTACAATGTATAAGCACACGAAAATGCATAAACTAATGGTTTCATGAGAAGGTTCCAATGTTGAGCATTGGTGGCAAGACTGAGCCACTTGGAGAATGACTGCTGCTTACATACCACCTGCTAAAATAGGGTAGTGGTTAGAGCTTTGAACTCACAATCAGAAGAAGAGGAGTTCAAGTCCCTGTGCTGTTATTCACATCGCATATCAGGAGTTTTTTGTCAAATTATTTATAATAAAGTTAGCAATATATGTCAAACCTTTTGTCCTGAGCCAAGAGATCTTTTTGATTAAAATCACTTGGCATTTGGGTTTTACAATGTATTAGCACACGAAAATGCATGAACTAATGGTTTCATGAGGAGGTTCCAATGTTGAGCATTGGTGGCAAGACTGAGCCACTTGGAGAATGACTGCTGCTTACATACCACCTGCTAAAATAGGGTAGTGGTTAGAGTTTTGAACTCACAATCAGAAGAACAGAAGTTTAAGTCCCTGTGCTGTTATTCACATCGCATATCAGGAGTTTTTTGTCAAACGATTTATAATAAAGTTAGCAATATATGTCAAACCTTTTGTCCTGAGCCAAGAGATCTTGAAAACAGTTTTCCTTTACATGCTTGGCAAAAGCAGCGGAGCAAAATGAAATGAAAACTTGAAAATTGACATAAAATGCTTTTTGATTCTCTGAAACCTCAAGCATCAAACAAGCCTAGAACTCTGTTACCCTGCATTGTAAGTCCAGTGTTCTAACCACTACCCTATTCTGGACAGATGACATATAGGAGGTAAAGTCTCCAACTCATTCAGATCACCAAGATCAGGCCTTACTTATACATCACGGTTAGGTCAACTCACTTACACATGGTTTCTGAGAATAACTGCCCCCATTTGGTGTTTCACTTATACCCTCAGGGACTACTTTCCTTCCCCTTCCCATCAAACACAGGGCAGAAGACCAGAGTCTAGGATGCTAGTACTTATGTCTAGGACCAGCATCCTAGTATATGGTCAAGTTGTGGCACACTAGGGACACCTAGAGAGCAATAGAAAAACTAAGATATGCAAGTGTGCATTCCCTTCCCCAGATGGTGCCACCAAGTAAGTATTGGGAGGGGAAAGAGAAAATTATGCTCAGCCTCTATCTTTGGTAAAAACCGGGGTAGGCTATAGATAGTTAAATTCAGCGTTCTCATCCTGTTCAGGCCTTCTTGCACCATTTCATGGACAGATGGCCCTGCCTTTTGCCATTATATTGCAGAGACTTCAAAAGGTTTTTTGTCGATTTTACAAATGCATTGTAGCATATACTCCAATGTTACAAGGGGGGTCAAAAAGTGGCCAAATTTATGGTAGGAAATATTTGAAAGGCCCTTTAGTAACCTAAATCTTATTCTTGGCTACCCACCTAAAATCACTTTGCATTTGGGTTTTACAATGTATAAGCACACGAAAATGCATAAACTAATGGTTTCATGAGGAGGTTCCAATGTTGAGCATTGGTGGCAAGACTGAGCCACTTGGAGAATGACTGCTGCTTACATAACACCTGCTAAAATAGGGTAGTGGTTAGAGCTTTGAACTCACAATCAGAAGAAGAGGAGTTCAAGTCCCTGTGCTGTTATTCACATCGCATATCAGGAGATTTTTGTCAAACGATTTATAATAAAGTTATCAATATATGTCAAACCTTTTGTCCTGAGCCAAGAGATCTTGAAAACAGTTTTCCTTTACATGCTTGGCAAAAGCAGCGGAGCAAAATGAAATGAAAACTTGAAAATTGACATAAAATGCTTTTTGATTCTCTGAAACCTCAAGCATCAAACAAGCCTAGAACTCTGTTACCCTGCATTGTAAGTCCAGTGTTCTAACCACTACCCTATTCTGGACAGATGACATATAGGAGGTAAAGTCTCCAACTCATTCAGATCACCAAGATCAGGCCTTACTTATACATCACGGTTAGGTCAACTCACTTACACATGGTTTCTGAGAATAACTGCCCCCATTTGGTGTTTCACTTATACCCTCAGGGACTACTTTCCTTCCCCTTCCCATCAAACACAGGGCAGAACACCAGAGTCTAGGATGCTAGTACTTATGTCTGGGACCAGCATCCTAGTATATGGTCAAGTTGTGGCACACTAGGGACACCTAGAGAGCAATAGAAAAACTAAGACATGCAAGTGTGCATTCCCTTCCCCAGATGGTGCCACCAAGTAAGTATTGGGAGGGGAAAGAGAAAATTATGCTCAGCCTCTATCTTTGGTAAAAACCGGGGTAGGCTATAGATAGTTAAATTCAGCGTTCTCATCCTGTTCAGGCCTTCTTGCACCATTTCATGGACAGATGGCCCTGCCTTTTGCCATTATATTGCAGAGACTTCAAAAGGTTTTTTGTCGATTTTACAAATGCATTGTAGCATATACTCCAATGTTACAAGGGGGGTCAAAAAGTGGCCAAATTTATGGTAGGAAATATTTGAAAGGCCCTTTAGTAACCTAAATCTTATTCTTGGCTACCCACCTAAAATCACTTTGCATTTGGGTTTTACAATGTATAAGCACACGAAAATGCATAAACTAATGGTTTCATGAGGAGGTTCCAATGTTGAGCATTGGTGGCAAGACTGAGCCACTTGGAGAATGACTGCTGCTTACATACCACCTGCTAAAATAGGGTAGTGGTTAGAGCTTTGAACTCACAATCAGAAGAACAGGAGTTCAAGTCCCTGTGCTGTTATTCACATCGCATATCAGGAGTTTTTTGTCAAACGATTTATAATAAAGTTAGCAATATATGTCAAACCTTTTGTCCTGAGCCAAGAGATCTTGAAAACAGTTTTCCTTTACATGCTTGGCAAAAGCAGCGGAGCAAAATGAAATGAAAACTTGAAAATTGACATAAAATGCTTTTTGATTCTCTGAAACCTCAAGCATCAAACAAGCCTAGAACTCTGTTACCCTGCATTGTAAGTCCAGTGTTCTAACCACTACCCTATTCTGGACAGATGACATATAGGAGGTAAAGTCTCCAACTCATTCAGATCACCAAGATCAGGCCTTACTTATACATCACGGTTAGGTCAACTCACTTACACATGGTTTCTGAGAATAACTGCCCCCATTTGGTGTTTCACTTATACCCTCAGGGACTACTTTCCTTCCCCTTCCCATCAAACACAGGGCAGAAGACCAGAGTCTAGGATGCTAGTACTTATGTCTGGGACCAGCATCCTAGTATATGGTCAAGTTGTGGCACACTAGGGACACCTAGAGAGCAATAGAAAAACTAAGATATGCAAGTGTGCATTCCCTTCCCCAGATGGTGCCACCAAGTAAGTATTGGGAGGGGAAAGAGAAAATTATGCTCAGCCTCTATCTTTGGTAAAAACCGGGGTAGGCTATAGATAGTTAAATTCAGCGTTCTCATCCTGTTCAGGCCTTCTTGCACCATTTCATGGACAGATGGCCCTGCCTTTTGCCATTATATTGCAGAGACTTCAAAAGGTTTTTTGTCGATTTTACAAATGCATTGTAGCATATACTCCAATGTTACAAGGGGGGTCAAAAAGTGGCCAAATTTATGGTAGGAAATATTTGAAAGGCCCTTTAGTAACCTAAATCTTATTCTTGGCTACCCACCTAAAATCACTTTGCATTTGGGTTTTACAATGTATAAGCACACGAAAATGCATAAACTAATGGTTTCATGAGGAGGTTCCAATGTTGAGCATTGGTGGCAAGACTGAGCCACTTGGAGAATGACTGCTGCTTACATACCACCTGCTAAAATAGGGTAGTGGTTAGAGCTTTGAACTCACAATCAGAAGAACAGGAGTTCAAGTCCCTGTGCTGTTATTCACATCGCATATCAGGAGATTTTTGTCAAACGATTTATAATAAAGTTAGCAATATATGTCAAACCTTTTGTCCTGAGCCAAGAGATCTTGAAAACAGTTTTCCTTTACATGCTTGGCAAAAGCAGCGGAGCAAAATGAAATGAAAACTTGAAAATTGACATAAAATGCTTTTTGATTCTCTGAAACCTCAAGCATCAAACAAGCCTAGAACTCTGTTACCCTGCATTGTAAGTCCAGTGTTCTAACCACTACCCTATTCTGGACAGATGACATATAGGAGGTAAAGTCTCCAACTCATTCAGATCACCAAGATCAGGCCTTACTTATACATCACGGTTAGGTCAACTCACTTACACATGGTTTCTGAGAATAACTGCCCCCATTTGGTGTTTCACTTATACCCTCAGGGACTACTTTCCTTCCCCTTCCCATCAAACACAGGGCAGAAGACCAGAGTCTAGGATGCTAGTACTTATGTCTGGGACCAGCATCCTAGTATATGGTCAAGTTGTGGCACACTAGGGACACCTAGAGAGCAATAGAAAAACTAAGATATGCAAGTGTGCATTCCCTTCCCCAGATGGTGCCACCAAGTAAGTATTGGGAGGGGAAAGAGAAAATTATGCTCAGCCTCTATCTTTGGTAAAAACCGGGGTAGGCTATAGATAGTTAAATTCAGCATTCTCATCCTGTTCAGGCCTTCTTGCACCATTTCATGGACAGATGGCCCTGCCTTTTGCCATTATATTGCAGAGACTTCAAAAGGTTTTTTGTCGATTTTACAAATGCATTGTAGCATATACTCCAATGTTACAAGGGGGGTCAAAAAGTGGCCAAATTTATGGTAGGAAATATTTGAAAGGCCCTTTAGTAACCTAAATCTTATTCTTGGCTACCCACCTAAAATCACTTTGCATTTGGGTTTTACAATGTATAAGCACACGGAAATGCATAAACTAATGGTTTCATGAGGAGGTTCCAATGTTGAGCATTGGTGGCAAGACTGAGCCACTTGGAGAATGACTGCTGCTTACATACCACCTGCTAAAATAGGGTAGTGGTTAGAGCTTTGAACTCACAATCAGAAGAAGAGGAGTTCAAGTCCCTGTGCTGTTATTCACATCGCATATCAGGAGATTTTTGTCGAACGATTTATAATAAAGTTAGCAATATATGTCAAACCTTTTGTCCTGAGCCAAGAGATCTTGAAAACAGTTTTCCTTTACATGCTTGGCAAAAGCAGCGGAGCAAAATGAAATGAAAACTTGAAAATTGACATAAAATGCTTTTTGATTCTCTGAAACCTCAAGCATCAAACAAGCCTAGAACTCTGTTACCCTGCATTGTAAGTCCAGTGTTCTAACCACTACCCTATTCTGGACAGATGACATATAGGAGGTAAAGTCTCCAACTCATTCAGATCACCAAGATCAGGCCTTACTTATACATCACGGTTAGGTCAACTCACTTACACATGGTTTCTGAGAATAACTGCCCCCATTTGGTGTTTCACTTATACCCTCAGGGACTACTTTCCTTCCCCTTCCCATCAAACACAGGGCAGAAGACCAGAGTCTAGGATGCTAGTACTTATGTCTGGGACCAGCATCCTAGTATATGGTCAAGTTGTGGCACACTAGGGACACCTAGAGAGCAATAGAAAAACTAAGATATGCAAGTGTGCATTCCCTTCCCCAGATGGTGCCACCAAGTAAGTATTGGGAGGGGAAAGAGAAAATTATGCTCAGCCTCTATCTTTGGTAAAAACCGGGGTAGGCTATAGATAGTTAAATTCAGCGTTCTCATCCTGTTCAGGCCTTCTTGCACCATTTCATGGACAGATGGCCCTGCCTTTTGCCATTATATTGCAGAGACTTCAAAAGGTTTTTTGTCGATTTTACAAATGCATTGTAGCATATACTCCAATGTTACAAGGGGGGTCAAAAAGTGGCCAAATTTATGGTAGGAAATATTTGAAAGGCCCTTTAGTAACCTAAATCTTATTCTTGGCTACCCACCTAAAATCACTTTGCATTTGGGTTTTACAATGTATAAGCACACGAAAATGCATAAACTAATGGTTTCATGAGGAGGTTCCAATGTTGAGCATTGGTGGCAAGACTGAGCCACTTGGAGAATGACTGCTGCTTACATACCACCTGCTAAAATAGGGTAGTGGTTAGAGCTTTGAACTCACAATCAGAAGAACAGGAGTTCAAGTCCCTGTGCTGTTATTCACATCGCATATCAGGAGTTTTTTGTCAAACGATTTATAATAAAGTTAGCAATATATGTCAAACCTTTTGTCCTGAGCCAAGAGATCTTGCAAACAGTTTTCCTTTACATGCTTGGCAAAAGCAGCGGAGCAAAATGAAATGAAAACTTGAAAATTGACATAAAATGCTTTTTGATTCTCTGAAACCTCAAGCATCAAACAAGCCTAGAACTCTGTTACCCTGCATTGTAAGTCCAGTGTTCTAACCACTACCCTATTCTGGACAGATGACATATAGGAGGTAAAGTCTCCAACTCATTCAGATCACCAAGATCAGGCCTTACTTATACATCACGGTTAGGTCAACTCACTTACACATGGTTTCTGAGAATAACTGCCCCCATTTGGTGTTTCACTTATACCCTCAGGGACTACTTTCCTTCCCCTTCCCATCAAACACAGGGCAGAAGACCAGAGTCTAGGATGCTAGTACTTATGTCTGGGACCAGCATCCTAGTATATGGTCAAGTTGTGGCACACTAGGGACACCTAGAGAGCAATAGAAAAACTAAGATATGCAAGTGTGCATTCCCTTCCCCAGATGGTGCCACCAAGTAAGTATTGGGAGGGGAAAGAGAAAATTATGCTCAGCCTCTATCTTTGGTAAAAACCGGGGTAGGCTATAGATAGTTAAATTCAGCGTTCTCATCCTGTTCAGGCCTTCTTGCACCATTTCATGGACAGATGGCCCTGCCTTTTGCCATTATATTGCAGAGACTTCAAAAGGTTTTTTGTCGATTTTACAAATGCATTGTAGCATATACTCCAATGTTACAAGGGGGGTCAAAAAGTGGCCAAATTTATGGTAGGAAATATTTGAAAGGCCCTTTAGTAACCTAAATCTTATTCTTGGCTACCCACCTAAAATCACTTTGCATTTGGGTTTTACAATGTATAAGCACACGAAAATGCATAAACTAATGGTTTCATGAGGAGGTTCCAATGTTGAGCATTGGTGGCAAGACTGAGCCACTTGGAGAATGACTGCTGCTTACATACCACCTGCTAAAATAGGGTAGTGGTTAGAGCTTTGAACTCACAATCAGAAGAACAGGAGTTCAAGTCCCTGTGCTGTTATTCACATCGCATATCAGGAGTTTTTTGTCAAACGATTTATAATAAAGTTAGCAATATATGTCAAACCTTTTGTCCTGAGCCAAGAGATCTTGAAAACAGTTTTCCTTTACATGCTTGGCAAAAGCAGCGGAGCAAAATGAAATGAAAACTTGAAAATTGACATAAAATGCTTTTTGATTCTCTGAAACCTCAAGCATCAAACAAGCCTAGAACTCTGTTACCCTGCATTGTAAGTCCAGTGTTCTAACCACTACCCTATTCTGGACAGATGACATATAGGAGGTAAAGTCTCCAACTCATTCAGATCACCAAGATCAGGCCTTACTTATACATCACGGTTAGGTCAACTCACTTACACATGGTTTCTGAGAATAACTGCCCCCATTTGGTGTTTCACTTATACCCTCAGGGACTACTTTCCTTCCCCTTCCCATCAAACACAGGGCAGAAGACCAGAGTCTAGGATGCTAGTACTTATGTCTGGGACCAGCATCCTAGTATATGGTCAAGTTGTGGCACACTAGGGACACCTAGAGAGCAATAGAAAAACTAAGATATGCAAGTGTGCATTCCCTTCCCCAGATGGTGCCACCAAGTAAGTATTGGGAGGGGAAAGAGAAAATTATGCTCAGCCTCTATCTTTGGTAAAAACCGGGGTAGGCTATAGATAGTTAAATTCAGCGTTCTCATCCTGTTCAGGCCTTCTTGCACCATTTCATGGACAGATGGCCCTGCCTTTTGCCATTATATTGCAGAGACTTCAAAAGGTTTTTTGTCGATTTTACAAATGCATTGTAGCATATACTCCAATGTTACAAGGGGGGTCAAAAAGTGGCCAATTTTATGGTAGGAAATATTTGAAAGGCCCTTTAGTAACCTAAATCTTATTCTTGGCTACCCACCTAAAATCACTTTGCATTTGGGTTTTACAATGTATAAGCACACGAAAATGCATAAACTAATGGTTTCATGAGGAGGTTCCAATGTTGAGCATTGGTGGCAAGACTGAGCCACTTGGAGAATGACTGCTGCTTACATACCACCTGCTAAAATAGGGTAGTGGTTAGAGCTTTGAACTCACAATCAGAAGAAGAGGAGTTCAAGTCCCTGTGCTGTTATTCACATCGCATATCAGGAGATTTTTGTCAAACGATTTATAATAAAGTTAGCAATATATGTCAAACCTTTTGTCCTGAGCCAAGAGATCTTGAAAACAGTTTTCCTTTACATGCTTGGCAAAAGCAGCGGAGCAAAATGAAATGAAAACTTGAAAATTGACATAAAATGCTTTTTGATTCTCTGAAACCTCAAGCATCAAACAAGCCTAGAACTCTGTTACCCTGCATTGTAAGTCCAGTGTTCTAACCACTACCCTATTCTGGACAGATGACATATAGGAGGTAAAGTCTCCAACTCATTCAGATCACCAAGATCAGGCCTTACTTATACATCACGGTTAGGTCAACTCACTTACACATGGTTTCTGAGAATAACTGCCCCCATTTGGTGTTTCACTTATACCCTCAGGGACTACTTTCCTTCCCCTTCCCATCAAACACAGGGCAGAAGACCAGAGTCTAGGATGCTAGTACTTATGTCTGGGACCAGCATCCTAGTATATGGTCAAGTTGTGGCACACTAGGGACACCTAGAGAGCAATAGAAAAGCTAAGACATGCAAGTGTGCATTCCCTTCCCCAGATGGTGCCACTAAGTAAGTATTGGGAGGGGAAAGAGAAAATTATGCTCAGCCTCTATCTTTGGTAAAAACCGGGGTAGGCTATAGATAGTTAAATTCAGCGTTCTCATCCTGTTCAGGCCTTCTTGCACCATTTCATGGACAGATGGCCCTGCCTTTTGCCATTATATTGCAGAGACTTCAAAAGGTTTTTTGTCGATTTTACAAATGCATTGTAGCATATACTCCAATGTTACAAGGGGGGTCAAAAAGTGGCCAAATTTATGGTAGGAAATATTTGAAAGGCCCTTTAGTAACCTAAATCTTATTCTTGGCTACCCACCTAAAATCACTTTGCATTTGGGTTTTACAATGTATAAGCACACGAAAATGCATAAACTAATGGTTTCATGAGGAGGTTCCAATGTTGAGCATTGGTGGCAAGACTGAGCCACTTGGAGAATGACTGCTGCTTACATACCACCTGCTAAAATAGGGTAGTGGTTAGAGCTTTGAACTCACAATCAGAAGAACAGGAGTTCAAGTCCCTGTGCTGTTATTCACATCGCATATCAGGAGATTTTTGTCAAACGATTTATAATAAAGTTAGCAATATATGTCAAACCTTTTGTCCTGAGCCAAGAGATCTTGAAAACAGTTTTCCTTTACATGCTTGGCAAAAGCAGCGGAGCAAAATGAAATGAAAACTTGAAAATTGACATAAAATGCTTTTTGATTCTCTGAAACCTCAAGCATCAAACAAGCCTAGAACTCTGTTACCCTGCATTGTAAGTCCAGTGTTCTAACCACTACCCTATTCTGGACAGATGACATATAGGAGGTAAAGTCTCCAACTCATTCAGATCACCAAGATCAGGCCTTACTTATACATCACGGTTAGGTCAACTCACTTACACATGGTTTCTGAGAATAACTGCCCCCATTTGGTGTTTCACTTATACCCTCAGGGACTACTTTCCTTCCCCTTCCCATCAAACACAGGGCAGAAGACCAGAGTCTAGGATGCTAGTACTTATGTCTGGGACCAGCATCCTAGTATATGGTCAAGTTGTGGCACACTAGGGACACCTAGAGAGCAATAGAAAAACTAAGATATGCAAGTGTGCATTCCCTTCCCCAGATGGTGCCACCAAGTAAGTATTGGGAGGGGAAAGAGAAAATTATGCTCAGCCTCTATCTTTGGTAAAAACCGGGGTAGGCTATAGATAGTTAAATTCAGCGTTCTCATCCTGTTCAGGCCTTCTTGCACCATTTCATGGACAGATGGCCCTGCCTTTTGCCATTATATTGCAGAGACTTCAAAAGGTTTTTTGTCGATTTTACAAATGCATTGTAGCATATACTCCAATGTTACAAGGGGGGTCAAAAAGTGGCCAAATTTATGGTAGGAAATATTTGAAAGGCCCTTTAGTAACCTAAATCTTATTCTTGGCTACCCACCTAAAATCACTTTGCATTTGGGTTTTACAATGTATAAGCACACGAAAATGCATAAACTAATGGTTTCATGAGGAGGTTCCAATGTTGAGCATTGGTGGCAAGACTGAGCCACTTGGAGAATGACTGCTGCTTACATACCACCTGCTAAAATAGGGTAGTGGTTAGAGCTTTGAACTCACAATCAGAAGAACAGGAGTTCAAGTCCCTGTGCTGTTATTCACATCGCATATCAGGAGTTTTTTGTCAAACGATTTATAATAAAGTTAGCAATATATGTCAAACCTTTTGTCCTGAGCCAAGAGATCTTGCAAACAGTTTTCCTTTACATGCTTGGCAAAAGCAGCGGAGCAAAATGAAATGAAAACTTGAAAATTGACATAAAATGCTTTTTGATTCTCTGAAACCTCAAGCATCAAACAAGCCTAGAACTCTGTTACCCTGCATTGTAAGTCCAGTGTTCTAACCACTACCCTATTCTGGACAGATGACATATAGGAGGTAAAGTCTCCAACTCATTCAGATCACCAAGATCAGGCCTTACTTATACATCACGGTTAGGTCAACTCACTTACACATGGTTTCTGAGAATAACTGCCCCCATTTGGTGTTTCACTTATACCCTCAGGGACTACTTTCCTTCCCCTTCCCATCAAACACAGGGCAGAAGACCAGAGTCTAGGATGCTAGTACTTATGTCTGGGACCAGCATCCTAGTATAGGGTCAAGTTGTGGCACACTAGGGACACCTAGAGAGCAATAGAAAAACTAAGATATGCAAGTGTGCATTCCCTTCCCCAGATGGTGCCACCAAGTAAGTATTGGGAGGGGAAAGAGAAAATTATGCTCAGCCTCTATCTTTGGTAAAAACCGGGGTAGGCTATAGATAGTTAAATTCAGCGTTCTCATCCTGTTCAGGCCTTCTTGCACCATTTCATGGACAGATGGCCCTGCCTTTTGCCATTATATTGCAGAGACTTCAAAAGGTTTTTTGTCGATTTTACAAATGCATTGTAGCATATACTCCAATGTTACAAGGGGGGTCAAAAAGTGGCCAAATTTATGGTAGGAAATATTTGAAAGGCCCTTTAGTAACCTAAATCTTATTCTTGGCTACCCACCTAAAATCACTTTGCATTTGGGTTTTACAATGTATAAGCACACGAAAATGCATAAACTAATGGTTTCATGAGGAGGTTCCAATGTTGAGCATTGGTGGCAAGACTGAGCCACTTGGAGAATGACTGCTGCTTACATACCACCTGCTAAAATAGGGTAGTGGTTAGAGCTTTGAACTCACAATCAGAAGAACAGGAGTTCAAGTCCCTGTGCTGTTATTCACATCGCATATCAGGAGTTTTTTGTCAAACGATTTATAATAAAGTTAGCAATATATGTCAAACCTTTTGTCCTGAGCCAAGAGATCTTGAAAACAGTTTTCCTTTACATGCTTGGCAAAAGCAGCGGAGCAAAATGAAATGAAAACTTGAAAATTGACATAAAATGCTTTTTGATTCTCTGAAACCTCAAGCATCAAACAAGCCTAGAACTCTGTTACCCTGCATTGTAAGTCCAGTGTTCTAACCACTACCCTATTCTGGACAGATGACATATAGGAGGTAAAGTCTCCAACTCATTCAGATCACCAAGATCAGGCCTTACTTATACATCACGGTTAGGTCAACTCACTTACACATGGTTTCTGAGAATAACTGCCCCCATTTGGTGTTTCACTTATACCCTCAGGGACTACTTTCCTTCCCCTTCCCATCAAACACAGGGCAGAAGACCAGAGTCTAGGATGCTAGTACTTATGTCTGGGACCAGCATCCTAGTATATGGTCAAGTTGTGGCACACTAGGGACACCTAGAGAGCAATAGAAAAACTAAGAAATGCAAGTGTGCATTCCCTTCCCCAGATGGTGCCACCAAGTAAGTATTGGGAGGGGAAAGAGAAAATTATGCTCAGCCTCTATCTTTGGTAAAAACCGGGGTAGGCTATAGATAGTTAAATTCAGCGTTCTCATCCTGTTCAGGCCTTCTTGCACCATTTCATGGACAGATGGCCCTGCCTTTTGCCATTATATTGCAGAGACTTCAAAAGGTTTTTTGTCGATTTTACAAATGCATTGTAGCATATACTCCAATGTTACAAGGGGGGTCAAAAAGTGGCCAAATTTATGGTAGGAAATATTTGAAAGGCCCTTTAGTAACCTAAATCTTATTCTTGGCTACCCACCTAAAATCACTTTGCATTTGGGTTTTACAATGTATAAGCACACGAAAATGCATAAACTAATGGTTTCATGAGGAGGTTCCAATGTTGAGCATTGGTGGCAAGACTGAGCCACTTGGAGAATGACTGCTGCTTACATACCACCTGCTAAAATAGGGTAGTGGTTAGAGCTTTGAACTCACAATCAGAAGAAGAGGAGTTCAAGTCCCTGTGCTGTTATTCACATCGCATATCAGGAGATTTTTGTCAAACGATTTATAATAAAGTTAGCAATATATGTCAAACCTTTTGTCCTGAGCCAAGAGATCTTGAAAACAGTTTTCCTTTACATGCTTGGCAAAAGCAGCGGAGCAAAATGAAATGAAAACTTGAAAATTGACATAAAATGCTTTTTGATTCTCTGAAACCTCAAGCATCAAACAAGCCTAGAACTCTGTTACCCTGCATTGTAAGTCCAGTGTTCTAACCACTACCCTATTCTGGACAGATGACATATAGGAGGTAAAGTCTCCAACTCATTCAGATCACCAAGATCAGGCCTTACTTATACATCACGGTTAGGTCAACTCACTTACACATGGTTTCTGAGAATAACTGCCCCCATTTGGTGTTTCACTTATACCCTCAGGGACTACTTTCCTTCCCCTTCCCATCAAACACAGGGCAGAAGACCAGAGTCTAGGATGCTAGTACTTATGTCTGGGACCAGCATCCTAGTATATGGTCAAGTTGTGGCACACTAGGGACACCTAGAGAGCAATAGAAAAGCTAAGACATGCAAGTGTGCATTCCCTTCCCCAGATGGTGCCACCAAGTAAGTATTGGGAGGGGAAAGAGAAAATTATGCTCAGCCTCTATCTTTGGTAAAAACCGGGGTAGGCTATAGATAGTTAAATTCAGCGTTCTCATCCTGTTCAGGCCTTCTTGCACCATTTCATGGACAGATGGCCCTGCCTTTTGCCATTATATTGCAGAGACTTCAAAAGGTTTTTTGTCGATTTTACAAATGCATTGTAGCATATACTCCAATGTTACAAGGGGGGTCAAAAAGTGGCCAAATTTATGGTAGGAAATATTTGAAAGGCCCTTTAGTAACCTAAATCTTATTCTTGGCTACCCACCTAAAATCACTTTGCATTTGGGTTTTACAATGTATAAGCACACGAAAATGCATAAACTAATGGTTTCATGAGGAGGTTCCAATGTTGAGCATTGGTGGCAAGACTGAGCCACTTGGAGAATGACTGCTGCTTACATACCACCTGCTAAAATAGGGTAGTGGTTAGAGCTTTGAACTCACAATCAGAAGAACAGGAGTTCAAGTCCCTGTGCTGTTATTCACATCGCATATCAGGAGATTTTTGTCAAACGATTTATAATAAAGTTAGCAATATATGTCAAACCTTTTGTCCTGAGCCAAGAGATCTTGAAAACAGTTTTCCTTTACATGCTTGGCAAAAGCAGCGGAGCAAAATGAAATGAAAACTTGAAAATTGACATAAAATGCTTTTTGATTCTCTGAAACCTCAAGCATCAAACAAGCCTAGAACTCTGTTACCCTGCATTGTAAGTCCAGTGTTCTAACCACTACCCTATTCTGGACAGATGACATATAGGAGGTAAAGTCTCCAACTCATTCAGATCACCAAGATCAGGCCTTACTTATACATCACGGTTAGGTCAACTCACTTACACATGGTTTCTGAGAATAACTGCCCCCATTTGGTGTTTCACTTATACCCTCAGGGACTACTTTCCTTCCCCTTCCCATCAAACACAGGGCAGAAGACCAGAGTCTAGGATGCTAGTACTTATGTCTGGGACCAGCATCCTAGTATATGGTCAAGTTGTGGCACACTAGGGACACCTAGAGAGCAATAGAAAAACTAAGATATGCAAGTGTGCATTCCCTTCCCCAGATGGTGCCACCAAGTAAGTATTGGGAGGGGAAAGAGAAAATTATGCTCAGCCTCTATCTTTGGTAAAAACCGGGGTAGGCTATAGATAGTTAAATTCAGCGTTCTCATCCTGTTCAGGCCTTCTTGCACCATTTCATGGACAGATGGCCCTGCCTTTTGCCATTATATTGCAGAGACTTCAAAAGGTTTTTTGTCGATTTTACAAATGCATTGTAGCATATACTCCAATGTTACAAGGGGGGTCAAAAAGTGGCCAAATTTATGGTAGGAAATATTTGAAAGGCCCTTTAGTAACCTAAATCTTATTCTTGGCTACCCACCTAAAATCACTTTGCATTTGGGTTTTACAATGTATAAGCACACGAAAATGCATAAACTAATGGTTTCATGAGGAGGTTCCAATGTTGAGCATTGGTGGCAAGACTGAGCCACTTGGAGAATGACTGCTGCTTACATACCACCTGCTAAAATAGGGTAGTGGTTAGAGCTTTGAACTCACAATCAGAAGAACAGGAGTTCAAGTCCCTGTGCTGTTATTCACATCGCATATCAGGAGTTTTTTGTCAAACGATTTATAATAAAGTTAGCAATATATGTCAAACCTTTTGTCCTGAGCCAAGAGATCTTGAAAACAGTTTTCCTTTACATGCTTGGCAAAAGCAGCGGAGCAAAATGAAATGAAAACTTGAAAATTGACATAAAATGCTTTTTGATTCTCTGAAACCTCAAGCATCAAACAAGCCTAGAACTCTGTTACCCTGCATTGTAAGTCCAGTGTTCTAACCACTACCCTATTCTGGACAGATGACATATAGGAGGTAAAGTCTCCAACTCATTCAGATCACCAAGATCAGGCCTTACTTATACATCACGGTTAGGTCAACTCACTTACACATGGTTTCTGAGAATAACTGCCCCCATTTGGTGTTTCACTTATACCCTCAGGGACTACTTTCCTTCCCCTTCCCATCAAACACAGGGCAGAAGACCAGAGTCTAGGATGCTAGTACTTATGTCTGGGACCAGCATCCTAGTATATGGTCAAGTTGTGGCACACTAGGGACACCTAGAGAGCAATAGAAAAACTAAGATATGCAAGTGTGCATTCCCTTCCCCAGATGGTGCCACCAAGTAAGTATTGGGAGGGGAAAGAGAAAATTATGCTCAGCCTCTATCTTTGGTAAAAACCGGGGTAGGCTATAGATAGTTAAATTCAGCGTTCTCATCCTGTTCAGGCCTTCTTGCACCATTTCATGGACAGATGGCCCTGCCTTTTGCCATTATATTGCAGAGACTTCAAAAGGTTTTTTGTCGATTTTACAAATGCATTGTAGCATATACTCCAATGTTACAAGGGGGGTCAAAAAGTGGCCAAATTTATGGTAGGAAATATTTGAAAGGCCCTTTAGTAACCTAAATCTTATTCTTGGCTACCCACCTAAAATCACTTTGCATTTGGGTTTTACAATGTATAAGCACACGAAAATGCATAAACTAATGGTTTCATGAGGAGGTTCCAATGTTGAGCATTGGTGGCAAGACTGAGCCACTTGGAGAATGACTGCTGCTTACATACCACCTGCTAAAATAGGGTAGTGGTTAGAGCTTTGAACTCACAATCAGAAGAACAGGAGTTCAAGTCCCTGTGCTGTTATTCACATCGCATATCAGGAGTTTTTTGTCAAACGATTTATAATAAAGTTAGCAATATATGTCAAACCTTTTGTCCTGAGCCAAGAGATCTTGAAAACAGTTTTCCTTTACATGCTTGGCAAAAGCAGCGGAGCAAAATGAAATGAAAACTTGAAAATTGACATAAAATGCTTTTTGATTCTCTGAAACCTCAAGTATCAAACAAGCCTAGAACTCTGTTACCCTGCATTGTAAGTCCAGTGTTCTAACCACTACCCTATTCTGGACAGATGACATATAGGAGGTAAAGTCTCCAACTCATTCAGATCACCAAGATCAGGCCTTACTTATACATCACGGTTAGGTCAACTCACTTACACATGGTTTCTGAGAATAACTGCCCCCATTTGGTGTTTCACTTATACCCTCAGGGACTACTTTCCTTCCCCTTCCCATCAAACACAGGGCAGAAGACCAGAGTCTAGGATGCTAGTACTTATGTCTGGGACCAGCATCCTAGTATATGGTCAAGTTGTGGCACACTAGGGACACCTAGAGAGCAATAGAAAAACTAAGATATGCAAGTGTGCATTCCCTTCCCCAGATGGTGCCACCAAGTAAGTATTGGGAGGGGAAAGAGAAAATTATGCTCAGCCTCTATCTTTGGTAAAAACCGGGGTAGGCTATAGATAGTTAAATTCAGCGTTCTCATCCTGTTCAGGCCTTCTTGCACCATTTCATGGACAGATGGCCCTGCCTTTTGCCATTATATTGCAGAGACTTCAAAAGGTTTTTTGTCGATTTTACAAATGCATTGTAGCATATACTCCAATGTTACAAGGGGGGTCAAAAAGTGGCCAGATTTATGGTAGGAAATATTTGAAAGGCCCTTTAGTAACCTAAATCTTATTCTTGGCTACCCACCTAAAATCACTTTGCATTTGGGTTTTACAATGTATAAGCACACGAAAATGCATAAACTAATGGTTTCATGAGGAGGTTCCAATGTTGAGCATTGGTGGCAAGACTGAGCCACTTGGAGAATGACTGCTGCTTACATACCACCTGCTAAAATAGGGTAGTGGTTAGAGCTTTGAACTCACAATCAGAAGAAGAGGAGTTCAAGTCCCTGTGCTGTTATTCACATCGCATATCAGGAGTTTTTTGTCAAACGATTTATAATAAAGTTAGCAATATATGTCAAACCTTTTGTCCTGAGCCAAGAGATCTTGAAAACAGTTTTCCTTTACATGCTTGGCAAAAGCAGCGGAGCAAAATGAAATGAAAACTTGAAAATTGACATAAAATGCTTTTTGATTCTCTGAAACCTCAAGCATCAAACAAGCCTAGAACTCTGTTACCCTGCATTGTAAGTCCAGTGTTCTAACCACTACCCTATTCTGGACAGATGACATATAGGAGGTAAAGTCTCCAACTCATTCAGATCACCAAGATCAGGCCTTACTTATACATCACGGTTAGGTCAACTCACTTACACATGGTTTCTGAGAATAACTGCCCCCATTTGGTGTTTCACTTATACCCTCAGGGACTACTTTCGTTCCCCTTCCCATCAAACACAGGGCAGAAGACCAGAGTCTAGGATGCTAGTACTTATGTCTGGGACCAGCATCCTAGTATATGATCAAGTTGTGGCACACTAGGGACACCTAGAGAGCAATAGAAAAACTAAGACATGCAAGTGTGCATTCCCTTCCCCAGATGGTGCCACCAAGTAAGTATTGGGAGGGGAAAGAGAAAATTATGCTCAGCCTCTATCTTTGGTAAAAACCGGGGTAGGCTATAGATAGTTAAATTCAGCGTTCTCATCCTGTTCAGGCCTTCTTGCACCATTTCATGGACAGATGGCCCTGCCTTTTGCCATTATATTGCAGAGACTTCAAAAGGTTTTTTGTCGATTTTACAAATGCATTGTAGCATATACTCCAATGTTACAAGGGGGGTCAAAAAGTGGCCAAATTTATGGTAGGAAATATTTGAAAGGCCCTTTAGTAACCTAAATCTTATTCTTGGCTACCCACCTAAAATCACTTTGCATTTGGGTTTTACAATGTATAAGCACACGAAAATGCATAAACTAATGGTTTCATGAGGAGGTTCCAATGTTGAGCATTGGTGGCAAGACTGAGCCACTTGGAGAATGACTGCTGCTTACATACCACCTGCTAAAATAGGGTAGTGGTTAGAGCTTTGAACTCACAATCAGAAGAACAGGAGTTCAAGTCCCTGTGCTGTTATTCACATCGCATATCAGGAGATTTTTGTCAAACGATTTATAATAAAGTTAGCAATATATGTCAAACCTTTTGTCCTGAGCCAAGAGATCTTGAAAACAGTTTTCCTTTACATGCTTGGCAAAAGCAGCGGAGCAAAATGAAATGAAAACTTGAAAATTGACATAAAATGCTTTTTGATTCTCTGAAACCTCAAGCATCAAACAAGCCTAGAACTCTGTTACCCTGCATTGTAAGTCCAGTGTTCTAACCACTACCCTATTCTGGACAGATGACATATAGGAGGTAAAGTCTCCAACTCATTCAGATCACCAAGATCAGGCCTTACTTATACATCACGGTTAGGTCAACTCACTTACACATGGTTTCTGAGAATAACTGCCCCCATTTGGTGTTTCACTTATACCCTCAGGGACTACTTTCCTTCCCCTTCCCATCAAACACAGGGCAGAAGACCAGAGTCTAGGATGCTAGTACTTATGTCTGGGACCAGCATCCTAGTATATGGTCAAGTTGTGGCACACTAGGGACACCTAGAGAGCAATAGAAAAACTAAGACATGCAAGTGTGCATTCCCTTCCCCAGATGGTGCCACCAAGTAAGTATTGGGAGGGGAAAGAGAAAATTATGCTCAGCCTCTATCTTTGGTAAAAACCGGGGTAGGCTATAGATAGTTAAATTCAGCGTTCTCATCCTGTTCAGGCCTTCTTGCACCATTTCATGGACAGATGGCCCTGCCTTTTGCCATTATATTGCAGAGACTTCAAAAGGTTTTTTGTCGATTTTACAAATGCATTGTAGCATATACTCCAATGTTACAAGGGGGGTCAAAAAGTGGCCAAATTTATGGTAGGAAATATTTGAAAGGCCCTTTAGTAACCTAAATCTTATTCTTGGCTACCCACCTAAAATCACTTTGCATTTGGGTTTTACAATGTATAAGCACACGAAAATGCATAAACTAATGGTTTCATGAGGAGGTTCCAATGTTGAGCATTGGTGGCAAGACTGAGCCACTTGGAGAATGACTGCTGCTTACATACCACCTGCTAAAATAGGGTAGTGGTTAGAGCTTTGAACTCACAATCAGAAGAAGAGGAGTTCAAGTCCCTGTGCTGTTATTCACATCGCATATCAGGAGATTTTTGTCAAACGATTTATAATAAAGTTAGCAATATATGTCAAACCTTTTGTCCTGAGCCAAGAGATCTTGAAAACAGTTTTCCTTTACATGCTTGGCAAAAGCAGCGGAGCAAAATGAAATGAAAACTTGAAAATTGACATAAAATGCTTTTTGATTCTCTGAAACCTCAAGCATCAAACAAGCCTAGAACTCTGTTACCCTGCATTGTAAGTCCAGTGTTCTAACCACTACCCTATTCTGGACAGATGACATATAGGAGGTAAAGTCTCCAACTCATTCAGATCACCAAGATCAGGCCTTACTTATACATCACGGTTAGGTCAACTCACTTACACATGGTTTCTGAGAATAACTGCCCCCATTTGGTGTTTCACTTATACCCTCAGGGACTACTTTCCTTCCCCTTCCCATCAAACACAGGGCAGAAGACCAGAGTCTAGGATGCTAGTACTTATGTCTGGGACCAGCATCCTAGTATATGGTCAAGTTGTGGCACACTAGGGACACCTAGAGAGCAATAGAAAAACTAAGACATGCAAGTGTGCATTCCCTTCCCCAGATGGTGCCACCAAGTAAGTATTGGGAGGGGAAAGAGAAAATTATGCTCAGCCTCTATCTTTGGTAAAAACCGGGGTAGGCTATAGATAGTTAAATTCAGCGTTCTCATCCTGTTCAGGCCTTCTTGCACCATTTCATGGACAGATGGCCCTGCCTTTTGCCATTATATTGCAGAGACTTCAAAAGGTTTTTTGTCGATTTTACAAATGCATTGTAGCATATACTCCAATGTTACAAGGGGGGTCAAAAAGTGGCCAAATTTATGGTAGGAAATATTTGAAAGGCCCTTTAGTAACCTAAATCTTATTCTTGGCTACCCACCTAAAATCACTTTGCATTTGGGTTTTACAATGTATAAGCACACGAAAATGCATCAACTAATGGTTTCATGAGGAGGTTCCAATGTTGAGCATTGGTGGCAAGACTGAGCCACTTGGAGAATGACTGCTGCTTACATACCACCTGCTAAAATAGGGTAGTGGTTAGAGCTTTGAACTCACAATCAGAAGAACAGGAGTTCAAGTCCCTGTGCTGTTATTCACATCGCATATCAGGAGATTTTTGTCAAACGATTTATAATAAAGTTAGCAATATATGTCAAACCTTTTGTCCTGAGCCAAGAGATCTTGAAAACAGTTTTCCTTTACATGCTTGGCAAAAGCAGCGGAGCAAAATGAAATGAAAACTTGAAAATTGACATAAAATGCTTTTTGATTCTCTGAAACCTCAAGCATCAAACAAGCCTAGAACTCTGTTACCCTGCATTGTAAGTCCAGTGTTCTAACCACTACCCTATTCTGGACAGATGACATATAGGAGGTAAAGTCTCCAACTCATTCAGATCACCAAGATCAGGCCTTACTTATACATCACGGTTAGGTCAACTCACTTACACATGGTTTCTGAGAATAACTGCCCCCATTTGGTGTTTCACTTATACCCTCAGGGACTACTTTCCTTCCCCTTCCCATCAAACACAGGGCAGAAGACCAGAGTCTAGGATGCTAGTACTTATGTCTGGGACCAGCATCCTAGTATATGGTCAAGTTGTGGCACACTAGGGACACCTAGAGAGCAATAGAAAAACTAAGACATGCAAGTGTGCATTCCCTTCCCCAGATGGTGCCACCAAGTAAGTATTGGGAGGGGAAAGAGAAAATTATGCTCAGCCTCTATCTTTGGTAAAAACCGGGGTAGGCTATAGATAGTTAAATTCAGCGTTCTCATCCTGTTCAGGCCTTCTTGCACCATTTCATGGACAGATGGCCCTGCCTTTTGCCATTATATTGCAGAGACTTCAAAAGGTTTTTTGTCGATTTTACAAATGCATTGTAGCATATACTCCAATGTTACAAGGGGGGTCAAAAAGTGGCCAAATTTATGGTAGGAAATATTTGAAAGGCCCTTTAGTAACCTAAATCTTATTCTTGGCTACCCACCTAAAATCACTTTGCATTTGGGTTTTACAATGTATAAGCACACGAAAATGCATCAACTAATGGTTTCATGAGGAGGTTCCAATGTTGAGCATTGGTGGCAAGACTGAGCCACTTGGAGAATGACTGCTGCTTACATACCACCTGCTAAAATAGGGTAGTGGTTAGAGCTTTGAACTCACAATCAGAAGAACAGGAGTTCAAGTCCCTGTGCTGTTATTCACATCGCATATCAGGAGATTTTTGTCAAACGATTTATAATAAAGTTAGCAATATATGTCAAACCTTTTGTCCTGAGCCAAGAGATCTTGAAAACAGTTTTCCTTTACATGCTTGGCAAAAGCAGCGGAGCAAAATGAAATGAAAACTTGAAAATTGACATAAAATGCTTTTTGATTCTCTGAAACCTCAAGCATCAAACAAGCCTAGAACTCTGTTACCCTGCATTGTAAGTCCAGTGTTCTAACCACTACCCTATTCTGGACAGATGACATATAGGAGGTAAAGTCTCCAACTCATTCAGATCACCAAGATCAGGCCTTACTTATACATCACGGTTAGGTCAACTCACTTACACATGGTTTCTGAGAATAACTGCCCCCATTTGGTGTTTCACTTATACCCTCAGGGACTACTTTCCTTCCCCTTCCCATCAAACACAGGGCAGAAGACCAGAGTCTAGGATGCTAGTACTTATGTCTGGGACCAGCATCCTAGTATATGATCAAGTTGTGGCACACTAGGGACACCTAGAGAGCAATAGAAAAACTAAGACATGCAAGTGTGCATTCCCTTCCCCAGATGGTGCCACCAAGTAAGTATTGGGAGGGGAAAGAGAAAATTATGCTCAGCCTCTATCTTTGGTAAAAACCGGGGTAGGCTATAGATAGTTAAATTCAGCGTTCTCATCCTGTTCAGGCCTTCTTGCACCATTTCATGGACAGATGGCCCTGCCTTTTGCCATTATATTGCAGAGACTTCAAAAGGTTTTTTGTCGATTTTACAAATGCATTGTAGCATATACTCCAATGTTACAAGGGGGGTCAAAAAGTGGCCAAATTTATGGTAGGAAATATTTGAAAGGCCCTTTAGTAACCTAAATCTTATTCTTGGCTACCCACCTAAAATCACTTTGCATTTGGGTTTTACAATGTATAAGCACACGAAAATGCATAAACTAATGGTTTCATGAGGAGGTTCCAATGTTGAGCATTGGTGGCAAGACTGAGCCACTTGGAGAATGACTGCTGCTTACATACCACCTGCTAAAATAGGGTAGTGGTTAGAGCTTTGAACTCACAATCAGAAAAACAGGAGTTCAAGTCCCTGTGCTGTTATTCACATCGCATATCAGGAGTTTTTTGTCAAACGATTTATAATAAAGTTAGCAATATATGTCAAACCTTTTGTCCTGAGCCAAGAGATCTTGAAAACAGTTCTCATTTACATGCTTGGCAAAAGCAGCGGAGCAAAATGAAATGAAAACTTGAAAATTGACATAAAATGCTTTTTGATTCACTGAAACCTCGAGCATCAAACAAGCCTAGAACTCTGTTACCCTGCATTGTAAGTCCAGTGTTCTAACCACTACCCTATTCTGGACAGATGACATAAAGGAGGTAAAGTCTCCAACTCATTCAGATCACCAAGATCAGGCCTTACTTATACATCACGGTTAGGTCAACTCACTTACACATGGTTTCTGAGAACAACTGCCCCCATTTGGTGTTTCACTTATACCCTCAGGGACTACTTTCCTTCCCCTTCCCATCAAACACAGGGCAGAAGACCAGAGTCTAGGATGCTAGTACTTATGTCTGGGACCAGCATCCTAGTATATGGTCAAGTTGTGGCACACTAGGGACACCTAGAGAGCAATAGAAAAACTAAGATATGCAAGTGTGCATTCCCTTCCCCAGATGGTGCCACCAAGTAAGTATTGGGAGGGGAAAGAGAAAATTATGCTCAGCCTCTATCTTTGGTAAAAACCGGGGTAGGCTATAGATAGTTAAATTCAGCATTCTCATCCTGTTCAGGCCTTCTTGCACCATTTCATGGACAGATGGCCCTGCCTTTTGCCATTATATTGCAGAGACTTCAAAAGGTTTTTTGTCGATTTTACAAATGCATTGTAGCATATACTCCAATGTTACAAGGGGGGTCAAAAAGTGGCCAAATTTATGGTAGGAAATATTTGAAAGGCCCTTTAGTAACCTAAATCTTATTCTTGGCTACCCACCTAAAATCACTTTGCATTTGGGTTTTACAATGTATAAGCACACGGAAATGCATAAACTAATGGTTTCATGAGGAGGTTCCAATGTTGAGCATTGGTGGCAAGACTGAGCCACTTGGAGAATGACTGCTGCTTACATACCACCTGCTAAAATAGGGTAGTGGTTAGAGCTTTGAACTCACAATCAGAAGAAGAGGAGTTCAAGTCCCTGTGCTGTTATTCACATCGCATATCAGGAGATTTTTGTCGAACGATTTATAATAAAGTTAGCAATATATGTCAAACCTTTTGTCCTGAGCCAAGAGATCTTGAAAACAGTTTTCCTTTACATGCTTGGCAAAAGCAGCGGAGCAAAATGAAATGAAAACTTGAAAATTGACATAAAATGCTTTTTGATTCTCTGAAACCTCAAGCATCAAACAAGCCTAGAACTCTGTTACCCTGCATTGTAAGTCCAGTGTTCTAACCACTACCCTATTCTGGACAGATGACATATAGGAGGTAAAGTCTCCAACTCATTCAGATCACCAAGATCAGGCCTTACTTATACATCACGGTTAGGTCAACTCACTTACACATGGTTTCTGAGAATAACTGCCCCCATTTGGTGTTTCACTTATACCCTCAGGGACTACTTTCCTTCCCCTTCCCATCAAACACAGGGCAGAAGACCAGAGTCTAGGATGCTAGTACTTATGTCTGGGACCAGCATCCTAGTATATGGTCAAGTTGTGGCACACTAGGGACACCTAGAGAGCAATAGAAAAACTAAGATATGCAAGTGTGCATTCCCTTCCCCAGATGGTGCCACCAAGTAAGTATTGGGAGGGGAAAGAGAAAATTATGCTCAGCCTCTATCTTTGGTAAAAACCGGGGTAGGCTATAGATAGTTAAATTCAGCGTTCTCATCCTGTTCAGGCCTTCTTGCACCATTTCATGGACAGATGGCCCTGCCTTTTGCCATTATATTGCAGAGACTTCAAAAGGTTTTTTGTCGATTTTACAAATGCATTGTAGCATATACTCCAATGTTACAAGGGGGGTCAAAAAGTGGCCAAATTTATGGTAGGAAATATTTGAAAGGCCCTTTAGTAACCTAAATCTTATTCTTGGCTACCCACCTAAAATCACTTTGCATTTGGGTTTTACAATGTATAAGCACACGAAAATGCATAAACTAATGGTTTCATGAGGAGGTTCCAATGTTGAGCATTGGTGGCAAGACTGAGCCACTTGGAGAATGACTGCTGCTTACATACCACCTGCTAAAATAGGGTAGTGGTTAGAGCTTTGAACTCACAATCAGAAGAACAGGAGTTCAAGTCCCTGTGCTGTTATTCACATCGCATATCAGGAGTTTTTTGTCAAACGATTTATAATAAAGTTAGCAATATATGTCAAACCTTTTGTCCTGAGCCAAGAGATCTTGCAAACAGTTTTCCTTTACATGCTTGGCAAAAGCAGCGGAGCAAAATGAAATGAAAACTTGAAAATTGACATAAAATGCTTTTTGATTCTCTGAAACCTCAAGCATCAAACAAGCCTAGAACTCTGTTACCCTGCATTGTAAGTCCAGTGTTCTAACCACTACCCTATTCTGGACAGATGACATATAGGAGGTAAAGTCTCCAACTCATTCAGATCACCAAGATCAGGCCTTACTTATACATCACGGTTAGGTCAACTCACTTACACATGGTTTCTGAGAATAACTGCCCCCATTTGGTGTTTCACTTATACCCTCAGGGACTACTTTCCTTCCCCTTCCCATCAAACACAGGGCAGAAGACCAGAGTCTAGGATGCTAGTACTTATGTCTGGGACCAGCATCCTAGTATATGGTCAAGTTGTGGCACACTAGGGACACCTAGAGAGCAATAGAAAAACTAAGATATGCAAGTGTGCATTCCCTTCCCCAGATGGTGCCACCAAGTAAGTATTGGGAGGGGAAAGAGAAAATTATGCTCAGCCTCTATCTTTGGTAAAAACCGGGGTAGGCTATAGATAGTTAAATTCAGCGTTCTCATCCTGTTCAGGCCTTCTTGCACCATTTCATGGACAGATGGCCCTGCCTTTTGCCATTATATTGCAGAGACTTCAAAAGGTTTTTTGTCGATTTTACAAATGCATTGTAGCATATACTCCAATGTTACAAGGGGGGTCAAAAAGTGGCCAAATTTATGGTAGGAAATATTTGAAAGGCCCTTTAGTAACCTAAATCTTATTCTTGGCTACCCACCTAAAATCACTTTGCATTTGGGTTTTACAATGTATAAGCACACGAAAATGCATAAACTAATGGTTTCATGAGGAGGTTCCAATGTTGAGCATTGGTGGCAAGACTGAGCCACTTGGAGAATGACTGCTGCTTACATACCACCTGCTAAAATAGGGTAGTGGTTAGAGCTTTGAACTCACAATCAGAAGAACAGGAGTTCAAGTCCCTGTGCTGTTATTCACATCGCATATCAGGAGTTTTTTGTCAAACGATTTATAATAAAGTTAGCAATATATGTCAAACCTTTTGTCCTGAGCCAAGAGATCTTGAAAACAGTTTTCCTTTACATGCTTGGCAAAAGCAGCGGAGCAAAATGAAATGAAAACTTGAAAATTGACATAAAATGCTTTTTGATTCTCTGAAACCTCAAGCATCAAACAAGCCTAGAACTCTGTTACCCTGCATTGTAAGTCCAGTGTTCTAACCACTACCCTATTCTGGACAGATGACATATAGGAGGTAAAGTCTCCAACTCATTCAGATCACCAAGATCAGGCCTTACTTATACATCACGGTTAGGTCAACTCACTTACACATGGTTTCTGAGAATAACTGCCCCCATTTGGTGTTTCACTTATACCCTCAGGGACTACTTTCCTTCCCCTTCCCATCAAACACAGGGCAGAAGACCAGAGTCTAGGATGCTAGTACTTATGTCTGGGACCAGCATCCTAGTATATGGTCAAGTTGTGGCACACTAGGGACACCTAGAGAGCAATAGAAAAACTAAGATATGCAAGTGTGCATTCCCTTCCCCAGATGGTGCCACCAAGTAAGTATTGGGAGGGGAAAGAGAAAATTATGCTCAGCCTCTATCTTTGGTAAAAACCGGGGTAGGCTATACATAGTTAAATTCAGCGTTCTCATCCTGTTCAGGCCTTCTTGCACCATTTCATGGACACATGGCCCTGCCTTTTGCCATTATATGGCAGAGACTTCAAAAGGTTTTTTGTCAATTTTACAAATGCATTGTAACATATAATCCAATGTTACAAGGGGGGTCAAAAAGTGGCCAAATTTATGGTAGGAAATATTTGAATGGCCCTTTAGTAACCTAAATCTTATTCTTGGCTACCCACCTAAAATCACTTTGCATTTGGGTTTTACAATGTATAAGCACACGAAAATGCATAAACTAATGGTTTCATGAGAAGGTTCCAATGTTGAGCATTGGTGGCAAGACTGAGCCACTTTGAGAATGACTGCTGCTTACATACCACCTGCTAAAATAGGGTAGTGGTTAGAGCTTTGAACTCACAATCAGAAGAACAGAAGTTTAAGTCCCTGTGCTGTTATTCACATCGCATATCAGGAGTTTTTTGTCAAACGATTTATAATAAAGTTAGCAATATATGTCAAACCTTTTGTCCTGAGCCAAGAGATCTTGAAAACAGTTTTCCTTTACATGCTTGGCAAAAGCAGCGGAGCAAAATGAAATGAAAACTTGAAAATTGACATAAAATGCTTTTTGATTCTCTGAAACCTCAAGCATCAAACAAGCCTAGAACTCTGTTACCCTGCATTGTAAGTCCAGTGTTCTAACCACTACCCTATTCTGGACAGAGGACATATGGGAGGTAAACTCATTCAGATCACCAAGATCAGGCCTTACTTATACATCACGGTTAGGTCAACTCACTTACACATGGTTTCTGAGAATAACTGCCCCCATTTGGTGTTTCACTTATACCCTCAGGGACTACTTTCCTTCCCCTTCCCATCAAACACAGGGCAGAAGACCAGAGTCTAGGATGCTAGTACTTATGTCTGGGACCAGCATCCTAGTATATGGTCAAGTTGTGGCACACTAGGGACACCTAGAGAGCAATAGAAAAGCTAAGACATGCAAGTGTGCATTCCCTTCCCCAGATGGTGCCACCAAGTAAGTATTGGGAGGGGAAAGAGAAAATTATGCTCAGCCTCTATCTTTGGTAAAAACCGGGGTAGGCTATAGATAGTTAAATTCAGCGTTCTCATCCTGTTCAGGCCTTCTTGCACCATTTCATGGACAGATGGCCCTGCCTTTTGCCATTATATTGCAGAGACTTCAAAAGGTTTTTTGTCGATTTTACAAATGCATTGTAGCATATACTCCAATGTTACAAGGGGGGTCAAAAAGTGGCCAAATTTATGGTAGGAAATATTTGAATGGCCCTTTAGTAACCTAAATCTTATTCTTGTGTAAGGGTTTGTGGCCTTACGGACCTGGGGGGTTCGGGTCTTACGGTTCGAAAAGAAAGAGTAAGACAGTATTCCAAGTGTATGCCAACGGTTAGTTTTATTTCTTATTGTACACTCACGGCTGCCGGATGATGTCAAAGAGGCAGCTAATATTAAGAAATAATGGTTTACATGGTGTGGAGGCCAGAAGGGCCTCTGACGTAGCGGCTGAGCCCTGGGCTTTATATACGGACCCAGGTGTTCGTCGTCAGATGTCCCCACAGACCCAGATCAGTGCTGCCACCTATCCGGAACCTGAGGAACATCCGACGACTCGACTCACCCGCCACGTCAGACGGTACCCAACTCCTATGGTTTAATAACGTGTACCTCTACACCACTCCCCCAGACATTTAGGAGGGTGTTATAGTTATAATAATATTACTAGGATAACATTTCTATATGTCTAAACCTTTAGTAATAGAGGTACAACCATAGGTATAACATTAACACCAAATTGAGTATGAATCGAATGTCATATATATATTCGATAGTGAATGTAGTTACAAATAACGATTAGGATGTTGAAATATTATACGAATTACTTGAATAAGTGACAGTTGTGTGAAACGGAACTGTTAGATAGATTACTATACCATATAATATCATATTATATCTATGGTATAATTAATAAGACAAGTAATATGAATCGTATACATGTGATGATGACAGTTATATGTAACGGAACTGTCGATAATAAATAAATCACATAATAACATCCGTATGTGTGTTTGTAGTTATTAACACCACATTTAAATATATAGTCTTGAAGAAGACTGTTATAGTAACTTCACTATATAATGACATGTCGTATATTATTAACATACGAATCCGTTAAGGATTCCGTGAGTAGTACGAATAGGACCATTTATACCATACACTTGAAAAGAAAAGAAAAAAATCACGGTGTAGTAATGAATATAATAATAATATATTATCACCGTGTACCTAATAACCTTTATAGCACCAGATCAATATACTTATTATACAATTTGTCTCGCAGGACAATAATGTGTGTTTTCTGGTGAAGTTTAATGGATCTTATAATATGAATACCAATAATAATCAGAGATCCGTATCAAGAAATGTCTATGTACCCGTATCATAATATGTATCTAGTGGATATGCACATACATATAATATTATAGAAAAATAGAAATATGACATTATATACAATATACAGAAATTATAGATGCTGCTGGAGTCTTCTGCTGTAATCCTCCGGGTACTAGTAGGTAGGTGTGGTCAGCTAACCACGGGATGGACGTGCTAAAGTTTATGGTTTCCATATATAGAGTGAACACGGTAGATGAATTTGGGGCAGCTACCCACAATCCTCTAGTAGTGCTAAAGTTTATAAGTAAATCCGAATGGCGTAGAATGTAGAATAATAGTCCGGATGTGTCAACTATGTAGAAAACGTAATCCTTTTTTAAGTTTAGTTGACATAAGTAGAAAATAGTCCAGTATAGGTTGATCCGGAAGTAATAGTAGTAGTTGGTATAAGTCCATTCGGGAGTATAGATGAGTTGTAGAGGTAAATCGTAAAGTCCATCCTAGTAAGTGGTTAGCACGGGTAACAGCAGGAGTCTGGAACTGGTATCCGGATACATCTCACAGCAGCAAGTCTACTATCGGATTGTTCATGGAAGAAGTTATAAATCCGAATAGACTATTCAGGGTGCAATAAGGGTTTTACAGCCTGAATTATACAATAGACTGGTCATAAGAGGAACCCGGAACACATACTATAGGTGTTCATACACTAGTGAAGAAAACATTCGCAGACCTACAGGGTTCCGCAAAGACTATATCTGGTTATTTGGTGATGGAGAAAAAAAAATTATGGGAGAAATAACCCGTAGCATGCTTAAGCGGATTTCTTAGCATGCTTCTTCTTAAGAAGAGCTAGAGCCGACTCGGGAGTGCCGTCCCACTCGTCCAAGTCGAATCCGAACACCCTCATGAACTTAGTGTTCAGGTTGGTGTTCCGAGTAATCTCCTCTTTTACACGTTTCTCCAGCACGTGTACATCCATAGCTGCCTTTTCTTGGGCAGCTGCGGCAGCCTCCTCCTGGGCCTTCACATCGTCCCGGATGAGGGTCTCGAGGCGCTGCTTTTCAGCATCCGCGACCTCCTTCATACACAACAGGGTGTCGTTTAGGAGACCCTGATGGAACTCGGTCGCTTTTTCGCGAACACACTTCTCCCAGTGGGTGTAGATGGCCTTCTGGACATCTGCCTCCCCTTGGCGAGATTTCTCAAACCAAACCTCCGCATTACCGGTTTTAATGGTAATAGCGTCCTTTGGTTTCGCAGGTGCAGCGACAGCCTTGGGAGGAGTCGATGCGGCCTGTGGACCACTTCCGGGTTTAGGGCTTCCGGACACACCTGCCGTTGGTACACAGTAGGCAGGTGGTGCGTTCTGTTTCAATCCCATTTGCAGGTACATGTTCAACTGCTCCTGGGTAAAGGTAACTGGTGGGGCGGCTGGAGCGGATGCAGATCCGGCGGCAGCAGATGCGGTGGTCTTCTTTGGCATAAGGTGACCATCCTTTCCTACCACCAAGGTCTGGCTCTCAGGTCCAGGTCCCTGGTTTAAGGACGGAAAGTTTCGAGAACTAACTTTCCCAGGCTTAGATACGGCTCCAGCGTATCCGGCAGGTTCGGGCTTCTTAAACACCGGAGTGCCCTGAGCCTGCTCTGCGGGGTGCCTAGCCAAAGGGGACCTGGAACGGTCCCCTGCTCTGACTTTCGGTTTAGTGGTGCCCTGACCATTACCGTTGCCGCCACGGTTCTGATCTCTCCTGCTCCTTTCACGAGCTCTCTTTCCATCCTTTCCGGATTCCTCGCATTTCTGCCAGAGAGACTCGTGCATGTCCAGTTTACCCTTTCCCGGAGTCAGGACTATCTTTGCTCGGAGTTTCGAATCCTTGGTCTTCGGAACTTCGCAGAGGACTTGGTCCCCTGGTAGGATCTTAGACCAAGCATCCTCGCTCAGACTGTCGAACTCCTTCATGAGTTCCTGATGAAGCTCCATGATGCGCTTCCGTGCCCCGTCCAAACCTTCTGCATGGCATTTCTTCTGGTGTCTAGCCAGATCACTACGTCGGTTGTATTGCACCTTCGTAGTACACTTCTTGCCCTTCTTACCATAACTCGGATCACAAATGTAAACCGGGTGATGGTGGAAGTGGGCCTCTACCAGATGCCGTTGAAACCGGGCTGGAGTACTCCAGGTCCGGATCGTGACATCACTCGCATCCTGGCAGATAGAGAAGGGACAGGACTTTTGGTTGTCACCGTACCACTTCTCTAAAGCCCAACGCAGCTTCCTCCTCTGGGTATAAGTGTAATACCCTTCGGTGTGGTTTAGCATAAGCCACATCTTTCGATAGGCTTTGCTCGGATTGGGGTCCTCGTCCGAAAGACGCATCCAATCTTCATCGTCTGACTCATTATTTTTGTTGACTGAGTCCGGGCAGGCATAGAGGGTAGAGCCGTCCTTCTTTACTCCGTACGCACAGTCGGAGAAGCACGTCGGAATCCGGGATTTGAATCCGGACTTGGCGTTAGCCCAGCGTTCGGCCTCGGTTTGAGTTGATGGAGTGGCCTTCTCATCATACTCAACCGAGGACTCGTGCACAGACTCCTCGTCAGACGATTCAACCTCCATGGCAGAACTACCAGTGGCTGAAGTGCTGGGTTTCGGCTCAGCTCTAGCAGAATCCGGGAGATTCTTAAGCTTCCGAGCAGCGGACCTTCGGTTCTTGCTGACCTTCCAGTCTTCCTCCGGTTCCTGGGTTCCGGATGCGCTGGAGGTCGAGGCTTCTACCTGTGTGGTAGTACTGCCGGTGGCTGGTGTAGCACTGGCTGAACTCCTGGTGGCAAGTTTCAGGTCGGGGATAGGAGGTGCGGGTACTTCCGCGGCCCTCTTAGCCTCTTTCTGAGCCTCCCGTTCGGCAGTCATTCGGCGGACGAGAACCGTCCGAAGGGCTGCACCTCGGTCCAAACCGATTAGTGAACTGTTCTGGACGTCCACTAATTCTTGCTCGGTTATATAAATACCTTCATCCCACTGCTCGAAATTAGCAGCGGCCTCCCGATACTCCTTTGTGGTCCGGTACTGGGGCCGGGTAGCACAAGGGCGTGGGTAAGTCTGCCCCTCGGAATCCGAGACACAGCCTACCCAGTTAATGTTCGTAGCCTTGACGTTCCACAGGGACTTGTCAGGCTTCGGGTACGCTCCGAGCTCGAAGGCTCGGTTGGCTTCATACACTGCCTCGCGGAAGTCAGCGTCTACCATAAGTCCCCGTTGGAACCACGGCCAGTCTCGAAGCCACTCGGGAGGCGTCCTGGTCAGCTGGTCGGGAACCATAACGCCCTCGATAGCTATCCTAACCTTCGGGTCCAACCTGACTGGTGTCCCGTCTGCGTATGTCACTTGTGCCTGCAGTTCCGGGTGGACATACAGGTAGCGACCATCGTACTCTACTGGGAACGGGTCAGCCACTGCTGGCTTCCACTGGTCCTTCGAGCCGTCGACTTGTGTGGTCTCGGACTCTGTCGCTGCGGGTTCGGCACTCGCAGTCGCTCGGGATCCCTCTGGTGGGAGTGGAGATAGCATCTTCTCTGGCTCATTTAGTGAAAATGAAGCCAGTTTCTCCTCGAACGAGCGATCCATGGATTCCTCCACGTCCATCATCTCGCTCTCTTCCTGTGTAACAGGCGACAAAGCTTCCGGAAAAGCTTCTGCGGACGGAGTCAGCTTATCCGGGTCACCGGATAGCTTGGCTGCAGCTACGGATTCCTCAGCCATGACTGGGGAATCGCCCACGGGAGTAAACTACTCCTTTTTCCGGCTTTTACGGTGCCGGGGCCGACACAAGCGGAGTCTGTCTACCAGGAGACAGACTCTGGAGGAGCAGCGAGGAGTTTGCTAGCCGGTAAAATCCAAGAAGGGAGCGAGCTCGACCGTCTTGGACGTTACCGAAAAACAATATGGCGACAGGCCAGCATTCGTGACGTCATTTCCCCGTTGCGCGCGGGGTCACGAGAGGTCAGCCGAGACTGGACACTGTGACGTCATGCGGAAACGCACATGCTACAAGCGGTACATCAACAAACTGATTGTTTTTAGGTAATTATCGCTCACACCGATGACTCGTCTGGGGATTTAAGTGGAGATTATGGAAAGCTTAAGCAAATCCACCGGATTATCCGTCCACTACCCATTGGCACATCATGCGGCGGCGACAAATAAGCCTTTCGGGTCAGTTGTCATCCGTTCCTCTAAATGTAAACATTACACTCGTTGTGTATACAGGTTAGGTCACTGCAGTCCTCTGGGCAATTCGGGGGCTGCGGCGAACGTATCTCCCCTTCTCGGATAGTTCTTTATCGGACCTGACAGTCTGAAGAGCTTTCTCTAGATGCTTCTTAGCCTTAAAAACACCTTTCCTCTTCTTTTTGTCTTCACCTGCCGAGACTTTTTTAACTCCCCCACGCTTAATCGGTGTTGGCGTGGGTGTCACTGATTCGGAACACTTTTTAGGTCTACCACGACCACGCTTCACTGTAGTGTTCTTTACCTGGTCTATTATGCGATTCTGGTTCAGGATCTTTCCGGAACCTACACCATACATTTCTGTGGAGGTCTCCCTCCCAGACCATTTCCTTAATCTAGCCACATTAGACTTATAAAGTCGACCAAGGTCAGATTTGATAATTACGGTACAATCACTGATAACTTGTGTTATGGTGAAGGGACCATCCCAATTAGACGCTAATTTTATGTGTCTAAGTGGTTCATGTAATCTGAGGACTCTGTCTCCGGATTGGAATTTCCGATGCTTTAGATCGGTATCGTATCCTACTTTCTGCCATTTGGCACTTTTCTCCAAATCAATTCGGACAGACTCATATGCTTTTTTAAATCTGTCTCTCAAACATTCCACAAAAACTACATGGCAGGGTAGTTCAGGGTCCATCCCTACGACCCCAAAAACTAGGTCAGCAGGCATTATCAAATCCTCTCCGAATACTAAAAGGTTCGGAGTACAATTTGTACTTGAATGTACCGTACTGTTATAAGCATGTGTCACGAAATGACATTGCTCATCCCAGTCATCCATATGTTCATTAACGAGTGACTTTAGAACTTGGATGAGGGTTCTATTGAACCTTTCTACCAATCCGTCACTCTGTGGCCTATACGGGTTGGTTCTAGTCTTGCAAATAGCTAAGTATTCGCACATACCCTGCCAGAGATTTGATTCAAACTCTCTGCCTTGGTCACTGTGTAACATTAATGGTACCCCGAAACTTAGTACCCAACCTTTTACAAAGGCTTCGGCACAAGTAATTGCTTTGTGGTCCGGTAGTGGAAATACTTTAGTGTATTTCGTATAATAATCACACACTACCATCATACAGGTATTATCATTAGCGGTTGTATTAAATCCACTAATAATATCTACCCCGATTCTTGCGAATCTAACTCCGAAAAGTTCTTGGGATAGGGGAAGTTTGCCCATCCCGGGTCCGGGTTTGTTTTTACAACAATCCGGACAGGTGATTACCCATCTTTGCAAGTCCCGTGTCATGCCAGGCCAATAGTATTTCTTGGAAAGTCGTGCTAACGATCGTTTCCTTCCGAAATGACCACTGGTCCGATGTCCATGACAGAAGTACATAATGTCATGCCTCATAGCATGTGGTATCACCACTTGCATGATTCTCTCACCATTATTACATGGCTTCCAACGGTATAACACGCCTTTCCGGACTTCAAGCTCGGTCCATTGAGCAAGAAACCTTCTCATTTCTCGATTTTCCAGAGAGACCTCTGGTCTACCTGGGCGTATACCCTTTGGTACCAATTGCAGTAGCTGCGCAGTTATCGAGTCAGCTTCCTGGAAATGTCGTATGTGATCCATAGACCAATCCAGTATACTGGCAACTAGGGGTACGAATGGTCTTCGAATCCCTGCTAACACTGCCCTATGAGCTCCACAATCAGTACAATCCGGATTATCACATTTCCGAATTGGTATTCGAGACAAAGCATCAGCATTTAAATGCTTAACTCCGGGTCTATGCTGAATCTGTTGATGTTCAAGCCCATATTCGGATAAATGGGCTAGCCATCGGCCTAACATTCCTTCAGCATCTCGGAAGTTCAGTAGCCACCTTAAAGAGGAGTGATCCGTACGTAAAGTAAAGTTCGTTCCCCATAGAAAATGTTTGAACTTCTTGGTATATACGACTACTGCTAACAACTCTCTTTTGGTTGTGCAGTAATTGCGCTGAGTCTTGCTCAGTGTGTTGCTGGCAAAGGCAATCGGTACTTCTCTCCCATTTTGGACTTGCGAGAGAGCTGCACCAATGCTATCATTACTAGCATCAGTATCCAGTATGAAATGATCCGTTTCATTCGGATATTGCAATACAGGAGTACTCGTGAACAGGTCTTTTAGCTTTTGAAAAGCGGTTTCCTGTTCATGCGTCCAAGGAAATTTTTCCTTGGTACTTCCTGGAGTCCAGTTAGCTATTGCTTGTAATGGATAACTGACTCTAGAATAATTCGGAATAAATTCCCTGTAATAGGAACAGAATCCTAAAAAGGACCTCACTTCTTTGGGTGTTTTAGGTCTATTCCAATTCGTAACTGATTCGATTTTTTCCGGATCAGCCTTTATCCCTTCATCACTAATGATGCGGCCCAAATAATTTATGGACTTTCTAAACATGTGGCATTTCTTAGGTTTCAATTTGAGACCATTAGAAATAATACGTTCTAGTACCATTTTTAGGTTATTAGAACACTCTTCGAATGTTTTTCCGAAGACTATGACATCGTCAAGATATACAAGACATCTTTTCCACAATAAATCACTTAGAATTGTTTCCATCATTGCTTCAAATGTTGCAGGTGCATTGCACAATCCAAACGGCATTACGTTATATTGGAATAGTCCAATATGACTCGAAAATGCAGTTTTCTCCATATCTGAAGGGTTCATTCCCACTTGCCAATAACCTGATTGCAAGTCTAGGGTACAAAACCAACTGTTCCCTCCTAAGGAGTCAATGGTTTCGTCTATTCTCGGTAATGGATACGAATTCTTTTTCGTTATTCCATTCAACTTCCTGTAGTCTATGCAAAAGTGGATAGTACCGTCTTTCTTTGTTACCATACACACAGGACTACTCCATGGACTATTGGAAGGAACTATTACATCCTGTTCTAACATCTTGTTTATCTCATCTTCAGCTACTCTCTTTTTCGCTAAAGGTAACCGTCTATACGGTATCTTAAAGGGTGCAGCATCTCCAGTATCTATTTTATGTAATACCTTCTTTGTCGTTCCTAGCTTTTCACCAGGTTTGGCAAAGGCATTATTATACTGACAGAGCATACCATAGAACTCTTTCCGGTGTTCCGGATCTTCTAATGAAGTTTCTTCATACAACTTAAGTAAGTCTTCCGAAATTTCATCATCTCCTGTTACCTTTTGTAAGCTTAGCTTACTATCCGTTACAGTTTCCGAAAAGGTCACGTTTCCAAAAACTTGTCCCTTTTCCAGGTAGATAGTAGTGTTTCCAGTATTGGAGACAGGTACTACCGACCAGGATGCATTCGCTACTATTGTGTCTACAGAATTTAATCCGATACTTGACAAAGTAACTACATCCGGTTCTATCACTGCAGGTTTATTACGCATTGCAGGATCACTTCTTACAAGCACATCACAGGCTACTCCCGGGGGGATTCGCACAGTGTGTGCCACACTAGCCATACTGCTCACTTGTCTCAGTACACATCTAACCTTTACGGGATACGGGTATCTCACACTCAACACTCCTGTTTGAGGTTCCAACACAGCACCATACAGGGATGCGAAATCCAACCCAAGTATCCCCTCATCTGCTATATCCGCAACGGTGGCGCTCATGACATAGTCATGTATACCATCCAACTGTAGTTTCACACTAGTTCTACCATACGTTTGCAAGGTACTGCCGTCGGCCGTCTGAGCACTTCCTCCCGATTTGAGAGTATCATGTTCATCCGGTATAAGATCGTAGAACCCCCTGGAGATACAAGAGTGGCTAGCTCCCGTATCCACAAGGAATTCGGCAGATCTTCCGTTAACAGTAAGGCAAACATACCACCGCCTTCCGTTTAGAACAGAGGGCATGTCCGTGACGATCGGAACGTCATTTTTCACACCAGGAGTCGATCCACATCCTTTCAGGAATTCCAGACAAGGATGACCCGGGGGCAGGTGGGCACCACAGACCTTGGCTAATTCATAGCCGCCTGCTTCGTTACTGATATTGGGTTTCCCCTGTGCTCCCATGGCACCTGTTATATCAGCTTCCCTAACCTTCCGGGTGTCTACAACCACCTCGGTGTTAGGCGATCTTGTTACTACATGTGAACTATCATCACGGATGGTGATATCATGGCAAGATTTGTCACTGGGATCCCCTTCTTTGCCCCTCGGGAGATCCCTTTCTAGTTTTCCTCTGTACTTATCCCAGAGACACCCTCCTGTTTACGCGGGACAGGCTTCTCAGCCATACATTCGGGAGCAAAATGCCCCAGTTTCTGGCATCTGAAACATCTCCTTTGAGATTTGTCAACTCTTGGTCTCTTTAGAGCTTCTGTTAATCCGGCTATTAACGTTTCCATCATATTAGTCGGAGCAACAGTGGCTGCTACGGTTGGTTTCGCCGTAGAGGCTACACTGCCCGGTTGAGTTGATCCGGAAGCTGTTTTACCAGCGACAGATCCTCCTCTCCCTCTCGAATGAACCTTCCTATACCGCTTTTGTCGGTAATACTTTCCAGCTATCTGGACTGAACCAATATATTCTCCGTTTTCATCGGAGATATAGTCATACTCCTCATCAGCTTCATTCGATTCAACTGGAGCTAACTGGGAAGTATCATATACCGGAGCAGGTGTACCTCCGTATTGGAATGGAGCTGCTCTTACTGGACTAGGTCCAAGACCTACCAATCGTTTCTTCATGTCATGTCCATCAATTGCTATGAACAGGTCACTGAAGGAAGTGTCATCTTTCCAAGAATCCCAGACCACTTGCTTGTGATCCGGATCCCGCAATCCACTGTAGAATTGTATAAACAATTCTTGTAGATAGCAATCATCGTCATGAGCCCAATTTGGACGTGCTTTTGAAAGCAAGTCCTGCAGCTCCAAACCAAAGACTTTGTGTGATTCCTTAGGTTTTTGTGTTCTCTTCTTGAAACTTACCCATGGATCTTCTCTAACGATTGATCCAAATAGGTATGCGGCACATTCTACCAATTGGTCATAGGTACCGTATAATCCGTAAGCTGCTCTCCATTGGTTGAGAGCTACTTTTCCGCCTTTATTTAACCAACAGATCAAATATGGCAGAGCTTCTTCTTTTGTCCAGCCACTACAATTGACTTCGTCGACAAAAGCTTGATACCTGTCCTTCCATGGATCATTAGAATCATATGGAGGGGGTATCCGTGCCTGCCTACGTGCCGGATTATTACATCCGCATAGTCTATCTGCTTCTCGCATGCTCCAGTTCATGACTTCCATGCCGTCTGCTCCCTTTCGGTAGCAGTCAATGCCAAGGTTTTGGATACATTGGCTCCTATCAAAGATGGTTTGCATCCCTGCAGGCATAGAAGTTCTCCTATTTGGCTTCCTGCCATCTCCTCCTGATCCTGATCCTCCGGATCCGGATCCTCCTGGGCCGCCTGGAGGATTTCCTCCTGGTGGACCATTATTATTATAGCTCCCGGATGAACCGCCAGAGCATCCACCACTGTAACCGGCATTTCCAGAAGACGCATATCTAGGGTAAGAAATATTTTGATTCCATCCCTGGTTATAGCTATTACCATTTTGGTAATTACCACTTCCTGATGGATTATAATTATTTCTATATCCATAGGAAGATGTTCTTGGTTGATACATACCGCCATTAGCATTGTCTTGTGGCGGGTTTGGTCTTAGGAAACGTCCATCAGTAGGACCATTACCAGAACCCGGAGGTGGATTCGGTAATCTTGGCCCTGCTGGTGTACTGTGGCCGGGTTGGGGGAAATATGAAGGTGGTGTCAACATATGCCTCATTGGTCCGGGTGCTCTTGGTTGTGCCACGGGTGTATTGTTATTAGTCCCAGTAGCACCATCGTGAGTTGCTTTAATTTTGTGACTCAAATCTGGTATGGCTGGTGCCGGACCTATCGTATCCAGCATCGGGGTTGCTGGTTTAGGTGCGTTCCATTTACTGCGGTATTATCCGGTTTCTTGTAGATTCCGGATACTACATTCTTGTCAGCCCCATCATCAACGAATGGGCTGTATCTAATTGGGGTTGCATCTTTGGATGTCTTTCCCAACATTGTAGATACCACAGCTGGATCTATATTGCCTATAGTTAACTGGGCGGCTTCTACATATTTATCTAGAGTTATTGCAGTAGTCTGCAATTCCTGAAGCTCATTTGTGAGTTTCTGTCTATCCTCCTCCAATTGTTTATTGTAAGCTATAATGCCTACTCGGATGGTTTCATTGTCTTCAGCTTGTTTACTACACTGAAGTTTCAATTTATCCAACTCGTCCTGATAATGGCGAATTTCGGATTCGAATTTTGCCTTATCAAGGTTTAATTGGTCGTTCGTATCTATGTATGTTTGGATACGAATGTGCCTATTATCATATTCCTTGTTGAATGATTCTCTCATGGAATGAAGTTTTAATTCTTCATTCTCGAGTTCCTTCATGTACTCACTCCTTCTGGCTTCGAATTCCTTTCGCATGCCGGTTAGGTCTTCTTCCAACTGAAGTTTTTCATGGAATACTTCGTCTTTAGCTTTGACCAAGGTATTTAGGTTCTCGTTCAAAGTTACATAAGTTTCATTCAACAACAGGACATCCGGTCGTTTGAATTCCTCACCTTCCGGTACCGCATAGGTTAAGTCGCCGTCTATAGCGCTGTAATCTAATATTGGTAATTCGGGCCTGGGTAATCTATAAGGTAGTTCTCCGAATGTTACCCTTTTTGGCATTGGTGCCGGATGTTCTGGGTTAGTACTACCACCAACTTCGAACATCGAATTACTTAACTCGTCAACAAGTGATTGTTGGCCTATTAAGTTACTCTGTCTCTGTATAGACTGTTCGCGTCATACAGAGTCTGGCAGATTCTCCTCACTATCATTATAGTGGGGTCCGGGATCTCTCCAAGATGCAGATTCCGCATCTTGCGAGTTCAAATGGGTTTGGAGCATTAATGATCCATTTCCATTCTCTTGGGCAATCGATTGCCCTGCTGGGTTAGCTTCCCTGAGGGTGTCTAACCCATGTACCAGCCGTTCGGACGTTATAACGTCCGGGCTATACACCAGAATTAACTGGTCACGGCACCAGTGTAAGGGTTTGTGGCCTTACGGACCTGGGGGGTTCGGGTCTTACGGTTCGAAAAGAAAGAGTAAGACAGTATTCCAAGTGTATGCCAACAGTTAGTTTTATTTCTTATTGTACACTCACGGCTGCCGGATGATGTCAAAGAGGCAGCTAATATTAAGAAATAATGGTTTACATGGTGTGGAGGCCAGAAGGGCCTCTGACGTAGCGGCTGAGCCCTGGGCTTTATATACGGACCCAGGTGTTCGTCGTCAGATGTCCCCACAGACCCGGATCAGTGCTGCCACCTATCCGGAACCTGAGGAACGTCCGACGACTCGACTCACCCGCCACGTCAGACGGTACCCAACTCCTATGGTTTAATAACGTGTACCTCTACACTTGGCTACCCACCTAAAATCACTTTGCATTTGGGTTTTACAATGTATAAGCACACGAAAATGCATAAACTAATGGTTTCATGAGGAGGTTCCAATGTTGAGCATTGGTGGCAAGACTGAGCCACTTGGAGAATGACTGCTGCTTACATACCACCTGCTAAAATAGGGTAGTGGTTAGAGTTTTGAACTCACAATCAGAAGAACAGGAGTTCAAGTCCCTGTGCTGTTATTCACATCGCATAACAGGAGTTTTTTGTCAAACGATTTATAATAAAGTTAGCAATATATGTCAAACCTTTTGTCCTGAGCCAAGAGATCTTGAAAACAGTTTTCATTTACATGCTTGGCAAAAGCAGCGGAGCAAAATGAAATGAAAACTTGAAAATTGACATAAAATGCTTTTTGATTCACTGAAACCTCGAGCATCAAACAAGCCTAGAACTCTGTTACCCTGCATTGTAAATCCAGTGTTTTAACCACTACCCTATTCTGGAGAGATGACATATAGGAGGTAAAGTCTCCAACTCATTCAGATCACCAAGATCAGTCCTTACCTATTCATCACAGTTGGGTCAACTCACTTACACATGGTTTCTGAGAACAACTGCCCTCATTTGGTGTTTCACTTATACCCTCAGGGACTACTTTCCTTTCCCTTCCCATCAAACACAGGGCAGAAGACCAGAGTTTAGGATGCTAGTACATATGTCTGGGACCAGTATCCTAGTATATGGTCAAGTTGTGGCACACTAGGGACACCTAGAGAGCAATAGAAAAACTAAGATATGCAAGTGTTCATTCCCTTCCCCAGATGGTGCCACCAAGTAAGTATTGGGAGGGGAAAGAGAAAATTATGCTCAGCCTCTATCTTTGGTAAATACCGGGGTAGGCTATAGATAATTAAATTCAGCGTTCTCATCCTGTTCAGGGCTTCTTGCACCATTTCATGGACACATGGCCCTGCCTTTTGCCATTATATGGCAGAGACTTCAAAAGGTTTTTTTGTCAATTTTACAAATGCATTGTAGCATATAATCCAATGTTACAAGGGGGGTCAAAAAGTGGCCAAATTTATGGTAGGAAATATTTGAATGGCCCTTTAGTAACCTAAATCTTATTCTTGGCTACCCACCTAAAATCACTTTGCATTTGGGTTTTACAATGTATAAGCACACGAAAATGCATAAACTAATGGTTTCATGAGGAGGTTCCAATGTTGAGCATGGGTGGCAAGACTGAGCCACTTGGAGAATGACTGCTGCTTACATACCACCTGCTAAAATAGGGTAGTGGTTAGAGTTTTGAACTCACAATCAGAAGAACAGGAGTTCAAGTCCCTGTGCTGTTATTCACATCGCATATCAGGAGTTTTTTGTCAAACGATTTATAATAAAGTTAGCAATATATGTCAAACCTTTTGTCCTGAGCCAAGAGATCTTGAAAACAGTTTTCATTTACATGCTTGGCAAAAGCAGCGGAGCAAAATGAAATGAAAACTTGAAAATTGACATAAAATTCTTTTTGATTCACTGAAACCTCGAGCATCAAACAAGCCTAGAACTCTGTTACCCTGCATTGTAAATCCAGTGTTTTAACCACTACCCTATTCTGGAGAGATGACATATAGGAGGTAAAGTCTCCAACTCATTCAGATCACCAAGATCAGGCCTTACCTATTCATCACAGTTGGGTCAACTCACTTACACATGGTTTCTGAGAACAACTGCCCCCATTTGGTGTTTCACTTATACCCTCAGGGACTACTTTCCTTTCCCTTCCCATCAAACACAGGGCAGAAGACCAGAGTTTAGGATGCTAGTACATATGTCTGGGACCAGTATCCTAGTATATGGTCAAGTTGTGGCACACTAGGGACACCTAGAGAGCAATAGAAAAACTAAGATATGCAAGTGTGCATTCCCTTCCCCAGATGGTGCCACCAAGTAAGTATTGGGAGGGGAAAGAGAAAATTATGCTCAGCCTCTATCTTTAGTAAATACCGGGGTAGGCTATAGATAATTGAATTCAGCGTTCTCATCCTGTTCAGGGCTTCTTGCACCATTTCATGGACACATGGCCCTGCCTTTTGCCATTATATGGCAGAGACTTCAAAAGGTTTTTTTGTCAATTTTACAAATGCATTGTAGCATATAATCCAATGTTACAAGGGGGGTCAAAAAGTGGCCAAATTTATGGTAGGAAATATTTGAATGGCCCTTTAGTAACCTAAATCTTTTTCTTGGCTACCCACCTGAAATCACTTTGCATTTGGGTTTTACAATGTATAAGCACACGAAAATGCATAAACTAATGGTTTCATGAGGAGGTTCCAATGTTGAGCATTGGTGGCAAGACTGAGCCACTTGGAGAATGACTGCTGCTTACATACCACCTGCTAAAATAGGGTAGTGGTTAGAGTTTTGAACTCACAATCAGAAGAACAGGAGTTCAAGTCCCTGTGCTGTTATTCACATCGCATATCAGGAGTTTTTTGTCAAACGATTTATAATAAAGTTAGCAATATATGTCAAACCTTTTGTCCTGAGCCAAGAGATCTTGAAAACAGTTTTCATTTACATGCTTGGCAAAAGCAGCGGAGCAAAATGAAATGAAAACTTGAAAATTGACATAAAATGCTTTTTGATTCACTGAAACCTCGAGCATCAAACAAGCCTAGAACTCTGTTACCCTGCATTGTAAATCCAGTGTTTTAACCACTACCCTATTCTGGAGAGATGACATATAGGAGGTAAAGTCTCCAACTCATTCAGATCACCAAGATCAGGCCTTACCTATTCATCACAGTTGGGTCAACTCACTTACACATGGTTTCTGAGAACAACTGCCCCCATTTGGTGTTTAACTTATACCCTCAGGGACTACTTTCCTTTCCCTTCCCATCAAACACAGAGCAGAAGACCAGAGTTTAGGATGCTAGTACATATGTCTGGGACCAGTATCCTAGTATATGGTCAAGTTGTGGCACACTAGGGACACCTAGAGAGCAATAGAAAAACTAAGATATGCAAGTGTGCATTCCCTTCCCCAGATGGTGCCACCAAGTAAGTATTGGGAGGGGAAAGAGAAAATTATGCTCAGCCTCTATCTTTGGTAAATACCGGGGTAGGCTATAGATAATTAAATTCAGCGTTCTCATCCTGTTCAGGGCTTCTTGCACCATTTCATGGACACATGGCCCTGCCTTTTGCCATTATATGGCAGAGACTTCAAAAGGTTTTTTTGTCAATTTTACAAATGCATTGTAGCATATAATCCAATGTTACAAGGGGGGTCAAAAAGTGGCCATATTTATGGTAGGAAATATTTGAATGGCCCTTTAGTAACCTAAATCTTATTCTTGGCTACCCACCTGAAATCACTTTGCATTTGGGTTTTACAATGTATAAGCACACGAAAATGCATAAACTAATGGTTTCATGAGGAGGTTCCAATGTTGAGCATTGGTGGCAAGACTGAGCCACTTGGAGAATGACTGCTGCTTACATACCACCTGCTAAAATAGGGTAGTGGTTAGAGTTTTGAACTCACAATCAGTAGAACAGGAGTTCAAGTCCCTGTGCTGTTATTCACATCGCATATCAGGAGTTTTTTGTCAAACGATTTATAATAAAGTTAGCAATATATGTCAAACCTTTTGTCCTGAGCCAAGAGATCTTGAAAACAGTTTTCATTTACATGCTTGGCAAAAGCAGCGGAGCAAAATGAAATGAAAACTTGAAAATTGACATAAAATTCTTTTTGATTCACTGAAACCTCGAGCATCAAACAAGCCTAGAACTCTGTTACCCTGCATTGTAAATCCAGTGTTTTAACCACTACCCTATTCTGGAGAGATGACATATAGGAGGTAAAGTCTCCAACTCATTCAGATCACCAAGATCAGGCCTTACCTATTCATCACAGTTGGGTCAACTCACTTACACATGGTTTCTGAGAACAACTGCCCTCATTTGGTGTTTCACTTATACCCTCAGGGACTACTTTCCTTTCCCTTCCCATCAAACACAGGGCAGAAGACCAGAGTTTAGGATGCTAGTACATATGTCTGGGACCAGTATCCTAGTATATGGTCAAGTTGTGGCACACTAGGGACACCTAGAGAGCAATAGAAAAACTAAGATATGCAAGTGTGCATTCCCTTCCCCAGATGGTGCCACCAAGTAAGTATTGGGAGGGGAAAGAGAAAATTATGCTCAGCCTCTATCTTTGGTAAATACCGGGGTAGGCTATAGATAATTGAATTCAGCGTTCTCATCCTGTTCAGGGCTTCTTGCACCATTTCATGGACACATGGCCCTGCCTTTTGCCATTATATGGCAGAGACTTCAAAAGGTTTTTTTGTCAATTTTACAAATGCATTGTAGCATATAATCCAATGTTACAAGGGGGGTCAAAAAGTGGCCAAATTTATGGTAGGAAATATTTGAATGGCCCTTTAGTAACCTAAATCTTTTTCTTGGCTACCCACCTGAAATCACTTTGCATTTGGGTTTTACAATGTATAAGCACACGAAAATGCATAAACTAATGGTTTCATGAGGAGGTTCCAATGTTGAGCATTGGTGGCAAGACTGAGCCACTTGGAGAATGACTGCTGCTTACATACCACCTGCTAAAATAGGGTAGTGGTTAGAGTTTTGAACTCACAATCAGAAGAACAGGAGTTCAAGTCCCTGTGCTGTTATTCACATCGCATATCAGGAGTTTTTTGTCAAACGATTTATAATAAAGTTAGCAATATATGTCAAACCTTTTGTCCTGAGCCAAGAGATCTTGAAAACAGTTTTCATTTACATGCTTGGCAAAAGCAGCGGAGCAAAATGAAATGAAAACTTGAAAATTGACATAAAATGCTTTTTGATTCACTGAAACCTCGAGCATCAAACAAGCCTAGAACTCTGTTACCCTGCATTGTAAATCCAGTGTTTTAACCACTACCCTATTCTGGAGAGATGACATATAGGAGGTAAAGTCTCCAACTCATTCAGATCACCAAGATCAGGCCTTACCTATTCATCACAGTTGGGTCAACTCACTTACACATGGTTTCTGAGAACAACTGCCCCCATTTGGTGTTTAACTTATACCCTCAGGGACTACTTTCCTTTCCCTTCCCATCAAACACAGAGCAGAAGACCAGAGTTTAGGATGCTAGTACATATGTCTGGGACCAGTATCCTAGTATATGGTCAAGTTGGTTACGTCTTTTGGGGAGAAGCGCTAACGGGGCGCCATTTTCGCTTGTAAAGACTTTCGCATATTCACCACCGGAACCAGGGACACACTTCCGATCATACCGTTTCTCCCCCAAATGGTTCACGGGTCAAGTTGTGGCACACTAGGGACACCTAGAGAGCAATAGAAAAACTAAGATATGCAAGTGTGCATTCCCTTCCCCAGATGGTGCCACCAAGTAAGTATTGGGAGGGGAAAGAGAAAATTATGCTCAGCCTCTATCTTTGGTAAATACCGGGGTAGGCTATAGATAATTAACTCTTCTTCTACCAAACACGCATTTTTGCGAGTTTTTGCTCTTTTACCGGACGCGCATTTTTGCGAGTTACTCGCCGATTTTTGGCCGATTTTTCCCGATTTTTGAGCCTCTCTAACTTCCTCAAAACTCAGCCCAATCCCATGATTTTTTTGGGCTGTGCTCTATGTTATATTATCTCTCGGTAATCCAAAGCACTGGCTTCTATATCAATTTCCCTTTAGATGACAGAGATGTCAATATAGATAAGTTTTACTTTTTCTCTACTATACTTTGAGCAATATTAAGAGGGAAAATGTGGAAAAAAATGAAAGGAATCATTATTTTTTGGGTAAAAATTGTCTTAGGGCAGTTTTTCACAAGGAAAAAGATGGGAACAAAATTGAGACCATATTTTGATGCATTATGTGAGAAATCTTGGTTTCCATAGCAACATACAGCCTAGAAATCACAACATTTGTTACTTTTGTTTACTTTTGGTTGCCATGGCAACCAAAAAAGAACGTTTCCTCTAAAAATCTTTCTGATGATAAAATGTGATAAATAGTTTAATTATCCTACCCATGCAATTTATTTTATTATGCTAGTGACTTTTTTACTGAAATATGTCAATTTGAAAATCGATAATATTACATAGTTTCAATATTAGCAAATCATAATAATCTGCTCATAACTCTGCAATGAGGGCACATATTGGTTATTAGGTGTTCCTTACCATTTGATCATTATGTCCTGTTCAGTTTGGCATAAATTCACTTTTCCTTGGACTATCTACAAAATTCTTTCAGTTCCTGAAAGCTTATTTCATTGTCCTCATGTATAATTTCATTTCTAATTCATCTTCAAAAAATCTGGTTTGGGGGTAATAATATTTATGGGGAATCTGGTAGAAGAAGAGTTAAATTCAGCGTTCTCATCCTGTTCAGGGCTTCTTGCACCATTTCATGGACACATGGCCCTGCCTTTTGCCATTATATGGCAGAGACTTCAAAAGGTTTTTTTGTCAATTTTACAAATGCATTGTAGCATATAATCCAATGTTACAAGGGGGGTCAAAAAGTGGCCAAATTTATGGTAGGAAATATTTGAATGGCCCTTTAGTAACCTAAATCTTATTCTTGGCTACCCACCTGAAATCACTTTGCATTTGGGTTTTACAATGTATAAGCACACGAAAATGCATAAACTAATGGTTTCATGAGGAGGTTCCAATGTTGAGCATTGGTGGCAAGACTGAGCCACTTGGAGAATGACTGCTGCTTACATACCACCTGCTAAAATAGGGTAGTGGTTAGAGTTTTGAACTCACAATCAGAAGAACAGGAGTTCAAGTCCCTGTGCTGTTATTCACATCGCATATCAGGAGTTTTTTGTCAAACGATTTATAATAAAGTTAGCAATATATGTCAAACCTTTTGTCCTGAGCCAAGAGATCTTGAAAACAGTTTTCATTTACATGCTTGGCAAAAGCAGCAGAGCAAAATGAAATGAAAACTTGAAAATTGACATAAAATGCTTTTTGATTCACTGAAACCTCGAGCATCAAACAAGCCTAGAACTCTGTTACCCTGCATTGTAAATCCAGTGTTTTAACCACTACCCTATTCTGGAGAGATGACATATAGGAGGTAAAGTCTCCAACTCATTCAGATCACCAAGATCAGGCCTTACCTATTCATCACAGTTGGGTCAACTCACTTACACATGGTTTCTGAGAACAACTGCCCCCATTTGGTGTTTCACTTATACCCTCAGGGACTACTTTCCTTCCCCTACCCATCAAACACAGGGCAGAAGACCAGAGTCTAGGATGCTAGTACTTATGTCTGGGACCAGTATCCTAGTATATGGTCAAGTTGTGGCACACTAGGGACACCTAGAGAGCAATAGAAAAACTAATACATACAAGTGTGCATTCCCTTCCCCAGATGGTGCCACCAAGTAAGTATTGGGAGCGGAAAGAGAAAATTATGCTCAGCCTCTATCTTTGGTAAAAACCGGGGTAGGCTATAGATAGTTAAATTCAGCGTTCTCATCCTGTTCAGGCCTTCTTGCACCATTTCATGGACAGATGGCCCTGCCTTTTGCCATTATATGGCAGAGACTTCAAAAGGTTTTTTTGTCAATTTTACAAATGCATTGTAGCATATAATCCAATGTTACAAGGGGGGTCAAAAAGTGGCCAAATTTATGGTAGGAAATATTTGAATGGCCCTTTAGGGAGTGATCATTTTTTAACAACAGGGGGGGGCTGGTGGGTTTGCGCGCGGACGCGCGAAAAAAATTTCGACCCCCCCCTCTCGAGGGGGTAAAATTTTTTCGACCCCCCCCCATAAGGAACAAAAATCGCACGCGAACGTCCCCTTTTAACCTATAGTAACGCGCGGGGTTTTCCACTGAAAACAGGTGAAATTATTTTGACCCCCCCCATCAGAGGTATTGAAAAAATTCTGACCCCCCCCGGTCAAGGGGTTGAAAAAATTCTGACCCCCCCCCCCTCAAACCCACCGGCCCCCCCCCTGTTGTTAAAAAATGATCACTCCCTTAGTAACCTAAATCTTACTTGGCTTGTCTGATGCTCGAGGTTTTAAAGAATCAAAACGCCTTTTATGTATTGTCAATTTTCAAGTTTTCATTTCATTTTGCTCTGCTGCTTTTGCCAAGCATGTAAATACTTGGAATTTTGTGATTTTTTCAACTGCCTCAGATGGGCCAACTTTTAATATCTCATTTCCAATCCACCCAATTTAGAAATCAAATGACTGTGATAAACATCATAAAGAGTTTCCTCCACTTTTAAACTAGGTTTTCTGAACTCTCACGGAGGAACAGAGATAAGAGTTCAGGAACTGAGCTATTGGAATAGGCGACATCGCGGCGCGGGAAAGTTCTCCTGTGAATGAGCGTGTGCGATTGGTCAAAGTTCCGAGGACGAAGTGGGCAGAAATAATTTGCGTCCTGGCAATATGTCGTAATTTATCGGATTTGGGAGAAAACTATAATTTTTTTCACAGATGAGGAAATTGATTTACATTTGACAATTCACGTTCGTTTCTGGCATAATTTATGTATGCCATCTGTTTTGATTTGTTCGACTTTAAGTCGTAAATTTGGTATTGCGATACGATTTATGATACTGAGCGCAGTTTTCAAAACATTGAGTTAATGGTGAGGTAAGTTTTCCTAATTTTACAAATTATTAACAAATCTACAGTGAATATTAATATGCTATGATTGATATACGAAATCCTGGTGTTCAGTATACACTCATCTCTTTCGCTGTAGTCAATATAACAGAGAAATCAGCTTTGTTATGTCAGGACTTCTGTTGAGTCTGTCTGTTTACGCCTGAATTGTGTGCATGCATGGACTTGTCATTTGATCTCACGGCTGTCATAGTCACAGACCTGAGCCCCCAATGCCACTTCGCAAGTATGTGAGTTGGGCGCCGATCCAACTAGGCTGTCACTGAGCTTGATCAGCTCAAAACAAAGGCTCCCTATCATGTACACATGAAGTGTCTTGAATAGGCCAATAGAACTCATATTACAGTTTACCGTCCACCGCCCGCATGCATTTAATTTTTCTCATGAGAAAATTTCATTATTTATTATCTAAAAAAAAAAATTGTAGAATTTCTCAAAAATATATTTGGATATGGTAGGAATGAGCAAAGGAGGGCATATTTGGTATCAGATTAAAGCTTACAGTGCAAGGAATGTCAATAACATGGTGGCATATACAACCTGGAGATTTCCAGGCAGTGCTACCTATATAATGAATAATGAAAAAATGCCTCATCAATTTTCAAAATGGCTCGGACGGTAAACTGTAACCTGAGTTCCCATGGCCATAGATTACGGCATCGGTACTGATAGTTTTATATCTTTTTATTACATTGCAATACAAAAATTGTCACATCTTTCTAGCCGATCAACGCGTCCCTTCCTTAGAAGTCGGCCCGACTACATCTTTTAATTCGTTGTGCCCCTTTTCAGAACTTTCAATTTCAAAAGAATACACATTCACTCCCGAGTCCCACTATGACTATGATTATCTACGCCTATCAATATGCACTATCCCAGTCCAACTCGAAAACCCAGCAGCACTGTCAACGCTGTTAATGAGAGTGTTATTTCTACCACCATTTCTCTATCAGTATCATACAGTGATAGTCACTGATCATAGATAGTGACGGTTTCATAGTGACACACACTCACTGTTAGTGTTACTGACATATTTGTTGAAATTTAATATCTACCTTCAGTTTGAATCCTGACAAGTATTCCTATAAACTCTAATAAAGAATAAGAACCGATTTTACAAAATGACCCCACCCCCCTAAAATATCGGATATGTATGTGGAATGATGTGTCCCGATGAGCAATTACCCGAATTGCCCATATTTAGTTTTGACTTCCCCCTCATCAGGCTCATGTGAAGGTTTATTGGGGTCCCCCTCCCCTGCCCCACCAAGGAGCTCTTTTTAAAAATTCCTCGCCACCTACCTCTTTTATCTAACTAGCCCCCCCCCCAAGGATGGCAATAAATGGCTTGGCTCGGGCCTAAAGTATGACTGGTAAATATAGTGGTGGATCCACTGCCACAAATTTCTTGCGAATATGGTAGTGTCTGTGGCGAGTATGTCCAAGAAGACTCGCAAAAATCAAAACATCTTGATTTCTGCGAGTACTGTCATAAGATGCTCGAATGTCGCATGAAACTGTCGCAGCAGCAGATACGCTGTTGGAACAATTTCTGCGAAAACACACGCACAAGTGCAAGGCACAAGTGATTCGCAGCAGTGGATCCCCCACTTATGTCATGTGTTCATTACAGTTTGTGAAAGAAGGACGTGGAAGAATTAATCTACTGCATGGCGTTCACTGGAGCCAGTGCTTCCCTTGGTGAGTTTTATAATTTTGATGTGTATAATTATGTTAAATTCATTAATATTGCTCATTTCCTATGTTGATAGTGCCCAGTAATGTGTTATTAATTATGAAAGATATTAGGCAACGTATACCTGCATTTCTTCCCTAGTGAAATATGGGATTAAACTTGTACTAAACCATCATTAAATAGTGCTTTATAAAATCTCTACATAACAGATGGGGAGTTGTCTCGGCTCAGGGTAGAAAACCATGCATTAACAGAGGATCTTGCACAATGTCAGGTGAGAAAACTTGAAAATACATTTTAATTAAAAACTTTATAACCATACTTGCCATCAAAATTATTCTCTGATAAGATCGTTGATACATTTCAAATCTGATACCATACTACTTCTAGTATAAGGTGAACGCACCATGGCACTTGGATTATCTACTTGTAAATAAAACAAGATTTACAAAAGTGATATGCTGTAACTTGTAAACTAATTGATCGAGTTTCAAAATTCAATAATATGGATAACTAATAGCACCCCGCATATAAGGCGCACCCTGAGTTAAAGGAGAACCTACCTATAGTGTGCACCTTGGGCATAATTATCATCACCATTGTACTTATTTAAACAAGAAAAATGTGGCAAGGACCACGGATAGGAGTTGCCACTCTGCGGCCGACGTGTGACGTCACAAATTGCGTCACAAGGTGACTGTGACGTCACTGACAAACCGAAAACATAATGAAGTTGCTACGGTCGCTGTGCTCCCAGGCGCTACGCGGCTAGCAACTCCAAAAAAAAAACAGAAGAGCAGATTCTCAAGTGTAAGGCACACCCCTAACTTTGGCCGATCCTATAAGGGAGTGGTCATTATTTATCAACAGGGGGGGGTGGTGGGTTACGCCCCCCCCCCTCGACAGCAGTCAAAATTTTTTGCGCCCCCCCCCTGCGCCGGAGGTGTGGAGAGTTTTCGCGCCCCTCTTTGATCTATAGTAGCGCGCGGGCTTTTTTGCTAAAAAGAGGGTGAATTTTTTTAGCCCCCCCTCGGGAGGGGTCTGAAAATTTTACGCCCCCCCCCTCAAACCCACCATCCCCCCCCCTGTTGATAAATAATGACCACTCCCTAAGGCGCAGTTGGAGTCCATCCTTGAATATAAGCCGCACCTTATATGTGGGTATTACGGTATATATAAATTATTTTAGAACTTTTACATACTCTTACTTGAATGCATTGTTGAATTTTTTGCTGTAACATAATTTGAACAGGCTGACAAGGAGTTTGTGTGGTCACTATGGAAACGTCTACAAGTTGCCTCCCCCGACATCACACAGGCCATTGGTATGGTGGTGCAGCGGTAAGTACTTTCAGCAATAGATATAGCTCTCCTAAATTACCACAAAATTCTGCCTTTGTAAACAGTATTCCTTGTGTACAAGGTTACAAATTTGTATTCTCATTAACCTTGGCACTGTCGCATTTTCATCTACAGCTATGAGATAGGAATTTATCAGCTTGTAACTTAATTGTACTAAAGAGACATTTGATTGTAGAAATGTGTTTTTAAATATTAACAATTTATTTTCAGGGAGAAAGAGAAAGCCGAATACAAAGACCGAAAGGTGTTGGGAATTCTAGCCGCGAAGGATGACCGTATCGATGAGCTTCAGAAGGTTATCTCTGCACAGAGCTCAGAGGTCTCCACCATCATTTCCAAGTATGTATAATAAAACCGTTATTGGCTCAGGGACCACCCTGAGTCTATACCACCGGGTAGGTGGTGGCATTGGAAAAAAGTCAGTTATACAATTTTCAATCTCAATTTTCTACAAGAAACAAAGCATGTAAACAATTAAAATTACCATACATGAGTAGTTCATATATCAGTCTTTAGTTACAGTTAAGAAAAAAATTCAAAAATCCATCCATGAGTTCATACAAAATTAACTAAAGAAAAAAGTCATTTCATAAAAATATCTTCTCCAATCCAGTCCTCAATAGGTTTACCTCCGGGCTGGACTTTTCTCTCTTTGTTCCTATGTGTTTCAAAAACAGCATCTTAAAGTGAGACGGTTTAGACGCCTTTCAAAAAACGCGGGAAAATTAACCCTGAGCTCTCTGTGCCAATGTACATCGTTGAATTATTTTCCTGTTTTTTTGGGGGTTTTTTTTGTTGGTTTTTTTTTTTTGCCTCCATCAATTAATAGAAAATCATTTAACATTTTGGGGAAGAAAAAGTTTGAAAAAATAAAATGTTATTACTCTGTAATTTTCAAACGTTTCATAAATGATACACTAATGACTTGTCATTTGTTACTCCTTCCAGGAAAATGGAGTTGTCAGAGAGCGTCAGTCACCTGATGGCAGAGAACGAAGATCTCAAATTCAAACAGAACCAGCTGCAACTCAAGGTAAAAACATCGCCACCATCATTACTCTAGTATCCCATATATTTAACTGAAAAAAGAATAGACTAAGAATATATTCCTCATACATACAAATCTATACCAGCCACATCCTAAAAAAAAAAGGGAACACGTGTTATTCGAAGATATAGATTTAGCACATACACTGTTGATTAATTCACCCAATTTATCTCCAGGTTGACGAGTTTGAAAAACGAACAAAGGAACTAGGTGAAAAGGAAGGTAAGGATAATACATTGTACATCAGGAGATATTATTTTAGCATTGCCCAATTTAGCTATCCTATACCCTAAAAGATAATATTTGCCAGTTCTAAAGCTATGTGTGTTCATGTCCATATTCTTCGCTGTCTTTCTCTAATAGACTTGGCTCGATCACTGACAAAAAAAGAGGAAGAAGCCGACTTGCTGAAAAAGGACAAGGATGATTTGGCAGCAATACGAGACTCGCAGAAACAACGACTCAAAGTAAGTTTATGTGTTTATAATCACGGTTTTTCTCAAATTCTGACTCAGATTTTTTTAGAAAAAGAAAACACTTCATTTTGTATGAGATGCCTAACTTAAAGTAGAAGAAATGAAAATATCGGCATTATTTCAGTGTCTAGATATGTGTACATTAATGTAGTATATTACTTATTCCATAGACTCTTGAGGAGCAGCTACAAGAGGCCAGGGACGACTACAGCCGCACTGTGAAAGAGGTAAGGCATATCCAGAAAGTTTTCTGAGTATCCTTACAAGATTTATATTCCCTTAAATATCAGATTTCATGAAGGAATACCCTAAGAGCTAATTGGTGAATAGAATAAATGCCTGTAAATGAAATATTTAAAGAAAATGACATTTGGACCATCTCACTACCCCATTCTTGATTACTAATCCCATGAACTCTTCTTGGAAAGAGTACTGGAACTTACTGGCATATACTGTTCACATTAAACAGTCAATCTGACACATAAATCTCTCCACCATATTGAGCCTAGATTGACCCAAGGCCATGATGTCTCACTTAATTCTAACATATTGATACATATTGGTCTTTCAGAATGCTGACCTGAAGAAGAATGTCCATGCACACGAACGCGTCATCCACGAGATGCAGCGAGACTTTGATCACAAGGACCGGGAACTCGAGTCTGTTAGGTATCTGTTGGAATCCTTTAACCACCGGAGCTAAGGATCTGTACTTGTATATTTTGGTTGGAACATATCATGGACTTGAGAGAACTGGTAGTCAGCATGGAAATGTTCATAGATATATAGAGAGTATTCAACTTAGTTGCTTAAACTCCAGATGCCAACAATATGTTATCTTAATTTGTGTCACTAGGCAGGACTCGACTGCATGCTAGTGATCTTATAATGACACTACCGTAATCTCCCGCGTATAAGGCGCACCTTGCGTATAAGGCGCACCTAGAGTTGAAGAATATTGTCAAAAAAATCAAAAAATCATAACTTTGGTTCTACTGAATGGATTTTCAAAATTCAAAAAACTATGTGTAGCTAGGGTCCCCCACACCCCCTTGAAACCCCCTCTGTCATTTTTTTGAGGTAAGGGGAGTGTAACATATCAAAAGAAAGCTCTTGGTGTCCCCCTTTCGGATCCAGGAAGTACTAAAACCTCGCGTATAAGACGCGCCTTATACGCGGGAGATTAGATATCCATGGACACAGGGGTTGAGAGCATAATGCATTGGATAAAAATCAACACGGCAACATGTCACCATCCGTAAAAACGGCGACACACACAATATTCCTGGCACCTATGTAGGGGCACCTACCTGGTAGTGGTAGGCCCAACAGTCTATTGCAAATACTAAGAAGACTACCCGGCTACCCTCAAACAGACTGGTTGTTTCTGCTCTTTTACTTCACCGATGATCAAATGTTGTTGTTTTTTTAATCAGTTAATTAAGAGGTTAGGGTAAATGTATATTTAGAAAAAAAAAATTTCTCCCAGCAATTTTGGGCAAATACTATATAACACTGCTTAATGCTGTTGTATTTCAGGAAGGAGATGTCTGAGTTATGGGAGAACCACAATCAGCTAACGGACCACGCCAGTCAGCAGGCGCACCTCATCCAGCAACTACGCACACTTCAGTCGGACACACAAAAAAGTAAGAAGTTTAATCCTCAGAGAATAAGCCTGGCATGATCCATGAGTGCAATCCTGGTGAGTTATTTGCCCAGGCTGCATTAATGCATCATGCCCAACAATGGGCATGATGCATTAATGTGGTATTTAAAGTCTTATATTACTGGATTACAACACATGTAGTAGTGCAAATAATGCAATACTGGTAGTTTCATGCCCTGTGTTCATGAGATATTGTAAATATATTTCATCCCAAAATATCAAGTTTGCCTTCTTTTTTTCTCACCTAAGTGATGAAGAACCAAGAGGATGCCTTTTCAATGGAGTCTTCAACAATATATAAAGTAAGTTTTTTTTTTTCACGTTTGTGAGTGATTTGCTTGAAACCCCTCTCTAGCATCCTGTCTAATAGTGTGTGAGCGAGCAATGCATGAATAATAAATCCTTACCGTGTATTTGCACCTTCCGATCACTTGCTAGAAGTATCTTTATTATATATTATGATACTATCTTTTGTAGATTTTTGTTGATTTTTAAGATAACATTCTACTAGTCATTTCAGAAAAAAAATCTTCAATAAGTACTACACAAATGATAAGCTTTCAAATCATTTATTATTGGCAGACGGCTTGAAACCCGTCTGCCATCATCTACCAGTAACCAATTGCAGCCACGCCATTTCTAAAGATGCAATTTAGACTTGATCCTCGTCTCTTATCCCTTAGCCAATTATTCATTCCTAGCTATAGGACTCAAACATTGAAACACTAGGAAAATCAACACTTCACAATTATTCCCATCAGGCAGTGACGTAGCAACTCCAAGTCCTCGTTCTGAATACCAACTTTCCATAGTCATTTTTAATACTTTCATAAAGGCAATTCAATGACAGGTACCGGGGTAGGTTTCATCAGAATTGGTAGGCAAAGTTGTTACTGCTACCGTTTCCCTCTACATATCATTCTCGTTTCGAGGAGAGAAATGATCTTCATTCATTTGGTGGTTCACCTGATAAAGCTATACAGCACCGCAAATTGGCTTTCCTGAAAAAGAGAGAAGAAAATAAAACTAAATTCATTTTCTTCAACAAAATCCTGTGTTGTTTCCTCAGTATCTTTAATCAGTGTAGAAATAATCAGACCTCTCATTTCTGTATTACATTCTGTATTTAGTAACAATTCTTTACTCACCTGCAGCATCCTTGCTGAATGGATGTTAGGCAGGACGTGCAATCAGAGCACCTACAGTTATGATAGCAACTACAACCATCAGAATGTTGTATGGTAACCACAAGAACCATTATCAACACTAACCTGGAAAACCACAACATGTAAATGTTATATACAATAAAACGTATAACAATTTAGGCTACATAAAATTGATGATCAGCTTTGCAGACAGCGCCCACCCACCTAAAAACGGTCGCATTTACTCTTTTTAATCATCATTCTCTAAAAAAATACCTAAAAGAATGCGCACCCCTTAAAAAAATAATAAAAATAACCTCCTTTATATCCTCACCACCATTGTGGTACTTCTACTTGATCGATCTTCACGATTCAAACAGTTTTTGAATTCCCATAATGTGTTCTATATCATCCTAAAGTAGGTCAAGTGATCATGTAAATGGTTGATATGCTGCAAGATGAATAAGTAGGAAGCATATTTTGCAGGGTATTGGAGTGTAAATCAAAACCACTACAGCAGATACAAGAATAAATGCTGAATAAAGTAAATATGAAATAATAAAATTAAAAAGCCAACTCCCTCATTGATTCAAGGAAGGGAAAAAATAAAAAGTTACCTCCCTCATTGAAAAAATATCATATAACAAATAAAATAAAAAGCCTCCCTCCCTCACCACATTTTTTCAAAAAGTGTCCGCAAAGCTGATAATCAATTTTATGCAGCCAAAGGTCAGAATTATTTTTTGCACATACAATGTACATGTAGCACATTCAAAAACCCCATACAGAGAATATATGTAGGTTCTAAAGAATATTCTATTTCTGATGGCCTATGACTGTATCATCTTATAGTATTATTTTATGGGTATAAAATAGAAATATTGAAAGTTTAGAACCTGGAAGTATTACTGTACTGTATAGGCCAGTTTAAGTGCCAGCACGCTCATCAATTTCAATTAGACTCTACCCCTGGCCCTCATTCAAGACAGGCGCTAATTCAAGACTTAAATTATAGTGCATTTTGAAATCTCCACACCCCTGTGCGCTTATTCTTGACCGGCACTTATTCAAAACCAGGCGCTCATATAAGTTAATACGCTATCTTAAGGAGTAGAAATAGAGCAGACATCACAGGATATTTAAAAAGAATGAACATGTAATATAGATCCGGGTCTAGTGACGGGTTTAAACGGGGGGGGGGGGGTATGCCCCCTATTTTGTGCCAGTAGTTAAGAGTTTATTTCCCTCTTTTAATCCACAACTGTAGCAAAATACATAAGCCAAAATATAGGGCGAGCCCCCTCCTTTTCATGGTCGGTTACTTTAGGAAAGTGTTAGAATTTACTCATATTTTGAGAGGAAGTAGGTTCAGAAGTCTGCCTAAAGTATATTCGGAAGTCTGTCCACAAAGTCAGGGACAGTCCCTAAAAGTCAGGGAAAGTCACCAAAAGTCAGAGGAAAAAATCCACAAACTCTGAAAAAGCCAATGGAAGTCTTGAAAGGTTATTAGATGTCTCAAGATGTCCCCAGAAGTCTGGAAAGTCCCTTTAAGTCAAAAGAAGTCCCCAGAAGTACTGAAAGTCTCCCAAAATCTAGAAAAATCCCCCAAAGTCCAAGAAGGTCCCAAAAGTCTAAAGAAGTTCCAAAAGTCTGAAAGTCTGGAGAAGTCCCCAAAGGTCAGAAGAAGTCCTAATGTAAAGTAATAAATTCCTAAGAAGATGGAAAAAAGTCCCCAAGAGTCCGAAGAGTCTGGAAAAGTTCCCATAAGAAATCATGAGTGTGAAAAAATACCAAGGAGTCCCAAAAGTTCGGAAAGTTTTAGAAAAGTCCCCAAAAGTCAAAAGAAGTCCCAAATTTCTGAGGAAATTCCCAAAAGTCTCAAAACCTTGATGAAATCCCAAGAAGTCCAAAGAATTCACTAAAGTCTGAAAGACTGAACATGTGATATAGAACACAGATGTCTCTGGGTTAATATGAGTTGAGTTGATTTTGATGTTGCCATGACTGGCATTATGAACTCTATCTCAGTAACCATAAGGAATATAGGTCTGAAGGAGGGAAGATTACCTTGTTTTATTCATGCACCAATCCCATAGTGTTTTGAGGTTGAACCTCACTGCTAAAAATCTATTGGTGGATCACTGAATGTAGGTACTTACAAGTATAGCTTTTGAAGAAAGGATTAGAATAATACAATTTTGATCACATCATATAGATATGTTTGATAGCTTTTCAGATCTTTTTGAATCATGTTTATACCTTATCTAGATTCTGCAAAGTCCCCACTCAGATAATCATAGGCTGGATCTGAAACTGTGATCATACCTGTGGTCACAGTCCAGTGCAAAGGTAGCAGTGACTCTGCCCCTTCCTACAGTGCTACTCTACAGAGGCCGATACTATATGTACATTCCAGGTCTCTTGGGGCAATATTGGGCATGGGCCTACAGATTTGCTATTCGTACACCATAGCCAATACTCACAAGTGTCCAGGTTTTTCCAGTCCATACATGTGTAACCGTCGGGCGCAGCTACTTTGTTCACTGGCCTGTCGGGTTATCTGTCGATACTACATATCGAGTAACCAGATGTCAAATACAAGAGACTCAGTAATTCAGGTTTAGCAGACAGACTTTTATTGTCAACAGTTTTAACAATAGGAGCCGCGTGAGGGCTAGTGGTGATTGTATGTCGACGTACCGGTTGGTATCTGAGAAGTATGTGCTTGTTTACCTCATTCTGTGCCATTCTTGGACACAGTCACATTCTACAATCATCTTTGGTTGATCCTCAAGAAAGGCCATTAATCGTTTATGATAATACAAAAAGACATTCCGGTCTTGTAGATCATCTTTTTAGCTACCTGATACCTATGTGATAGCCCCCACACTATTATCAGGTATCAGGCCATTAGCATTCAACCTTGATTCACTTGCATCACGGGGTCACCGTATCTTACAAAACATAATCTCTCGCGTAGAAGGCGCAGCTCGCCTATAAGGCACACCCTTAACTCAGTAAGGGCTGGTTCGCGTATAAGACGCACCAAGGTCTCTGGAGTAAATCTTGCAAGACAGGTATGCGGAGCTCTTATCCAACAAAACTGCTATGTGATAGCCCCCACACTATTATCAGGTATCAGGCCATTAGCATTCAACCTTGATTCACTTGCATCACGGGGTCACCGTATCTTACAAAACATAATCTCTCGCGTAGAAGGCGCAGCTCGCCTATAAGGCACACCCTTAACTCAGTAAGGGCTGGTTCGCGTATAAGACGCACCAAGGTCTCTGGAGTAAATCTTGCAAGACAGGTATGCGGAGCTCTTATCCAACAAAACTGCCCTTATCCAACAAAAAGGTGTTGGGTAAGAATAGAAGCCTTGGTTGGGTTCTTATAAATATTGGCTCAAATAGCTATAGTAAAGGTTTTTGAATGTCTGAGTTCCTCATTGGGCCCCTAATTAACCAAACAAAAAAAAGCTATGGTAGAGAAATATTCCCATAATTGAAATAATATGGGCTCAATGCAACATGCCATACCTAATGGGACCCCGGCACAGTGTAAGGCCTATCTATGAAATCAGGATGCGAGGTGACTGCTAAATATACCCATATGGTGATAATATGTGAAATTACCATTTATGATTGATTATCATACAATTTTTGTCAGACATGTTCAGTATCAATCACACTTTTGTAATGGTTCGATCCCTATTCAAAATCATGACCATGACATTGGTGATCCATTAGAGGCACACTGCCCTGGGTACATGGGGTTTGTTATAGTTTATGTAGATTTGGTATCTGTCGTGACACATTGTTTCTCAATGAATACGGCCAGTTTAATATTCTAAGACTGTAGAAATCAGCATACTGTATTACATATTAGAGAAATAGGCCATGATCCATTGATCAATGCATCATGCCTTGTGATACACTTTTTGTCAGTATATTAGTCAATATCTGCTAGCACTTTTTAGTCAGGACAACAGACTGCTATAATTAATGTTTACACTTTATGGCCAGTATTATGATATATTTCATGTTAGAAGCAATGGAATACGGATGCCCCATAGGTTTAATATAGGAGCTCCGTATCTCACACCCCTATGAGATAACTCTAGCCCGTATCTCACAGCCAGTAAAAGAAGTCAAAATGATCATAAAACAGATAAATAATCATCTTTTTATGTCATTTTAAATGGTTTTTGAATATTTCTGACTAAGATAACATAAAATAAATACAAAGGTTCACTCGTAGTGGGAATGACTAAGGGTTAAACCTTAGTCATTCCCACTACTCGTAAACCTTTGTCTATATATTAACCCTTTCATGACAGTATCATGTTATAATGTTAATGCTTTAAAGACAATACAGTGCTGTAATTGATGTTAAAAAATTAAGGGCAGCATTATGCTCTAATGTTAACCATTCAAGGACAGCATTGTGTCATAATGTTAACTCTTTAATGCTTATTGCCATTACAGCTGTGCTGTATTTTCCTCAATGTTTACTTAAGTAACCCCTTAAGACTTTAAATCTTACAATTGTCCCCTCGTAATTCCATGTATAGAAATTCACTAATTTTCCATGAGACACGATTTATTTAGTAATAAGCATCACTTTTTATCATAAGAATTATCCCTGAGTGTTTGATGTGAGCATCAATATTAAAATCTGTTGATTGCTGTGCTTCTTAACTCATTCTATTGGAGTAATGATATTTTTAGAAGTGTGTGATACTGAGCTTACTAACTTTCACTTTCCAGCTGTATAGTGAACTTAAGTCAGAGCATTCCTCAGTCCTAGCTACTGAAAGAGAGATAAAGAAACAACTTATAGATTGCAAACAGGTTTGTCACTTGTAAACTTTGCACCTAGATTAATCCACTTAAGTTTATAATATTATAGAAAAAAAATTGTAAAAGAAATATCCCTCTTAAACTAACCTTAAGATTTTGACTTTTTAAAATATATACATTTCTTTATCATCAATGTTAGTGAAATTGAGATGCAACCCCTTGAATATAGAATGACATCTTGTTTCCAGCAACCTGCTTAGAGGGCCAACGCTAGAACTGCTAGTGAATGTAAATATTTCTATTGATTAACCTCAATTGTTTTTTTTTGTTTTAGAGGGTAAAAGAGCAAGACCATGTCATCACAGAATTGAGGCGACAAATACACGATGGCCAAAACCGGAGTGTCTCTACTCAAGCCTCGCTAGATGAGAAGGTGAGCTACAGATAATTACCGGTACTGTTAATGATCAAAGGAAAAGACAAACCCATTTTCATGATGACTTCTTTTGGTAGGCATTTTATTAAAAAAAGAGATGCTGACATACCAATGAGCACATCAGCTATTACCGTAAACTCCCACGTATAAGACGCGTCCTCTATGCCAAACAAATGCCTGGTGCGTCTTATATGATCTACTGAAGTTTAGGGTGCGTCTTATACGAGGGGTAATTTTACTATAAAATTGTACTGGATTTACAAAATTGAGCCCTAAGAGGTGTGTCTTATACGTGAAAATGCCTCTGCTGAGTTTGGGGTGCGTCCTATACGCGCAGCGCGTCTTCTACGCGGGAGTTTACGGTATAAGGGAGGGCAGCAAGCTTTTCTGATGCAGCCTATGACGTCACAGGAGACCAAATGCGTCTTAATGCAGAATACAACGCACTAGCTGTTCAAAAATAAATGCTGCTGATAGGTGTATTTTGAAAGGGGTTGCTTATTTTATTTGATTATTAACACTTAATAGATCCACCAAGTTACCCTATAAGATACGTGATCTGGTATGCTTTACTTTCATAGAAAAAAACAACTTTTGCAACAGCATGGGTGATATAACAATGCATCATCTGGTGTATTAGGTCTCTTGTGACGTCATAGAATGCATCACAGAAGGCTGCTGTCTGCCCTTATAATAGCAGATATGCTTACAGCTGTATCAGAATCTTTTGACACAATATAAAAACTACAAAATGAAGTCATATTGAAAATAGGTTTGTCTTTTCCTTTAATATCACATATACTAGGCATCCCATGTATAAGGTGTGCTCTCGCTTTGAAAGAATGCTATAAGGTGCGCCTGGGGTCATGTTTTAGGCTCTAGCAATGTTCTATATTATATTATTAGGCGATTTAAGTTTTACTATGGATCAATACCTCTATGCACTACGACCTCTATGGTACTTGAACTCGTCTTTTAGAAAGTCACCTTCAGAAAACTTATGTTGCCTGCCATTTCCACTGTTGTAAATGATTCTTCATAAAATTACTATGTATTGAAGGACTAAATTAGTTTTACCCTTTCCAATGTGCATTTCGAGTGCCAGAACTTGAAATCTTTTTTCAAATCGATTTTCAAATTTTTGGCCATTTTTCCAGTTCCTTCAAAAGATGTTAGTTTATATTAAATTATGTAACGGAACCCAGGAACTAGGATACATGCCATGGTTATACCATAAAATACTCTTGAAAACCTACAATAATGTGATGTAATTATTGACTATCATCTCTCAAGTTTTAATGCTATGTCAGGGCTCGACAAATCAGTTTGGAGACACTGTGCCCACTGGGCACAAGGGCAAAAAAATCTTGTGCCCAGAAGACAAGCTCTGTGCCCAGCATCTTTGCTTTCTATACTCAAAACAAGATGGTGGCATTAAAGTGCTAATTTTGTGATTGCCAGTGCAGAACCAGTTAGAAAGTTTTATCTAATAAATAAGGATGATGATGGGCACAAATGCACTCGGGAATTGTGTTGCAGTGTAGTGGAATAAGCATAAACCATGTCAATAAACAAAGGATAATACCATTTGGACAGCTGTGCCCATTGGGCACAACTTATATTTTTTCTGTGCCCAGTGAATTTTTTTTGAGTCTCGGGCATTGGGCACAGGGATTTGTCGAGCCCTGTATGTGAAGGGGAAATTGTCAGGCCATATTTTTCAGGGGCGTAGGAAAAGGGGGGGGGGCAGGGGGTGTGGGCCCCCTCAATCATAAAGGAGGTGGGGCCTGAGTATGTCTGGGCCTCCCAAATATTTGCCAAGAATTGATAATAAATTGAACAAGAAGCTAAAACTTTACATCTCAAATTAGATTGATATAGTAATGGGATAGGGAAAATGAGGACCTGGGCCTCAAATCAGATCTAAAATTCATCAAAAATTACTTTACTGAAGTGTTTCACTCTCACCCCACCATCGTTGTTTTGCTCCTTCAAGTTATTATGTAGAAGTACTGTGGGATATCAGTATGGGGCACAGTTGATCAAAAACTATTAACTTGAATCGTCTATCTGGGGATACCAGACACATTACCATTTTCAATGATGACCACATGCCAGAGCACCTTGTGTCTGCTCTGCCTGTAAGGTGCATCTTAAGGTGAAGCTTATCATATAAGATCGTATTGTGCAAAAAATCAACATACATAGTGACCCATATCTTAGCCATTTAATCAAAATAGTAGCTGTTTACCAAGCACGGAATCCTATGATAACCCTATGATAAAATTTATCAATATTTTGTAACTCAGTGCCCTATAATTATTCTATGGTCTTAGACAGACCATAGAATAGTTACAAGAACCATGTTCGCCGATGTTGAATCGCCCTTCTAGTGTAGACTTGTCATGACCAAGTCTCTAGCCTAGCCACATATTGCCCTTTTTTACTCATAGGATTAGACATAGGGTTGCACAGGGACCAACCTATCCTTTTAATGTTGGCTGTTAGTGCTTGGACAAAGAAAGTCTACTCACCCTGGATATAGCTGTGAAAACCCATTTTAACCCTTTAATGCACTGGTGTCTGTTTCTATAGGGGTATACATAGGGTAGCACATAGGGTTTATGATGCATTGATTCACACTGTGATCCTTACAGGATTAGCAGGCTGTCCAGGGGCCGCACATACTTCCCTATGGCCACCAGCACAGGTAGAGACACCCAATACCCCCCCCCCCCTCTAGGGCGTGTTTTAATTGTGTTTTTCACACCTCCCACAGCCCACATTACCTGTAGAGGCATCCTAAGGCGTGAAAACGCGGCCCTAACACGTCTTATTGCTATACAATCACTACCATAGCCCACATTACCTGCAGAGACGTCCTGAGCCGTGAAAACACAGCCCCCACACAGTTTAGTACCTGTACAATGCCAATAGACCCCTCTGAAGCCGTTCTACTGAGCCCTAACCATCTCACACAGTTTAGTACCTGTACAACGCCAATAGACCCCTCTGAAGCCGTTCTACTGAGCCCTAACCATCTCACACAGTTTAGTACCTGTACAACGCCAATAGACCCCTCTGTAGGCTCTGAAGCCGTTCTACAGAGCCCTAACCATCCCACACAGTTTAGTACCTGTACAACGCCAATAGACCCCTCTGAAGCCGTTCTACAGAGCCCTAACCATCTCACACAGTTTAGTACCTGTACAACGCCAATAGACCCCTCTGAAGCCATTCTACAGAGCCCTAACCATCTCACACAGTTTAGTACCTGTACAATGCCAATAGACCCCTCTGAAGCCGTTCTACAGAGCCCTAACCACCCCACACAGTTTAGTACCTGTACAACGCCAATAGACCCCTCTGAAGCCGTTCTACAGAGCCCTAACCACCCCACACAGTTTAGTACCTGTACAACGCCAATAGACCCCTCTGAAGCCGTTCTACAGAGCCCTGACAGTGGAGCACATTCTCATCGATTGCCAACAGTGTCCCTACAGGGCACAATACCACGCTTGTACAAGCTTGAAAGAACTATTCAAGAAACACAAACCAGAGGAAATATTGGGATATATGAAAGCCCTTGGGCTGTACAATAGCATCTAGTTGAAACCTGATGATTACTTCCCCCACATAGACAAATCATACCACCATTTCCGCTGATAGTGCCTATCAACCTGTGAAGCACAGGATAGCCACTTAGTGCCGCTAAAGTGCTGTAAAACACAAATCAATCAATCAATCAATCAATCTACAGAGCCCTAACCATCCCACACAGTTTAGTACCTGTACAACGCCAATAGACTCCTCTGAAGCCGTTCTACAGAGCCCTAACCACCCCACACAGTTTAGTACCTGTACAACGCCAATAGACCCCTCTGAAGCCGTTCTACTGAGCCCTAACCACCCCACACAGTTTAGTACCTGTACAGTGCCAATAGACTCCTCTGAAGCCGTTCTACTGAGCCCTAACCACCCCACACAGTTTAGTACCTGAACAACGCCAATAGACCCCTCTGAAGCCGTTCTACTGAGCCCTAACCACCCCACGCAGTTTAGTACCTGTACAACGCCAATAGACCCCTCTGAAGCCGTTCTACAGAGCCCTAACCACCCCACACAGTTTAGTACCTCTACAACGCCAATAGACCCCTCTGAAGCCGTTCTACAGAGCCCTAACCACCCCACACAGTTTAGTACCTGTACAACGCCAATAGACCCCTCTGAAGCCGTTCTACAGAGCCCTAACCATCTCCCACAGTTTAGTACCTGTACAACGCCAATAGACTCCTCTGAAGCCGTTCTACAGAGCCCTAACCACCGCACACAGTTTAGTACCTGTACAACGCCAATAGACTCCTCTGAAGCCGTTCTACAGAGCCCTAACCATCTCACACAGTTTAGTACCTGTACAACGCCAATAGACCCCTCTGAAGCCGTTCTACTGAGCCCTAACCATCTCACACAGTTTAGTACCTGTACAACGCCAATAGACCCCTCTGTAGGCTCTGAAGCCGTTCTACAGAGCCCTAACCATCTCACACAGTTTAGTACCTGTACAACGCCAATAGACCCCTCTGAAGCCGTTCTACAGAGCCCTAACCATCTCACACAGTTTAGTACCTGTACAACGCCAATAGACCCCTCTGAAGCCATTCTACAGAGCCCTAACCATCTCACACAGTTTAGTACCTGTACAATGCCAATAGACCCCTCTGAAGCCGTTCTACAGAGCCCTAACCACCCCACACAGTTTAGTACCTGTACAACGCCAATAGACCCCTCTGAAGCCGTTCTACTGAGCCCTAACCATCTCACAAAGTTTAGTACCTGTACAACGCCAATAGACCCCTTTGAAGCCGTTCTACTGAGCCCTAACCATCTCACACAGTTTAGTACCTGTACAATGCCAATAGACCCCTCTGAAGCCGTTCTACTGAGCCCTAACCATCGCACACAGTTTAGTACCTGTACAATGCCAATAGACCCCTCTGAAGCCGTTCTACAGAGCCCTAACCATCCCACACAGTTTAGTACCTGTACAACGCCAATAGACCCCTCTGAAGCCGTTCTACAGAGCCCTAACCATCTCACACAGTTTAGTACCTGTACAATGCCAATAGACCCCTCTGAAGCCGTTCTACAGAGCCCTAACCACCCCACACAGTTTAGTACCTGTACAACGCCAATAGACCCCTCTGAAGCCGTTCTACAGAGCCCTGACAGTGGAGCACATTCTCATCGATTGCCAACAGTGTCCCTACAGGGCACAATACCACGCTTGTACAAGCTTGAAAGAACTATTCAAGAAACACAAACCAGAGGAAATATTGGGATATATGAAAGCCCTTGGGCTGTACAATAACATCTAGTTGAAACCTGATGATTACTTCCCCCACATAGACAAATCATACCACCATTTCCGCTGATAGTGCCTATCATCCTGTGAAGCACAGGATAGCCACTTAGTGCCGCTAAAGTGCTGTAAAACACAAATCAATCAATCAATCAATCTACAGAGCCCTAACCATCCCACACAGTTTAGTACCTGTACAACGCCAATAGACTCCTCTGAAGCCGTTCTACAGAGCCCTAACCACCCCACACAGTTTAGTACCTGTACAACGCCAATAGACCCCTCTGAAGCCATTCTACTGAGCCCTAACCACCCCACACAGTTTAGTACCTGTACAGTGCCAATAGACTCCTCTGAAGCCGTTCTACTGAGCCCTAACCACCCCACACAGTTTAGTACCTGAACAACGCCAATAGACCCCTCTGAAGCCGTTCTACTGAGCCCTAACCACCCCACGCAGTTTAGTACCTGTACAACGCCAATAGACCCCTCTGAAGCCGTTCTACAGAGCCCTAACCACCCCACACAGTTTAGTACCTCTACAACGCCAATAGACCCCTCTGAAGCCGTTCTACAGAGCCCTAACCACCCCACACAGTTTAGTACCTGTACAACGCCAATAGACCCCTCTGAAGCCGTTCTACAGAGCCCTAACCATCTCCCACAGTTTAGTACCTGTACAACGCCAATAGACTCCTCTGAAGCCGTTCTACAGAGCCCTAACCACCGCACACAGTTTAGTACCTGTACAACGCCAATAGACTCCTCTGAAGCCGTTCTACAGAGCCCTAACCACCCCACACAGTTTAGTACCTGTACAACGCCAATAGACCCCTCTGAAGCCGTTCTACAGAGCCCTAACCATCTCCCACAGTTTAGTACCTGTACAACGCCAATAGACTCCTCTGAAGCCGTTCTACAGAGCCCTAACCACCGCACACAGTTTAGTACCTGTACAATGCCAATAGACTCCTCTGAAGCCGTTCTACTGAGCCCTAACCATCTCACACAGTTTAGTACCTATATCACTCCAGATACAGGTACAGCATTGTATTTGGCCATGAAATAAATTATTTGTCCTTAAAAGATCGCTAAATAGGCCTAAAATATCGCTAGGTTGGTACAATAGACTCTACACATTTTTATTAGCTGAGAGACCCTTAGACCACCTGTCATTTTATTCCATAAGGTCAGCGTGATGCACCAATGCATTTATTGTCCTTAAAAGATCACTAAGTTGGTGATAACTTTGTTCCCATTGTGCATATTTGAAAATAAAGACCGCCATGACGTTCGCCAGCTCGAGCTACCCTTTATCTATAGGTCACACTATGGGAAACTCCTATTATTAAGGGAGATACGATTTATTTTGTAAAACTGCCAGTTCTTGGACCTCTCTGTCAGTGCCTGGACTGGCGTCTGCCCCCGCGTCCCAAAAAAGCCTATATTTCGATCCATTCCTTCCTCAAACCTGCCCTTTTTCGCCGGTGACACTTAAAACAGATAGGTTTTGGCTGGAGGTAGGGCGCAGGTGGACCAGCTCAGGCCGAAAAGGCTGCAAGTCAAAAAAATTATTTCGCTTATTCTTTTCTGAAACAAATTTTTTAGGGGGGCATGTTCTTTAGGGGGACAAAACACCCCAGATTGATACCAAACATTCCATATCCACGCGTATTATTTGCATAATTAGCATAATTATGCAGTATCTTGCTACTGTTCAATATAATATAGATATGTTCCATTGGTCCCTTATAGAATTCATATGCTTGCAAGTATAAACTACTGACTGCACCTAGTGACTAGTGGAATCTGAACAGTAAAAAAGAAAGACCCCTCCTCTACCTTTGTATAGCATCAAACAAGTTGTTCAATGGAGGCAGCCATTGCTTGACCACATGCTTAAACCTTTTAGATCCAAATGCTAGGTACCAGTGCATTATCACTGTTGATAAGCTTTACACATCAATACCTGCGCAAGCCCTGTTTGTACTGAATGGATATCTTTCCATTTCTCCATTCTCTGGTGTTTGATTGAAAATGTTGACGTCATTCTGTGTTTTAACTTGTGTTTTAATCTGTGTTTTTATGGTACATGTATTGAGTTGAGGGATATAACAGGTTAGTGTTAGTGTTATGGTATGATAGTAATTACTCACTATTTGTCAGTGGTTAATCAATATAATTTTTATGTTAGTAATTACTCACTATTTGTTAGCAATTAGTCGAAATATGTCAGTATTCACTCACAATTTGTCAGCAATTAGTCAGTATACACCCAGTGACTAAGTATTGACATTAAAAAGATTAATGGCATTTTAATCATTTGTGCATCATGCCCAGATTTACATGATGCACTCACATTTTGTCAGTAATTAGTCAAAATATGTCAGAAATAATGCATGATTTGTCAGCAATTAGTCAATATATGTCAGTAATTACTCACTATTTGTCAGCAGTTAGTCAATATATGTCAGTACTTAGTCAATGAATATCAGCAATTATCAATACATGTCATTATTTACTCACAATCTGTCAGCATTTTGGTCAATACATAACAGAGAAATAGCGATTGATTCAATTGTGCATCTTGCCTTGACTGGTATTTGTCAAAATATGTCAGTATCTATGGACTATTTGTCAGCAATTAGTTAATATATGTAAGTAATTATCCACTATTTGTCAGCAATTAGTCAATACATGGTAGTAGTTACTTACATTTTATCAGTATTTAGTCAATATATGTTAGTAATTGTTCACTATTTGTCAGCAATTAGTCTATGTTAGTAATTGCTCACTATTTATCAGCAATTATTCAATATATATATCAGTAACTACTCACAATTTGTCAGCAATTAGTCAATATATGTCAGTATTTACTCACAATTTGTCAGCAATTATCAATACATGTCAATATTTACTCATAATCTGTCAGCAATTAGTCAATATATAACAGAGAAATAGCCATTGATTCAATTGTGCATCCTGTCTTCACTGGTATTTGTCAAAATATGTCAGTATCTATGGACTATTTGTCAGCAATTAGTTAATATATATGTTAGTAAGTATTCACTATTTGTCAGCAATTAGTCAATACATGGTAGTAGTTACTTACATTTTATCAGTATTTAGTCAATATATGTTAGTAACTGCTCACTATTTGTCAGCAATTAGTCTATATGTTAGTAATTGGTCACTATTTGTCAGCAATTATTCAATATATATTAGTAATTACTCACTATTTGTCAGCAAATAGTCAATATATATCAGTATTTACTCACAATTTGTCAGCTATTAGTCAATATATGTCAGTACTTAGTCACTCTATAACAGCAATTATCAATACATGTCAGTATTTACTCACAATCTGTCAGCAATAAGTCAATATATAACAGTTAAATAGCCATTGATTCAATTGTGCATCCTGCCTTGACTGGTATGTGTCAAAGTATGTTAGTATCTATGGACTATTTGTCAGCAATTAGTTAATATAATTATGTTAGTAATTATTCACTATTTGTCAGCAATTAGTCAATACATGGTAGTAGTTACTTACATTTTATCAGCATTTAGTCAATATGTTAGTAACTGCTCACTATTTGTCAGCAATTAGTTAATGTCAGTAATTGCTCACTATTTGTCAGCAATCATTCAATATATATTAGTAATTACTCACTTTTTGTCAGCAATTAGTTGATATATGTCAGTAATTGCTCACAATTTATCAGAAATTAGTCAATATATGTCAGTAATTACTCACTCTTTTTTAGCAATTAGTCAATATATGTCAGTAATTATTCACTATTTATCAGAAATAGTCAATATATGTCAGTAATTACTCACTCTTTTTCAGCAATTAGTCAATATTTGTCAGTTACTATTCACTATTTATCAGAAATAGTCAATATATGTCAGTAATTACTCTCTATTTGTCAGCAATAATTTAATATATTAGAAATTACTCACTTTTTGTCAGCAATTAGTCGAAATATGTCAGTACTTGCTCACAATTTATCAGAAATTAGTCAATATATGTCAGTAATTACTCAGTCTTTTTCGGCAATTAGTCAATATATGTCAGTAATTATTCACTATTTATCAGAAATAGTCAATATATATGTCAGTAATTACTCACTCTTTGTCAGCAATTATTCAATATATATTAGTAATTACTCACATTTTGTCAGCAATTAGTCGATATATGTCAGTAATTGCTCACAATTTATCAGAAATTAGTCAATATATGTCAGTAATTACTCATTTTTTTTCAGCAATTAATCAATATATGTCAGTAATTATTCACTATTTATCAGAAATAGTCAATATATGTCAGTAATTACTCACTCTTTTTCAGCAATTAGTCAGTAATTATTCACTATTTATCAGAAATAGTCAATATATGTCAGTAATTACTCACTCTTTGTCAGCAATTATTCAATATATATTAGTAATTACTCACATTTTGTCAGCAATTAGTCAACACATGTCAGTATTTACATACAATTTGTCAGCAATTAGTCAATATATGTCAGTATTTATTCACTTTTTGTCAGCATTCAGTCAATATATGCCAGTACCTCCTCCTATGTCGGTAATAATGCAGTGTTTGTGAGCAACTATTCAATATATGTCAGTAATTACTCACTATTTGCCAGCAATTAGTTAAAGCATAGTTTAGCATAGCACATAGAACACAGTTGCCCATAGATTATTTTAGGGCAATGCCCTATCCTTAGACATTTTTAGGAATTTTGAGGGAGTATAATTTTATTTGTCTAAACAGTACTCAATATGCTTTACCTTTACTATAGGAGATTCAAACATATGGCCCAGAGGCACAGATCGAGTATCGCCTTCACAGTATGCAGTCTGAGATCAATGGTCTCAAGGATAGGATCAAACACAAAGACAGGTAAACCACAAAGTCCCTTCTATCTGTGAAATAGATGTGATTTCAAAAGGAATTATGGAAAATACCGATGTCTCATTCAATTTGTATAGGACTCAGTATGGATGCCTTGTGGACCCACCATCTTGTATTTCACTGGTTGAGGTAAATCCACTGATAAGACATACCTTGATGGGTACCTTGTCCCTGGTTAACACCCACTTCCAGGGACATGCTGGTCCCATCTTATCAGTTTTTATCAGTGCACGTCGCCAGAACCAGCTGCAGACCTGCTTGTAGCATATATAGCAGGATTTCATACTGGTGTGAATTGAAATAAACAATAATTGAAATATTACTGGGAATATTTTTTTTTCATTTGGGAATGTACACAGAATAAATTTCATAATTTTGATGTATCAAATTCCAACACAGAATGATGCTTCATTTTCTATAGCTTTTGCACTTAAGGACTTCTTTCATAGCGATTCCTCCATCTTCACTTACAGAATCATAAATGGTCTAGAGACTGATGAAGTCCCAGCTATCCTGTCCCCTCTACCAAACCCTGACCACAGCAGTACACCCAGCAAGAGGTCCCTGTCAAGAAGAAAGCGGTCTAGATCACGGTCTAAATCACCAGAAAGCCGATCACGGGCTCGATCGTTGTCACCGAGCACGCAGCCTGGAGAACTACACCAGAAGCTGCGGCACTGTGAGAAGCGGTTAGAGGATTGTCGCGCACTTCTAAAACACAGGGTGAGTGGAAGGCATCAATTTCATGGCTATTTGGATTAAAAACTGCCAAAGCCATCAGATTTGCCACTTTACTTGATATGCAAGAGCTCCCATTTTCTGAATTTTCACTGACATGAAGGAATAGGAAATTCTCTCTCATATTCTAATAACTTTCTTAACGGATTTAAATTTCATGTTTATTCATATATGACAATTTTGTGAAGGTGATATTGGAATGTGGACTGATATTTAGAACACATTTTCACCCTTTGTAAAATTACATATAGAGATAGCGAGATAAACCAGACACAGTCAAGTACAGTTTAGAATTTATTACAATTTGTAGGCAGTGTACATACATCATAACATGGTAGATAATCTATCATTTGTAGAATGAGGTGTTGATAAAATGATAATTAACCTTCATTTTTGTAAAATTAGATAATGAAACATCTTTTAAGTTGTTCATAAGGGTCTAATATATTAATTTGCTCTTATATGCCTACAGACAACTGAATTGGAGGAGATACGAGGAGCTCACGGTCGTCGTCTGGAGCGACTCAAGGCACTGCAGACTAACCATAGACTATGTAGGAAACAGCTTAAAGCCCTGGAGGAGGAAGTCAATGGGTGGGTTTTAACGTTTGGTATAATTCTTTTAGAATTGTTGTAAACTTTCCATAGTTGACCCTGCATACCATAAACCAAAGGCTAATTGCAGCTTATGGCAGGGATGTGATTTCTCCAACACCTATAGGATTGTTGGCCAAAATTTGGCCGTCATGATTATCCAGATCCGATGAAAAATTGCTGTAAACCTTTCTCGCAAGGTCAGGCTGTGGCTTATATGAGGGTATTTGTCACTTTAAAACAATACTAAACTACTGATCAATACTATAGCTTACTTCTAAACTCAGGATGTGGCTTACATGCGGGAAGACGTAGACGAAAAGTAGATGTAAAGTTGTGATCCCTAAGTGATATTGAATGACTCAACTTGGATTTTTTCAAATAAATATCAACATGTGTAATAGTGTATATTCATAGGAGTGACCATTTCATTGCATTGTTTTGTTTCAGGCCAGTGAAAAAGCGAAAGAAGTTAAAGCGCAACACTGATCCAAAGGCCTTACAAAAGGAGAACAGCGATGCAGTGTGGAACGAGTTGACTTACTTCAAAAACAAGCACAAGAATCTAACAGTAGACAAGTGAGTAGTCTTTGAGATATCAATGTGGTACTTACGTAGGACAGTAATATCCTGTGTCCGGTAAACCAACCCTAGGTGCGGGTTGCCGGGTAATCACTGGCCCGTGATGTGTATCATACTGATCAAGCCAGGTGTGGCTGGTTGGTTCAAGATGGCAGGTGAGCACTTGTGGCTCAGTGGTAGAGCATTGGCCTCAAGGCCTGAGGGTCCGAGCTTCGAGTCCAAACACCATTTTTGCCATCTACAACACTTTATTCCTTCATAATTTCATACATGTACCTTAATATGTTATTGAAGTTGTATGAAGTAAAGTACCAGTAGCATATTTTGTCACATTTGCCAGACCCAGCAAAATACCCACTGGATACGGGTCTAGACTCATATTGAGCTATCGCACTCCAGATGGTTGGCAGTGCTGGGAAGTACACTGCCCTGGTGCAGAAGCGAAGGAACATAAACTTTGAGGCACCAGGCATTACTAAACCTTCCCTAATGTGTTTTTTTTTCTGCACAGGATGAACCTACAGGAGGAGGTGGACACACTGCGGGTACAGTCAGCACACGATGCTGCCACGATACACGAGCTGCGTACCTGTCTGGAACAGGAGAAGGAAGGTCAGTCAGAGCTTAGGCCTCAAAAAGGTTGTCTTTAGGTAGCAGGTTGAAAAAAAAATTAGGTTAGGGAGGAAAATTTATTTTTAAAGAACTTTCAAAGGTCAATTTTTGCACCTATTAGATGCAAAGTTTGGTGTGTGGGATCATGAGAAAAATTTCCATGTTTCAATAAGTGCCAAGAAATCAGTTTTTTTCCCCTAAAGTCCCATAAAAAATTAGGGTAGAGCCAAACAGATTGATTGAAATTTCTAGTTTTTCAATCCAGTGTTTCAGCTTTCCTGTGTAAAAAAAAAAGGGGGGAAAATATCTTTTCTCTCTTATATAGAGCTGGCGTTCCTGTTGGAGCAGCAGCGGCCGCAGTCACCGGATGTCGACCCAGAGGAGCAGCTCGAGGCGGCAGTCAGTGCCGCAGACAAAGCACAGGAGCAGCTCGCCTCGAGTCAACGACGGGCCGGCGAGCTGGTCGCACGACTCGCCCGGACAGAGGACGAGGCAAAGGCAGCCTCACGGGACAGAGACGCTCTATATGAAGAGAAGAGGTCAGTGTGAATCTGAAGGAATATGATATACAATTTATGTCAACTGAAACTGACTCTCCAAGTTATGTTATATAAAGTTATATTTCTCAGTTTTTTGGTGAAAGTGCATGTCCTTAAATGTCTATGAAATATCCAGCTGGTTCCTTTTGTTGCAACTGGAATAGAAAAAATATTATGTGAGAATCAGACATGCAATTTTAGATCTTTTTTGATAGAAGAAAAGGTTTGGAGTATAACTTATTGCTTTGGGCTGAGTTTTGAAAAGTGTGCATTTTAAGCAGCCTCTGGACAGAATAAATCTTTTGATTTATCCTCCTCGCATAGATTGATAAGATAATTTTGTGAAATGATGCACAAATCCTAACCTGTGATCGCAGCATTAGAATTGACCGAACAAATTCTGTTATTTCTCAGGGCATTGAAAGGTGAGGTGAACGCGCTCAGGCAGCAAGTGGCTGACAGAAGGATGGATATAACCGACCTTAAACGGGACCTACTCAGGTTGGTTTATGACATATACAAGTGTAATGAGAAAATGATACAACTGTAGGGGAATGTGATTTCCCCGCGCGCGATGTGCTGACTCTCAGGGGCCAGTCGTCGTGTAATCACATGTCCCCTCTCTGTGTCACCCCAGTCCAGGCGTAGGTGGAAGGTAGAAAATATTGTACGGGGAAGTAGCTCAGTGGTAGAGCAATCGTCTGAAGGCTGAGAGGTCCCGGGTTCAACTCCCGGTTTCCCTAAACATTTTCGCCGACCCCTACAATGGTAAGGAAACCCGGTGGTCCTGACCCGCGTGAGGGTGGGCTACGGAACTCGGTACCTGGGCTGGTGTGACACAGCAGGCACCTCGACCGCCTGGTACTTGTACCAGCAGTTGACCAGGGAATCTTGAATGCCTCGCACTACTTGATAAAGCCCAATCGTCTGGTTGGGAGGAGAGCTGGGTTGCTGGTCAGTGGTGGTCAAAGCTGGTTGGGGGCTGTGTAGGGGAATGTGATTTCCCTGCGCGCGATGTGCTGACTCTCAGGGGCTGGTCTTCGTGTAATCACATGTCCCCTCTCTGTGTCACCCCAGTCCAGGCGTGGGTGGAAGGTAGAAAATATTGTACGGGGAAGTAGCTCAGTGGTAGAGCAATCGTCTGAAGGCTGAGAGGTCCCGGGTTCAACTCCCGGTTTCCCTAAATGTTTACCCCGACCCCTACACAACTAAAGCATATTTTGTGAAGCACCGGGGTAGCAATATTGAACCAGACCATACCCTGTATATTCATTCTCATCAAAAAGATGTCCATTATCAAATGAAGCAAAGCAATTACCAGTAATAGCAATTCATAGATACAACATAAATGTTTGATGTGATTTATTTTATTGGCTAGGTAGAGGAACAGTGTCAAGTAATATTCTTCTTGTGAGTAAGTAATTCTAAATTTCCAGGACTCAACGAGAGTTACGTAAGAAAAAGAAGAAGGAGAAGGCAAGGCCAAACATCACAAGACAGGTGAGCTTTAACAATATTAAACCTCAGTGTGTAACTCTGCAACATGTAATGACAATGTTACTGCCCTTAAGGGGTATTAAAAGGATAGAAAACATATTGAATTTTCTGTTTCTATATTGTAGTATCAACAGGTGCTGAACCGGTCTATACAAACCATGTCTAATGTGTTTGATGACTTTGACAAAGAGGGCTGGGAGGAGGTCTCAGAGACGAGGTAAGCTATTATTTACCATCTTATGAATTTTGATTTGAGATACTGTAATGGCACGTTTTAGCACAGATTCACGAATTAGCGCAGGTCTTGCTTTAGTGCTGCGCAGGATAGGAGATTTTAACATTTGATTTTCCATATATTTTTATGCTTCAAATAAACGTAGCAGTAGGTCTCATATAAACGCAAGGTAAATCATAGACTCTAATGTGTTACCGCAGGTGAGCTAAAGCTGGCCGCTATGTCTATGATATGGACATTTCCTCTCAAAAGAAAAGTTATTATTGTATGGGAAATTTAATAGACAAATACATGTAAGGAAGATGATATTGGTTCTCCGCTACTACACTCAGATCTAAAACTCTATTGCCAACAAACACCAGTACCGGGAAAATATCAATAATAATAGACAAATACATGTCATACAACATACGTGTCTGGAATGATATCGATAAGCTCGATGTCATCTTTTAAGGGTTCCCATTTCAATATTTCTATGGTTGCTATATTTTCTAGTCAAAATGATGTAACTGTCACTACTGATGTCACGGCTACCACGGATAGAGACAGTCTCGGGGCTGCCATCGCACACACTGCACGCTCCAACAGTCCCCGCAGGGACCGCCAGGTAAAGAGACATTCTTCATAGATAAGGCCAGTGAAAAGAAAGGCCAAAAGAAACTATTCATTGGCAACTAAAACGTGTGATCATTGATGGCTTTAATCTGATATCAAACCTGCCAATATACATGTCCAAGCTTGTCATGTCTTCCAGTGTTATTTTCTCAAAGGATGTGGAGCAAGAAATAAGCAATTTTATAACAAAACTACATATAGTTATCAATTACAACAGACTTTACAAACAAGGGAATTATCTTCTGTTACAAACAACTGTTTTAATACCTCACCTTTTCTAGTTACGAGCAGAAGAGGACCATGTAAAGCGATTCTCCAGAGAATCACCAGAGCGTGACCGACCTGTCCGTCGTGACCAAGCGTCATCTCCAATCCCGATGAGCGGGGTCAGTTTCCAGCAGAGCGGTCAGCAGCGAGGTCATGTGGTCAGTAAGAAGAGCGTACCGAGTCCATCCGGGCGACAGGTTACTACCCTCAGACAACGAATTACAAGTCTACAGAAAGAGGTGAGAATTATATCTCAATTGATCAAATTCAAATATTTTTCGAGAATTTAATGTGACTTTATATATAAAGGCACCGCTGGCTTTATAATCAGTAATGGCACTTTTCCTGGTTTGTTTTCGAACATTTCCCTATTATCTTTTTAAATTCAACTTCATGGGATTAGGTGTCCAAAACCATAAGTTTTCCTGGTTTTGTCAGCCAGTGGGTGACATCTGTGTTGATATACCCGGTATATTACTTCAGGATTAAGACATGGATTCAATCATAATATCCCATCTAAAAAAATAAAATATTTCCCAAGATTTTCACATAATTTCTTTTCTGTTTTCTCCCTAAGGTATCCATACTAAAAGATGCTAAGAATGCAGCAGTGAAGAAGGAGGCAGAACAGCGCCGCACACTCGAGGTGTTACAAGGTGACCTCCAACTTGCAAACCATCGCCTTGCATCATCTCGCTCAACATGCCAGGTACCTAAACACAGATTTTTTTAAAATAGCTTGCTTTCACATTTTTTTAATGGGACGTGGACGTGTTTCCTTTTCAGCTATCACACGCCATTTTGTTTCAAGACTCTTTGAGCATAGTCTAACTTGCACATGTTACTCCCTCTTTTAATTACTTTAAAAACTTGCATGCAAACTGCACCTGGCATTCAAACCACATCCTGACTTTTAAAATCTACCATTCATTATTAATTCAAAGCATGCAAGCTGCACCCAGATTTTGGGAAAATCCTGTAACCTAGCATAACCTAAGGCCCTGATTCATGTATAAGCCACAACTTATATATGAAAGGTCTTCACTAAATCCATTAATCATGTCTCCACCCATAGCGACTCAACGGTGAGGTGGAGCGTCTTAAGGCAGCCAAGGAGGACCTGGAGACGCAGGTTGATGTAGCCGCGGTAGAAACACCCGCCCCACAGGGATGTACTGAACCCGAGCACCACTCACTCCAGGCCAGACTCAAGGTGAGGAACCCATATTATTGAGAAACCCAGAATTGAATATATACCCTTTAAGATGGGGTAGGGCTGTCCTGCAGCTTTTCGGATGAGTATGTCCTTTTTAACCCTATAAATGTGTGTGTCACTTTTTAAACGTATCTGATAAGTTTAGATATTAAGATTAGATAAAAATATAGTAGGGTGATTTCAGGGAACCTGCTAGTAATTCATCCTGAGGCTGAGAGCTCCTGCAGCCCCAATAGTGTTGCTACTGTAAATCCTTGCGTATAAGACACGTCTTATACATTGAAATGAAATCATCTGTGTCCCCATATAGGATATGCCCTAACTCAGGGTGCTTTTTATAGAAGGGGATTTTACATGATAGGACAGTACCAAAATCACCAAAATAAAAACCAAGGTGCGTCCCATAAAATTTGCTTCAACTCAGGGTGCGTTCTATATGTGAGGTGCGACCTATACGCGGGGATTTACGGTATATGTTACGCTCCCATAGGGCTGGTCCAGTCTCACTGCTGGTGGCCAATGTCAGAACTTTACTACCGTAATCTCCCGCGTATAAGACGCATCCTCTAGGCCAAACAAAAGCCTTGTGCGTCTTATAGGATCTCTTCAAGTTGGGGGTGCGTCTTATACGAGGGGTAATTTTACTATAGAAATGTACTAATCTTACAAATTTCAGTATTAAAATGTGCGTGTTATACGCAAAAATGCATGTGCTAAGTTTGGGGTGCGTCTTATACGCGCAGCGCGTCTTCTACGCGGGAGATTACGGTATGTTGTCTTGAATACAGATAATGTAATGATGTTAGAAAGAGCTAACTCCTAATCCATCTTTATGACTGTATGGTAATTGTATGTACTGTAATAGATAGTGAAATAAGAGGCAAAATTGGAATTGTATATTTGGTAATTTTTGTCTTGTGTTCCCCAGACATCAACGACAGAACTTTCAAAGCAGCTGTCCCAAATAAAGGACCTGAAAACAGAAAATGAAACATTAACAGAAAAAGTGCAAAATCTAAATAACAAGTAAGTTACATATGTACCATTATGAATTATTGCAACCACGTTGTATCTGTTAAAGCACTGATTGTGGGTCCGTGGACTATCAGTATGTGTACCTCTGTGTGCATTAATTACAGTGAGCATGTGGGGCATAGCACAAGAGATGATCAGTTACAAACTATTTAGACATGTTTCCACAAATTTTCAAATCTCTCTTTTTAGCATTTGTTTTTTGTATAGGATCAAAGCTTCATCGATACATACCCGTTTATCATCTCAAATCACTTTATTGGTCGGTAAATGTTGCTTGTTGCCCATTTTACAGGTTGAATCATACAGAGAGAGACTTATCACAAAAACGTATACTGGTGGACGATCTTAAGTACAAGGTTAAAATGGCGCAGGAGAACGCCCAGACAGACACTGAAGTCATGGTGAGTATACTCTATATATTGATGTTTCATAGAAATATTCCCAAAACCTTGTTCAGGTTCTAGAGGGTAGTTACTCAGTATATAAAAAGGAGACAGTTGATTTTGGCTTAAAGTGTTACCAACGTTTCGGCCTCCTGAGGCCTTCATCAGGGTATGAATTTATTTTCAAACAGTTTACAGTCATTAAGGTTAGGAGTCACTAATTGGAGTCAAAACCATAAAATGATTTGATAATGTGTGGTAACCATGGCAACCTGCCGGAAATAGTATAGTATGTGGCAAATATGGTAATTATAACAACAACTTTTGGATTTTATGGCTAAATTACAATAAGAAGCCTCTATACTCTATACAATACTCTATATATGTTAGTATGGACCACTTAGTATATCAAATATTTCACCAAAAGACTGTGTATTTTTTGTCCAGCACATAGAAGGTGTGATTGTTTTTTGTCCATAGTGATTTCAATCCTAATCTACCGCTAATATTCTATCATATCTTTGTCTTTATGATAGGTCGAGGCAGAGGGTAAAATAAAACAATTAGCTGAGACCAACTCCAGATACAAGACACAGATGGAATCGTCTCAACAACGAATAGCTGCAGTCGCTAGGGAAAAGCGGGAGAACGAAAGCAAAGTTATCAAACTCTCACAAGAGTTAGAGAAAAAGGTAACTATTGTATAATCATACCCTAATTCCTCGCATGTACAGTCATACTTTTGTAAGGTTGATACTCTTCTATATCAAAAACCCTGGCATATAAGACGCACCCCTTACTTTGGCTGATTCTATAAGATGCATTAAGGGGTCCATCCTCATGTATAAGTCTTATACTCCGCGTATTATCATAGGATATATTGGTTATAAGTGCAAAGAGCAAGATATTAAATATTCATGACAATTTATAATCTCCTCCGCTTCTCATGCCCCACTATAATAGAAAACTGTAATGTCAATATGATTTCAAATAATTCAATTTACAGACAAAGCTGTCATCCGAGGTGCAGCGTAAGAATCGTGAGCTGGAGGCAGCGCTGGCTCAGTTGGAGAAAACAGCCGAGCACCAGTTACTGCGACTAGCGGAGCAGAGTGAGACAGCTATGGACACTGCGCAAACCCAACTACAACTAAGTACTGTCAAACTTAATGAATTCAACAAGTTTGTCAAGGTAAGAAAGAGAAAAAAATTGCTTTAATCTGAAAAGCACATATGAATAAAAAGAATTTTGATATTCAGCAGTATCAATTGTCAGCAAAGTAAACAAATTTCATCATGAATTACTATGAATCTTCATATACCTACTTATATTCAATAACCAGGGTATATGGAATAAAATTCATTAAATTTACTTGGAATATCTTATTACTACTGAAGCAGCTAGCATATAATCCATGGCTTAAACGATTCACTAACCCCCCCCCCCCCCCGATGGGGTCTATAGGAAATGCCCAAGGTCTAGGAGCGGCTTTTCACATTAAATTTGACATGAAATGCTCAAAGATCTAACACTGAGGCACCCCAAAGGTTTGACATTAGCTCAGGGTGCCTCTTGAATACTTGGTCACTTCATACGTGAGGTTATGATATGGCTAAAATAACCTGTCTTTTTTACGGATTATGTAGGTTCTGGCGCATGCTGTAGTGAACAGTGTACAGCAAGCACGGTCCTTATACAAACAACAGGAGCGGAAAGCTAAGGAGCCCACACCTGCACCCCACGTACACACCGACCCCTCCCTAGCACAAGCACAGCGAGTGGCCGCAGATATACTAAACCTGAGTCAGTCTGAGGTGGACGACTTAATGAGTGTACGCGACAAGGACTCACCACGCAAACAGGTATGTCATGTTAGCCTATACATTAAAGGGATAACAAGGATGAAAAGTAATGACAAAGCTGAAACAGGATGTGAAAATGTCCCACAGATTATAACCAGGGTTTTATAAATGTTGAAATCAGTCAACACCAGGCTAATATGGAGGTAGCGGGATGTATTAACAACCAATGAGAAAATTCCCTTCATTCACTGCTTTTTAGGGGACATTACATAACAAGCTGTCCCCATCAGTGCTTATCTCGCAAGGTACCAGATCAAGCAAGGGTGTCTCCACTGGATAACCTGTAACCTCGGTATAGCTTTTCCTTAACTTCAGGTCACCCCTCTCCTATCCTCCTCAAACTGGGTGGTTTATAAGCAGGGTTTTAAAGTACATAGTTATAAATATATTCTTATAACATGTTTTATATATTGTTATTGTTTTTTTGTTTTGTTTTTTCTAACAAGGAGGAAGAGCCGCGAGATGTAGAGGTGAAGAAAGACAAAAAGTGGACTAAAAAGTGTGAGAAGATAGTCTCCAGTAAAGTAAGTATATGGGCATTTAGGGGCCCAGGGGGGGGGGGAGTCCAGGGGGCCCAAGCTACACACAGGTTTTTAAATTTTGAAAATTCACTCAGTAGAACCAAAGTTATGAATTTTTCATTTTTTTGAGAATTTTCCAAAACTCTAGGTGCGTCTTATACGCACACTGCGTCTTATACGCGGGAGATTACGGTACCGTAATCTCCCGCGTATAAGGCGCGTCTTATACGGGGGGTTTAGTTCTAATTGGATCCACAAGGGGGACACCAAGAACTTTCTTTTGATATGTTACACTACCATATAAGCTCATCTGCTGCATTTGGGGTCCAGGAGGGTCATGAGGGTCTAAACAGCACATAGCTTTTTGAATTTTGAAAATCCATTCACTAGAACAAAAGTTATGAATTTCTTTATTTTTTTGACCATATTCTGAAACTCTGGGTGCGCCTTATACGCGGGATGCGCCTTATACGCGGGAGATTACGGTATTAGCACTCTACGTTAAACATGAACCCCTTGCATTCAGGGACCCAGCAAGACAGGGATAATACCCAATTTCACCATATTCTCAGTTTAAATGACTGTTCAGAGACTTAACGATATTTAAATAACTGTCCAATGTTTAGAATCAATGAAGAATATTTAGCCAAAAACTACGACTCCTATGACTCAGGATTAAAACTTAAAGTCCGATGCCTTATACAGTCATGCAACATAACAATCTGTGTCCTGGAAACAGTGGGTCAGAACCACTCTGCAGTTGAGTATACACTCCTTTGAGGTTAAACTTACTCATCACAGGGGTATAAAAAATTAAAAATCATTATAGTCCCCAAGATTACACCTGATGAGGCCACGAGATGGCTGAAACACTCTGTAGATACCAAACTCTCCTCTGAAAATGACACTGGTTCATAAACATAAGCCTACGACCATGGCAGTCCACCTAACTCTTTTTTGAGAACAGTGAACTGTGACTCTATAAATCAGCAAACCTGAATGGTTGGTGCTTATATCTAAAATTTTTATATTAACAAATAAGGCAGGCTTATCTGGAGAAAAAATATCTGACCTGTTTTCCTCCAGGAACTATTCAAATCAGTGTATTTGGTATCACATGACCTTCAAACCTCCTGAGGGCGGCAATTTGCACATACCTGAGTCATACAGAGTGTAGTGTCAGGGCTTGCAACACCCGTACCGGTGTTCCTCGAATCTAGCTGAAGAAAATTTGGATATTTAATTATCCTTTTTATAGGTCTCTACCAAAGAGACATCCAACTGTACTATAGATGATATGTTTCAATTTATCTGAAAACTAATGAACTTTGAGCTATGAAATTATATGCCCAACACATCATGAATACATATTTTCAGTTTCTTGAATGCACTCAGCAATCTTATCTTATCCTCACAACGCCAATACACAAATGCACTGATTTTTAATAGTATTTCTTTTTCTTTTCTTTTTTTGCAGAAAGAGTTTTGTATGCCACTAGTGGAACTCTTCATGGAGAAGGTGGAGGAGAGAAGTAAACTTGCTGCCAAACTCAACTCCATATAATTTATTTATTCATCATGTAACTCATCTGTGATACATACATCATCATAACTCTCCTTCATTATCAGAAAATATATTTCAGAATTGATTCCTGTTCCCCTGTCTGCATGATGCACCCATCAATGCAGTGTTGGTGAGTCTACTTGTCAGTACTGCATTGGTGCATCATACAAGTTTACCACATGGGAGAATAATAAGGCCATTTTGTCAATATGATGCATTAAGATGGTAGTGTCAAGTTACATGCAAAGATCATAACGTCAAATCGGCATATCGCTTTGATTCATCATATCACAGTTATGGATTTACAGCCTTCTCTTTTAAAAGTAATACTGAATAAAATGAAAAGATTTTATAATCATCAAATCCCGAGGTAATAATATGCCAATTTTCATTTGTCCGTCCTCTTGTATCATCATTAACAAATCCATCATTTTGTAGAATTTGTTGATAATGCAGCCATCAGGAGCTTTGTGTATATACCTTTTAGTGGCTCTGTTTTGCATGTAGTTTATCATATCATTTGTAATAAATATATAAAGCTAAGTTGGTGTCCTTGTTTATTTGTTTCCCTATAAGCTGAGGTTAACATATGGGTGCGGTTTATACAAAGGTGTTTGACACTATAAAACACTACTTAACTATCAATTTTCAAGGTTCGGGTGCGAATTATAGCTTCTCCCAAAGTTGAGGATGCGGATTACATGAGGGTGCAGCTAAAGCGAGAGAATTTATGGTAGTGTTTAGTACACCTTGTAATTTAGGATTGGCCAATCATGCACTACACTGCACAGAGACTCCCTCTATACATTTGTTTTACCAGGGTAATACACTAGATGGCGCTCCAGTAGCCCTGCTGCTTACATGGGCATGTTTAGCATCCACTCACAGGGCTCTGTAGGATTACCCTTAGTGCACAGACACCCCTCACTAAAATTCCAATTTGCAATGTAAAATAGAGCTCCAAGTCCTAGAAATCAAAGCTGCACACAGACATTTAATGTGGTTATACGCACTATCCATATTTAAACAAAATGACGAGCCATACATACAGCAGACCGTTATAAACATGTGGGCCTATTGCAGGCAGACGAGTCCAAACCAGCCATAGCCCAGTAGGGGTAGCAGAGTGACAGGCTGCCGCTAGCACCACCTGCTGTGTCAAAAGGGTTGTATAGGGAATACAAATATAGCAGGATACAACTTGCTACGTTGGTCTATGCCCTAAGGACATACTACTGCGGCGTGTGGGAGCAGCGCGTAGATTTCCGCGGACAGAGGTACTTCCTACACTGCACGTGGGAAGGAGGTAGGGTAAAGGAAAATGTATGCCCCCCGGCAATCAATGCCCCTGGGGCATAGGTACTGCAATCTTATACAATGGGAGCTCCTACAGCCTATAGACCTAGCTATGCCCTCAGGGCATGTCAAGAGACATGCCCTCACTATATTGTTATTTAGTCTATTGAACTTAGAAGAAAGGGACATGCCCTGAGGGCATAGATCATGCTTGTGCTGCCCTCAGGGCATGCACTCATCAATTAACTCTATAACTTTAACATGGAGGATAAGTCTCGGCATTAGCATCACTAATATTGAATGCCCTGGGGGCATGGACCTACAACAAACCTAGTCTGAGGTTATTGTTTATAGAAGAAAGGTGATGCCCTGAGGGCGCTGACACTATTGGTAATGCCCTGAGGGCATGCATTGGTCAATTGTCTCTAGAGGTAAGGGATGGGCCTATGGCCTGGAGGCATGTGTCATTAGCCTACTAATGATGCCCTGAGGGCATAGTTTAATTGTATGTATTAAAAGCAAGTGTAAATGTTGGCTTATCAAATTCTACAAGTACTGTATGGAACATTTCCCGAGGGCATACATTGGCAAGGAGTGTAGGTAAGGAATGTGCCCTTAGGGTCAGCATGCCCTAAGGGCATGATTTGGCATGATTTGAAGCAAGTGATCACACATCCCCTGAGGGCATAGACAACCCAGGTGTTGCCCCGAGGACATGCATTTATACAATCAAAGTGTACAAACCTTTGCAGCTTTAACAGAAGCAAGGAAGATGCCCCGAGGACATATTCGCAATGCCCTAGGGGCATATATTAGCGCTGGCCGATTGTTGGTTGTAGGAGGGCAGCATTATGCCCTCAGGGAATGCATAAAATCGTGCGGCAGTCCCGAAAATATACGCATTACCACGCGGGCAACGCTGCATGCCCCCAGGATATAGAGCAACGTAGCAAGTTGCATCCTGCAAAAAAATACCTGATTCATCATTAGGATAGGAATAAATACAGTACACAGATTTTCCTTAATTTGGAGCAGAAATACATCATATTATCATTGGGATTTTTTCACAGGGCTTAGAATGTTGTTTAGATGGCCATCGAGGGAAACCACATACTTAATACTTTTCAAAAGATATCCATTCATATACATGTACTAAGTAGACAAGATCCTAATAGATACCAGTTGGATTGAGGGCAGTATGAGTGTGCCACATTGAACCTAGGCTATAGCAGTTACTTCCCAGGGAACTAAAAGAGGAAGTTTAAGCAGTTGATAACATGTGTCTCATAAAATGCATAGTAGGGAGTCAAATATTTGTGTGCGAATGTGCCATTCTGACCTATAGTAACACAGGGTTTTTTTTTTTGCTGAAAACTGGTAAGATTATTTTGCCCCCCCCCACCCCCCTCCCCCAAGGAGCTGAAAGAAGTTTCCCCCTCCTTGGTCAAGGGGTTGGGAAAATCCCCCACCCCACTTGATAAAAACAAAGTCATCCCCTTATATGTCCATTTGACAAACCGTTGGCTTTGAGAGGGTCTAGTGTGTATAACATATTGGGACTTTCCATGCAGCTTCCTGATATGGCTGGCCTGCTACGATTGTGTCCCTTCTAACTCTACCACAATTATCCATCTGTAACATTTGAGAAATATCAGTCTGATATGACCAAGCTGTAAAGTAGGCTTCACTCTGCAGCAGTGTTAAATCTACATCTGAGTCAGATAGTTAGCCATTTGAAGTGCTGGACGATGCCTGAGAGTTTCCATTTTCTGTGCTCATTATGCACCAATACAGTGCTACTGAGTACTAACGTGCCATCACTGCATGTCAGCATTTTGAGAGTATCACACACCATCAATGTTGGGATGATGCATAAATTGAAAAATAATTATTTATCATTCAGGGCTTCATTCTGTCCATAGCATGACGTATCTCGAATGAGGAATGTTTAGAATAAGTCATAGCTATAACATGTGGTTGGATCCAAATTATGAAACGTTGCTAAAAATACTAGAACATTCTTTTTACATTTTCAGATAGTGATTATGATTTAATTTCCATATCAGATAAGGATTACATTCCCTACACATTGCAGACATATGGTAACTCACCCATTACCCAAAATATGAAGATAGTACTGCTATCTGGATTCCTATCGTTACTACTTGTGCTGGAGGTGGAAGGCCAACCAAAGACATTATGTAACACTACAGCCTGTATCCTACCTGACTGCCACTGTCAAAGCTACAGGTAGGAAAGACAAAAACAAACTGAAAAAAAACATGACATGTGATCATAGGTTTATGAAAAGAGGGAGAGATGGGGAGGAATAGCTTTAGAACAGATTTCCAGGCGACTGGGTAGTCGTTTCGAAGAGTGAGAAAGAAAGAGTGAGAGACAGTCAGAAATAGTACTAAATCAAAATGAGCGTTGAATGAAAACCGTCAGTACTGGCCCTATAGGAAGAGAGAGAGAGAGAGAGAGAGAGAGAGAGAGAGAGAGAGAGAGAGAATATGGAAGGAGGAGGCTCTATAATATTATGGTACTAGAGGGAGGATGTGTGTGCAGGGCCATAACAGTTCCAATCTCACAACTTCTCGCATTATTCTGATGTGTACCCTACATCCAAACAGTACGGCATGCCAGGAACAAGTCTGGTGCGAGATCAGAGCTGGAAATCGCTGATATCAGCATGCGCATGATGCTCTCGGGAACTAGTCTGATCCTGATTGGTCGCTATAGGGATGAGACGTTATTGACATATTTCCTTTAAGTTGTTTTGTAAGGCAACTATCTAGTCATATTAAACTTTCTCATATTCTCCTCATGTCTAATTCGTCTCCTTAACAGAATACCAAATGACTTGGATGTAGATGAAATTCCACAGCTGATCCTGTTCAGCTTTGAAGGCCCTGTTACAACCAATGGTAGTAAATATGTTACAGAGATATTTCACAGGAGAAAACGTAAACCTAATGGCACACCATTACGGACCACCTTCTTTGCCACTGATGACCCTGAGAAGACAGACTACTGCAGAGTGAGTATAAACAGTTCCCACTTATCAAAAAGAAATCAAAAAGAAAAGCTGTAAGAGGTTTGGATTAAACAAAAGAAGACCTTTATAATGATAAGCTATTTTCTATGGTCCAAAAATGTTAGAAGGTCTAAATATCTGGGATAAGTATCTCTTTTGATGACTCATGACTATGTCACCTCAAAAATTGCCCAATATTTCAAAATTCAAGAAACAATGCTAGAGACCTCAATTTTTACCAGGATATTTAAGGTAACCTGAGCAGACCTTTTTAAGACTTTTTTTTCTAAAACATACTGAGATTCATATTTCAATGTATTCTTTATCATTGGTTCTAAATTTACAGGTGCATAATCTGTGGGCTTATGGACATGAGATTGCCAGTTCTTGTGTGAATCGCCGCAACCCTGAATGGTGGGCATCTGCAAGCCAGGAGGGCTGGGAGAATGAGATTGAGACCGAGAGTGAGCACATTATCAGTAATGCCAATGTACGGGGTTTCAGGAGTCTGCACTTGCAAACTGGGGGCAATTCGCAATATGAGTAAGCTGTGCAAACCCTATGTGATTATAATTTCATAGAGATACACAAAACCGAAAGTTGTAATACACAACTGCTGAGAGTTGATAAATACCAATTTATTAATGCCACACCCTTCTGAAAAGTCATATTTAACCATTATCTTTGTCTTATTCCGTGAATACTGTAGTTTGATTAATTGAAAACAGTAAAATGGCTCTATAGACCCCTAAAATCAACATGGCAACTTTAGCATCTTTTGGCTTGATGACATGAGACATGGCCAATTCCTACAAATCGACATTGTTTATTATTCAAAAGCAATTAGAAATTTTGTGACATTATCATATTTCTATCCAGATATATAGATCAGAAAGTGTAGGAAATATAGGATAAGTACCATTCTGGATGCAATCTTGAATTCCCGACCGTGGACAAGGGACATTATTGTGGACTGTTAGTATGTGTTTTAGGACCTTTCTGGGAAACTTTCATGAGAAAATTGAATTAGTTTCAACATCTCAGTAAGTAATCCTTTTTTTACAGAGATGCAGGGTCGTGTCCCAGTCGGTGGCCCTTCACTATGTATAGACACTATCCCAAAATCTGTACCAAGTACTTCTGCCACAATCGCAACACAGATCTAGATCTCTGCCCATATGAAGGGTTCCCCAGTGTCGTGCAGATCCCTATACTACCTTTGTTGAATATGAATAATCGCTCCTGTATCTATCTAGACAAATGCCCAAATGATTCACCACAGAATGGCGAAGAGTAAATCCTTTTCATTAACTTTTACAGCCCCCAGTGATGTATTTAATGATTAAAACAATGAGGATAGTTTTTATGTGAAGTCGGCCTAGACCTATGTGTCAACCTAGTTCTGTACAAAATCCAGGGGCTTGACAACCAATGTTTGACATACTACTCTTTATTAACAAAAGAATAAGGTAAAAATGTAATAACTTAAACTGAAAATCAATGACCTTACATCCAATTACCCACCTTATCTCGAAACTACTCGGACCATACCCAGGGGGAATTTCTCAAGATAGTATGAATGTAGACATCCACTACGATTTGAAACCCTTAAAATTAGACTGGATGATCGTAGCCCACTTGGCAAAAAAAACACACGTTTTTTCAACGTTTGCAAACGTTTTTATTTGGTTCGGATAAAAAACGTTTTTACTACGTTGAAAAAACGTTTTTTTTCACCTTGGGCTCTGCAAGAAGTCCACAAGTATGTTATATTATTATCTACGTTTTATTACTTATATATAAACCATCACAAGTTAAATATACAACTGTAAATGAACACACTACTCTCTGGGCTCAAACACCATAGATATTAGATGAACCAATAATTACAGTCTTATCCCAGGAGGGTATTTCAAAACCATGACAATAGATATCATTTTGAAATGCCCTGTTGATAAGTATTGGAGTAAGTCTGTGTAACATAAAACATGCATTTTCTTTGGTCATACGCAAGCCTGGAAGGCATTTCTCAAGACTTCATGATCAGACCTTTCCAAATTGTGGAGGGATCCCTTACTTTGCTGCCATTGCAGCCCTGTATCTTGTGGTCACTAATGATTGCACCGGTATGACTGTCCACCCAAACCCTATATAATTATTACATCAAATGCTGATCATGAAGAATAGTTGTAGTGAATTGTCTACAGTCACTCACTCTAATTCTGAGGGTTTCAAATTGTAGCGGCTGTGTTCAGTCATACAAACCTGAGAAAAGTCTTGCAGGTGTCCTTACCAGCCTTTTTCACTTTGATGATGCATGACTGGTCTTATTGACAAATAATCCTAATCCCAACTAACTACCTCCATTTGTCTAGAAAACTCCCCATTTTACAATGATTCTAGCAAGTAGAATAGTTCATGTAGTTCCACTGCATTTCCACTTTTTCATAGATGAAGTACTGTCCTGTGCAGTTGATGACGTATACTTTGTGACGTAGCAGGAGTATAACGTATCCTGAAGGTACATCATTGTATAACGTTGTATAACGTATCCTGAAGGTGCATCACTGTATAACGTTGTATAACGTATCCTGAAGGTGCATCATTGTATAACGTTGTATAACGTATCCTGAAGGTGCATCACTGTATAACGTTGTATAGGTGCATCATTGTATAACGTATCCTGAAGGCAATGACCACTGATTTTACTTCTTTATTTTTTATCTTTCTAAAGTCTTTCATCAATTTATATACACTATATATCAGTGTCTACCTTCCTACCTATTTTTGTTCACTCTATTTCATATACAATACAATAAAAAGTAGAAAATCTACTGCAATTTTACATTGATGTCTATATAGTTTGATTTCATGTCTACTTTTATATTACCGCAAAATACAGTATATGATGGCACAAATGCATATTCAGGGTTTGGATCTACTACTTGTAAGCCTGCGCTGGAGGAAGCAACACAGAAAGTATAAAAGACAAGAGGAGGACAAAAGACAACCTGGCTGAAAACACTGGAAAAAGACCTAGAAGAACTGGGACTATCCTTAGACACAGCCAAAGACAAAGCAAAAGACAGAAAAGAGTGGCTAAAAGTGGTTTGGAAAACTAGGCCGCCACGTGCACCCGCACCTCGTGCGTAACAGGAGAGAGAGAAGTGCGCCTTATATACGTGAGCTAGAATAGTGCTGGAATTACTGCAATACCTCCCCACTTGGCAAAAGAACACGTTTTTTCAACTTTTGCTAATGTTTTTATTTGGTTTGGGTAAAGACGTTTTTAAAAAACTTTTTTTTTAATTACCTTGAAAAACCTTTTTTCAACCAATTTTCAGCCAAATAAAAATGTTTGTTTTTCAACCAATTCTCAATCAAATAAAACCGTTTTTTAGTTATGTTTCATTTATGTTATAGAACTTTTTCGACTTGAAATAAAAACGTTTTTACAAGAACGTCAAAAGAAAACATGAGTACATGTTTTAATGCACTTTCTTATTTTGAAAACAAAAACCGTTTGGCAAACTTAGGAACTAAATAAAAACGTTCTTTTAACGTAAAAACAACTTTAGGAATTTCCATCTTGCTTTTACATAGTAACGAACAAAATGCATAAAATTATCGTCCTGAATGTATTATATGAATGCTGTCGTCAGCTTTTGAATTTTCAAAAGTTAACTTAGTAAATTTATATAAAGTGTCATATGCTGAATGTGTTAATCCCATCTCTTCAAAAATAAAAAATACATTCTCACACACAAATACAAATATAGAACCTCACATTGAAATAGACCTCCCCTCTCAGTCACGATGACGACACGCCCCAGTACATTGGGGTCACATCAAAGGTATATATAGGTTTCCTTCTTTACCCCCCCCCCCCAACTCACCATCACATCCCTTCAACCATGACAATGTCTACCTAGGGGGTACAGTCTTGGTGTATATGTATGTCACGCTGTACCTATGTGTTTATATCTTCATACAAGGAAACCCAAACAGGAAGTCCAAGCAGTGTAAACCATGTTTCCCATACATAGCACACTACACTAAGGATCCGACCTCAGCTTTATAGTATTAAAAGGCCTTTTGTGGACGGATGGAACTGTCATTTTCCACAGCTAATTTCGGTAAGGTATTTATTTTCAGTGTTTGAGGGATGTGTGTGATTATAACCTGTGTCTGGGGGATATATCTGTAAATGTACGATGCAGAGTATAGAATTAATGTCAGTGTTACTGGCACTGAATGACTGATGTCTATTGTATACCATATTATATGTGAAGCAATGTTTTATGGACTGAGGTTCTATCATAGTTGGCAGTGCAGTTCCCATAAGAAACAGTGGACCAACGTTCATGGTGTTGGTCAGAGGACCAACTCACTGTGATGACGTCATTCCCTCACTCTCCCAGCAGATAACTACAGGATATAGCTATTGAATGGGGAATTCAAGAACATCTGTAGGTTTGTTATATTCAGATAATGTGAGACAATGATAGAACCGTGTTTACACATGGGGTTGGAGTGTTGGATCCCCTGACCAACCCACTCGGCCTTGGCCTCGTGGGTTGGTCAGGGGACCAACACTCCAACCCCATGTGTAAACAAGTAGGTATCATCATTTTCCTATGAGACCAGGTGGCCACTTCTTTAATAAGGTACTACGACTGCACACAGCCACTCCGATTTGAGAACAATGACATACAGTGGCGGATCCAGGATCTGGAAAAAGGAGGGGCGCGGCCCAAAAGGAGGGGGTGCACCCCCTATTTTTTGTGCAAATTTTGGGGCCCAAAATATGTAATTAAACTCTTTGGGGTGGGGGGTGCACGCGCCCCCCCCCCTCTAAACCCGCCACTGGATTGATAGGGCTGTTGTAGTGCTGGAGCTACAATAGTACCAATACCGTTGGGTTGTTTTGTCACTAAAATAAGGGTTCCCACTGCGATAACATTTTACTTCACATTCCAGACTCCTGAGACTTTCTTCTCAGACACAGAAGATGAGGATGCTTGTGTTACTTCCTGGGATATTATATCTCTTACATGGAGTTCAAGTAGAGGGCCTAATTTATGGTGAAATACACCCGGGATGTAACACTTCAGCCTGCATCCTACCTGATTGCATCTGTGTATCTGAAAGGTAGGTCATTAATTGTATTGGGGGGAGATAGAAGGAGAGGCAGAGAGGGAGGGACAGAGAGAGAGAGAGAGAGAGAGAGAGAGAGAGAGAGAGAGAGAGAGAGACGGTGGGGGTCTATGCCTCAAACTTTCTTTCCCAAGTAGTTGGGGAGGATAAAAATTACTTTGCCCCCCCCCCACCTTAGTTCAAAGTTGGCCCCCTTGTTCCGTAGTATTAGAATTCATCTTTTTTTTTTCTTGATAGTTTCAGCCCTCCCCCTATTTTTCCCAGCAATGTAATTCTTAAAATGCTCTCTGCTGAGTATTCCAACCGTAAGAGAAATGTTAAATAGTCTGTTTAAATATCCCTACTAGAAACAAATTTATGAAGTGATTCCGAGAAGTCATAAAAATGCATGTTATAACATTAGGATTTTCAGAATTTTCCCAGAAAACCAACCTATCCTTCTCTTTGCTGCCATATAAATACTGAATTGCGCTAGTACTAAATCTAATAACTTCTCATCATCTCTCATTACCAGAATACCAAATGCCTTGAAGGTAAACGTGATCCCACAGACCATCCTGTTCAGCTTTAATGGCCGCGTAACACCCAGAAATGGTGAATTTTTACGCGAGCTGTTCAACAGGAGAAAGCGTAACCCTAATGGCACACCAATACGGGCTACCTTCTTTGTTTCTGATGACAGGGAAAGAACAGACTACTGCACTGTGAGTATGTTTGAGCAATGGATTCTTTACGAAAAGTTTTTCCCCTCACATGCCATTTGGTCCCAGAGATTTTATTGTTCTGCAGGCCTGGAATGATTTGGCAGGACCAAATACCTCAAGATCATCATTGTCAGGAAAGGAATAATGAAAAACAAGAATTAACTAACTTTTTTTAACCTTTTAACTCTTTAAATCTTAACAAACAGTGATGCCTTTTGTTTTAGGCTTCAAAAACCTTCATAATGGTCTGATTTGCAAGCCAGAAAAGTAAAATGAAGCCCAATGTCCCAAGATTACAGCCATAAATTCAGTTTGGCAGTCTGGCAATTTCCGCCGGCCTGACAGCGGCAGGTTTTTCGTATTGACTGTCAATGCTTAAAGAAACCCCCTACCCTATTTTCCTGATAGCCTATTCTGATGGCCTTTATGTTAAATAAGAAGATTCTGACATTGTTACTGAAATAATTATGTCTACAGTAAAGTTTACTTTAGAGGAGGGCAGCAGTCACGATAGCTAGAGGAGTATGTATCCATATAAAGGCCGGTTTAACACTTCTAAATTACCAAAAGAATGAGATTAGCCCACCTGGCTTTATGTAGCTAAATTGTACCGGCAATATCATAATTATAGTGTGAACTTTTGTTTTCTATGATATAGGTAAATGGTCTGTGGGCTTATGGACATGAGATTGCCAGTTTTGGTGTGAATCGCCGCACCCCTGAGTGGTGGGCATCTGCCAGTGCTGAGGACTGGGAGGAGGAGATTCATGTCCAGAGGGAGAACATAATGGGGAATGCTAGTTTAGGTGGAGAACACATACGAGGCTTCAGGAGCCCACACCTACAAACTGGAGGCAATCTACAATATGAGTAAGTTGATAAAAGCCCTGTATATAAATTACAGTATTACAACTAGTATTAATCTAGAATATAAGCCACATCCTGAATTGGCAAAATCCTCTCAGTCACAGTGAAACCCTAATAAGTGATATATGTGTATTTAAGGGAGTGATCAAAAACGTTTGACCCCTCCTGAGGGGTGGGGGTGTAAAAACCTTTGACCCCTCTGGAGGGGGTGTGAAAGATTTACCTTGTTTTTAGCCAAAAAGAAAAAAGCCTGTGCATTACTACTGATCAAAGAGGGGCGCAGAAACCCACTCCCTCCTTGTTGATAATTATAAAATGCTAGGTAGTGCTCTCCTGCATGATAGAAGTGACCTTGAGTGCATTATAGAAGTACAGTGCATGTCTGAGCAAGGTCACAGTAGCTGTAAACAGGTTGAGGGTCATTAATTGGTGTAGCTATACCTTGATTGGGTGATTAATTGTTAGGAAGGCACAAATTTTTATAAAGACAATAGACATCTCTTTCTTCACATCTTAACTGTCTGTTATCTATAAGGCACTCCAGTGCATTTGTGCATTATAGAACAACAAACAGTCTCGATGTGAAGAAAATCGTTGTCTATTCTCCAAATAATTACCACTCCCTAAGTATGGTGTATGTGCACTGCATCATATATATAGACAAAGGTGCACGAGAATTGGTCCCCAAAGAGGGTTATCACATGAGGCGAAGCCGAGTGTGATAACCCTCAGTGGGGACCAATTTGTGTGCTCCTTTGTATTTATCTCAAGTTCTTTTTGTTAGAAGTATTCAAAAATTGGCATTAGTAACCACCTCATCATTAGTTATGTGACCATTTGCAATGATCTACCTGGCAGTGTGATACAGGGAAGGGTTATCACACTGCGGGGTGTGATACAGAGGTTCTTGGTTAAACCTATATGGGGCTGTCGTATTCAACTTGAGATAATTCTAAATGCCTCATATATAAACTGCACCCTGACTTTGTATAATACTGTAAGCTGCACTAGCCATGATGGGATTAATAGGACAGTTTAATAATTCACGAAATAATTTAAACTAGATGTATTTAACATCCTTATTGGCAAATTTTCTTTTTTTTGTGTGTATTTTGAAGATACAAAATGTGCTTGTATTATAAAAAAAAAAGCATGTATTTTCATGTTACAGATTTGCTGTGACCAGGCAGTACACATATGATTCATCTTTTGTCCTACCAACACTCTGTAGAGATGGGTCGGTAAAATCCTTCTGATCCTTCTCTTATATTTCAATTTATTTTATTTTCAATGCACTGTATACTTGTTCAGCCACTGAGCTTAGTGTACACAGTCTTCCATCTATCTAGATCTGAAGAATTTTGGCTCATCTGAAATGATCTAATCGTGTTCAGTATTTTACCAACGTTTGCATAGTTACATAAGATTCCAGCATAGCTATTTTCGCAGTCCTCATAATGACGTACTAAGGTATCAAATTCAATCAAACATTGTAGAAAAACTGATAGGTAGATTAATGTAGTTAGTGAATGTTGATTATAAAGACTGCTTCAGTATAATCTGTGCTAATTGGATAGGAATACTTGATATGACCCTCAAAATGACTTCTTATCATATATCTTAACAATTGAAGGGGTGCTGATGCACTGATGCATCATGCCCATTGGTCAGCATGATGCTCCAATGAAGTGCTGGCGAGCAGTCTCACCAGCACGTCATTGGTGCATCATGATGTCCAATGGACATGATGCACTCCTGCATCAGCGGCCTTTAAAGGGTTAAATACATATTGTTTAAAATCTAAACCCTTGTTTTACAGGGAGGCAGGGTTGTGTCCCAGACTGTGGCCCTTTACTATGGACTACCCCATACATGGGGAACAATACCCGTGCTTTTCAGAGCCCTGTCCAGATGAAGGGTTCCCTGGTATCTGGCAGATCCCTATACAACCGTTGTTGGACATGAAGAATAGCTCCTGTATCTATCTAAACAGATGTACATATCCTCCACGTAATGTTGATGAGGTAAGAAAATTAGCTTTTTTTTCAATATATAGTTACTCATGATTTGTCTTATCTTTTTATAGAGGTCTTACTCCATGTAGCTTACTTTTAAACACTTATTGTTCTCTGCATTTAGTTTCTTGAATACATAAAGAAGAAATTGAAATTCATTTCAAAATAAAATGATGTGTGACAAGAAGCACTAAAGCCTTCCTATTCTGTCATTGAGGATCATGTATTAAAATTACAATAGTTATTGGAAAAATTCACATTAAGGATTACAAATTCTATGATATCCATAATAGATGGATTCTACAGGGGCGTGGCTAATTATTTACTTTCAACTGGCTTATGATTGATAATTTATGTTAATTATAGAGGGAAAGTTTCTACAGTTTCAACACATATCGTATGGAAATGAGGGGAAATTTGCCACTAATATTGCTAATTATGCCCTTTTCACACTCACCATGCAATTCTATAGCATGCATCTGTTTCTAAACTCCACAAGGTGCACAGTATGCTGATGAAGAATTTCCTCCTACGCTATGAGGATAACAGAGCACCTCTGCTGATCAACCTCATTGACTATGAGGATTGGTTTAAGGATAACCCATGGGCACGGGAAGGGATCTCTAGGTATGATACACTTTATCTTTAGAGTCTAAGGCCATTAGAAATGATGGCATCACCCTTTAACACTTTGGAGTCTACCTTTTGGGGTTTTCCATAATCTATCATATCAATTATACGGAAGACATGATTGACAACATTTTCCTTTTCTTGTCATTATTTAAAGATAAGGGGAAAGGAGAAAACATATAATACTAGACATATCATGATTAATCCACAAGGAATCACGGTACTGTTGGTAGTAGGATTGATGTAAAAAAATGAAAAGAGAGGTAGAGAAAAATAGCAAGAAATTTATTGTTGTCTATAAATCTATTTCAATCTCTTCAAAAGGTATATACTGTAAAAAAAAAGTCGTCAAAATAACGAAGGATCCTTCGTCCCAAAGTTGCCAGAGATCCATTGTTGTATTTGTCTTGTACCACCACACTGCCACCCAGGGATTCTTGTAAAAACTACAATGGCCCCCTGCTAAATAATAACAGTGGTTCACCGTTCAGTTTTACAACGATTCCTGGTAGATTCAACAGTTATTTTTTTACAGTGTAGGTATGTATAGGGAATCATAAGAGCAATAGATACGACTGCAAGTTGCAGCTCTAAAACTTCCTATAATCATATGTATATATTTATAGGTTTATCAACACATTACTCAGCCTAGGGGGGGACGATATCTGGTTTATTTCCTACATTGACCTGGTTGGTTGGATGAGGACGCCCACTGAAATGAGAAATATAAGGTAGGTATAAAATGTATCATGATGCCTCAGACCCCAGGAGGGCAGTTCATAAAAACTGATCGACGATCTTTCTATTTAGAGAATAGACAACGATCTTCTTCACATCCAGACTGTCTGTTGTACTATAATGCACGAATGCATCTGAGTGCATTATGGGACAACAGACAGTCTTGATGTGAAGAAGGACTTGTCTATTGTCTTTATAAAATATTGTACATTTCATTCCAATCAATTAAGTACCCAATCAAGGTATATCTAGACCAATTAAGGGTACCTGACTGGTTTACAGCTATGGTGACCTTACTCAGCCATGCACTGTACTCCTAAAATGCACTCAAGGTCACTTCTATCGTGCAGCAGAGCACTGCCAACCGTTTTATAAGGCCAATTATAAAATAGCAGGCAGTTCTTGGCTGCATTATATAAGTGACCTTGAGTGCATTATACAATGGAGTGGTGTAGTGCACAGCTCAGCATGGTCACAGTAGTTGCAAACAAGTTGAGGGTCATTACTTGGACTAGACATGCCTTGATTGGGTGATTAATTGTTTGAAAGGTAATATAATGCACAACATTTTATGAAAAGACAATATACAACTCCTTCACATCTCGACGGTTTGTTGTCTTCTAATGCAGTCAAATGCATTTGTGCATTATAGGACAACAGACAGTCTCGATGTGAAGAAAGTTGTATACAGACAATGACGCCAGATTTGATGGAGAAATACCAGTTATGAACTTGATTAGAAATTTTTAGATGACATTTGGATCCTGACGAAAATTGCAATTCTATATCGTGAGTTTTTATGAATCGCCCTCCAGGTAACAACGTTCATTCAAAAATAACCCCAAATTAAAATTTAAGAAAAAAACAAGTAAGGACCAACCCTGTTTTGTTTGATAGGGTCGTTTAAGCTGAAGCATGCCCTTTTAATAATTGGTTTTTACCCTTTAAAGGCTGCTATTGCATTAGTGCATCATGTCCATTGGTCACAATGATGCACCGCTAAGCAGTCTCAGAAACACCTGGGGCATCATGCCGATCGAGTCTCCAGGGGTCTGTTACTCCAATAGTTACTAGTATGAAACTTGTGTTAACGCAACTTTTGGAGAATTTGTGAGTAGCAAGCAAGCAGGAATTTCGGGTGTTGCACAGACAAAGTTGCTTTAATGCAAGTACACAAACTTGCATTAATGCAACTATGAAACTAGAGACAGAGTATAGTGAGTGATAATAGGGGTAATTGCCAAAAATGAGCAAAGATGTGAGTACAGTACAAAGTTGTGTTAATGCAAGTACCTACCTGAGCTGTCCTAGAAATCTAAAAGTGGTGAGTACAGTACTTACAACTTTTTCATACTTGCTGAAACACGATTGCCCTACTTACCACTCACATTTGTTGGAGTAACAGACCCCAGGAGTGCATCAATCATATAATATAATATTATGGTTGCGCGATGCATGATTATCATCCTGGCATGCATGCTAGTCTGGAAGTCTACATTTCGTTGCCTCAGTGCAACAAGGTTGTATTTGCATATTTCAAGTTTTGCAGGAGAGGCAAAAGAAGTGTTGCAATTACTATATCATACAGTTGACACAACCTTATTGTATGGGGGTCTGTAGACACAAATATCATAGACAGAGCATTAATACTTTCACAGAAGGTAGATAACGGTTAATAAATGTTAAAACATAAGAAAACTCAATTTTGCCAAAATGTCAGTTACAACCTTGTTGCACTGAGGCGACGATTTATGCATCATGACAACCAAGGGGCATGATGCATTGGTGCACTATCTGCCTATGAAGAGTTCAACAAAGTTCCAATAGTTAACCCTTTAAGAGCTGCTGATGCATTATTGCATCATGTCCATTGGTCGTCATGATGCATGAACGTAGCCCCAGCCAGTAACTCACCAGGGCTGCATTTAAGCATCATGACGACCACACAGGATTGAGTCACGACCAAAGGGTCGGCATGATGTTCACAGGAACATCTTTCCGACCAATGGGCATGATGCACACAAAAATATATTCTGAATATCTTAGGCCTTTCGCCTAACATTTGTTGCACTTGCTAACCCAAGTTGGGAATTTGCACATCCCCAAACCACTGAAGTTTTCTTGGGAGTTTACGCCTAACCCTTAGGAAAAATGCCCGACTTGCCTGATTTCTCCTAACTTGCCTTAGACTTTTCCACTAACTACATAGACTTTCAAGCAACATAGCAATTCTCTTAATTCTGAAATGGTAAGTGTAAACTTGACATAGGTTAAGACATCCAAATCAGAGCCTTTCCATTTGAGAAGCGAGTTCAATACCTCAAATCATTTTCTTTGCAACCTGTGAACTTAGTTGCTCTGGGTTTATCATAATGTTAAAGATGTGGATATATGAGTAAATTAAATTTCCACAGAAAATGTGTTTCCATTATTCTTCATTGCTCCTTCAATAACATATATATATTTATTAAGTGTATTCTGTTAAATCACATGCCAGGTTGAATTGCAGAGATGCAAGTCAGGTACTGGGAAAATCCCTGAAAAGCTGTTATCGCGACACTGGGAGAGTTGGCAGGCCCCCTGGTATAAGCAGAGTGTTCAGGGCAGACTATGACCAGCACAGTATCATGGCACCCCCTGGTGTTAGACAATTGTACTATGTTGCTGACTGATGATTTAAGACCAATCAGAGAGCAGCATTCCCTTCATTTCTCCCTGGGAGGGTTTGCCCCTGAGATTCCCTGCACGAAGTCACTCCTGGACAGTGAGTCCCTCTGCTTACACCACAGTGGAGTCCCTAGTTGCATTAGACAACTGAGCCTGAGGACTGGTATAGGGAAAGAAGGCTGTGAATAAATTCTGTCCCTGAAGACCCTAGACCTTCCTATTCAGACTAAATTTTAACATTTTCGAATTCCTATTTTCAGAGAAATCCCTGACAACTTACATCTCTGGAATTGTAGAGGCGTTATTATGTCGATAGTCATTGAAAGCACCATTATTCTGACACTCATAGGCTTTTCCATGATATGCACTTACCATAAAAATCCTCATGCAAACCACACTGCCACCTGGTGTGAAAAAATCTACTACCCCTTAGACAAAACTGCTACCCCTTAGACAAAACTACTACCTCTTAGACATGGCTAAGTCAAGTCAGCTTGCCTTAATAGGTTAGTTAATACTACTAACACATTAGTAAGATGTTACTAACATGTTGGGTATTTTGCCTAATGGTTGATTTTGTCTAAGTTAGATTAGTATTTACTAACTTGGATTATTTTCTGTGTGCACTCCTGCATCAGCGACCCTTAAAGGATTAAAGGCTTACTTTTACAATGTTTTACTAGGTACTTCCGCCCATTTGACCGCACCAGACAGGAACCAATGGAATGTGAGGAGAGAACAAGTCTTCTTTCTGGATTGGACGGGCGTGGCATCCTGATAGCTGAGATAATTCTGTGTATTATTGCCTTTATCTATCTCTATGTAAGGGATAACAAAGATGATTGAATGTAAAAAAGATTGGTTATTACAGGAACATGTGTGCACTTAACATTTTTTTACAATTGCAATTTTAAATGTTTGCAATAGGTTATACATGGCTGTGATATCAACTAATGTATATTGCCCTGATTAAATACAATTTATGTGTCTTTTATCCATGTTTATTGTCTGTGTGTTTCAAGTCATCTAAGATAGGTACAAATGTGCCACCTTAGAACTATGAAAGGTTACAAAATGAAGATATCTTATATGATACCATTTATATCATGTAAAAGGAACGCCACTGCTTTCTAAAGACTGTGTCTATATCATAGACAAAGGTTTACAAGAAACTGCACCCCTAAGGGGTTATCTGACGAGGTGAAGCCGAGTGGGACGACCCTCAGTCGTATCGAGGATTTATTTCATATATGTAGATGATCAGAAATGTTTTAGACTGCTTGTCATTGGCGCAAGAACAATTATTGTGATGATATGAGTATTTCGGGTGCGGTCTTTTGATACATGTATATGATAGGATTGAGTGATGGGAATTTACGTAGGTACGTAGGTTCTTAGTTAAACCTATGAAGCAGTAGTATTTATCATGAAATAAAATATAGTTTTGTACAATAAAAGACCTATACAAATACACAAAGCATTCAGAGTACTTTAATTCTTTACTATCCAACAAGGGCTCTTGAAAGCGTCTGAACTTATCTTTTTAATTCTACTTCTCGCAAAAAGGAACCCTCCTTCATACAATTACAGTAAAATAGGAAATGCCTGGGATTGATACAGTGGGTAACAGAACTTCAAATTGCAAGCGATCGTCCAAAAGACCCTTCAGTTAGTGATACTGCATGAAGACACTTTTTTCATCTTTCCCTTACGTTTTTTAGGCTGTTTAAACATGAAAGTTCCCACAGATTTGACATTGACAGTACAGTATAGTAGGCATACTAACAAAATATATAGATAGAACTAAACGCCCGTGGTGTACGAGGTGGCCGATCCACCACGAGGGGTGGATCGGCCACCGAGGACATCAGGGGAGTTTAGTTCTATATTTGTTTTATGTTTTTAGAGTCTTTAATTAACTGAAAATTAGCAAAATCTGTTACCGTAGTTCACCGCACGAGCGCCCATCGCCATTTTGAATGTTTACATGCACCCAGAACGAGGCTGCAGTGGTGGATCGGCCGCTGTGGTGGATCGGCACACGTTACGCCACTGGGGGTGTGTGGATCGGCCCTGCAATGCTATCTCTATGGGAAGAAGTTATTCACATAAAATAAAACTATATAACTGTAGGGGTTCGTTCCCCCGTCGGGTGCACAGAGCCTTCAGAGGGACTGTTCACTTGATTGTGTCACTCCCCCTATGTATATAATACCGATCCAGGGTAGTTGAAAGGTAGAGAATGTCAGGCCAGGGTAAGTAGCTCAGGGGTAGAGCTTCCGCTTCGAAGTTGGAGGGTCCCAGGTTCGAGTCCCAGTTTCTCCATGACATTTTCCGCTGACCACTACATAACATAACCTTATAAACTTAAATCAATTGTCAAACATTGTGCATTGACGGTCTTATGATATACCGGTTTCTCCATGACATTTTCCGCTGACCACTACATAACATAACCTTTTAAAGTTAAATCAATTGTCAAACGTTGTGCATTGACGGTCTTATGATATACTTATCAAATATAGGTACAAAAAAAACAACTAATTATGGGCCTTTGTAGATCTTCCGATCTGATTTCACATTATAGTATAATGAACACCAATACCAATTGTTGATACCTGTACAAAGCCGGACAATCTGAAACAAACATATACACACAAAAGAATTTTATTTGGCACCAAATACATCCATTGTAATTATCATATTGTAATATTTGATAATGATAATAATCTCACATCACAATCGCAGCTAGCACAACTCGTGCAATTTACATCATTTTTACGTGAAAAAACGTCAGCTTTACTTAAGAAAGACGCCCTTGGCTTTGGGTGAGTTGTGCTAGCTGGGATGAAGAAAAAAATATTTTGTCATATTGGCCCTAATCATTAAACAATAATGTGTGTGTACACAGTATAAAAATTGGAAGAGATTTACACCATTAGTCTGTACATTATACATTCCCATCTCCTTCTGTCGTCATCCCCTACATATCTACTCATCCGCAGCCTTCTGTCACGACCCACACTCTGCAATGCATGGTGGGAAACCTACAGAGCCCTGGAGAGGACATCCGTTTCCTACATATTTTTATCTGAAGTTCGTTTTCGCAAGTTAAATTTTCCCTTTCGCAATTTTTATTTTCGTTTCCGCAAGTGTTATTTTCATTTCCGCAAGTTTTATTTTCGTTTCCACAAGTTTTATTTTCGTTTTCGCAACTTTAATTTTCGTTTTCGCAACTTATACTTTTGTCTCCACAACTTAATAGTTTTTCTTTGTGCATAGTCAATCAATTGTGAATGTTAAGTTATGGAAACAAAACATAAAGTTGCGGAAACAAAAATGTTTACTAGTGGAAACAAAATATAACTTGCGGAAACGAAAAATAAAAAGTTGCGGAAACAAAAGTAAAACTTGCGGAAACAAAAATAAAACTTGCGCAAACGAAAATAAAACTTACGGAAACGAAAATAAAACTTGCGGAAACAAACTCTAGAAAAAAAGTAGGTAAAAAACATGTCCTTTCCAGGGCTCCGTAGTAACCCTCCTTTTATATAGTCAGGGGGCTATATATATTTCTGTCATTGTATAGAGTACACCTTACCCCACGCCTCCCCTCACACACACGCACATACTCCCCATATCCCTCCCGAGAGAGCCCCCCACCCCCCACCCCACCCCCAAAAAAAGAAGAAAACAAACAAAAACAAAAAATAACAACAAAAACATACACAAAGAATTCAGTTGGAAACCCTCTATAAATGTCGACTCTTGTAATTGTGTCAATTTACATGGTTCGGTGGGACCCTCCCCCTGCTCCTCCCATGGTACCCCTACCTCCAGGTCACCCCCCCCCCCACTCAGCCCCTCCCTCCACACCTGCCCAGGTAAGACATTCACACACAAACATACACAATACACAGGTGGCTAGATCATACACCAGGAAGCTGGACTTGATTCAGACTCGTGTTTTCCTTATACGGACAACAAACAGAAGGAGTTTCCGAATTAAGTTACTTCAATGTGACTTTATTTGACAACAACTGGAGACTTCTTATGAGACGACATACACCTTATACCATAGAGTACAATGTGTGACCTAGACTTGGAGCTTTGGCCATCCACAATCATAATATCATTGGATACACTATAGTTATTCATTAGTGAACATTAACATCTATTTCATCTGTAGATTAGGCCATTTCTGAAAGACAGGATATGCCATGGACATAGGCGTTATTAGATGACCCAGGATATTGTCAGCATAGAACAGGAAGACATCTTATACAGTTCCTGTATGCTTATAGCCTATAAGTCTCTACTAAATGCATAGGGAATCACTGTGACAAAACATTGCAGGCTGTTGTGATATAGACTTTGTGTGATACAAAAAGAAGTCTAAGAGACATATCTGAACTATATTCAACAAACACAACTTTATGTTCCAAGACTTTTGATATACATCTACATCAGGATAAAGTCATTCCCATCTCGCTCATTATTACAAAAAGAAAAAGACACATCAAGATGGTAATTACTAGACTTGTATTGGCTGTATACATCATAGTTACTATGGTGATTTTAGGACAGGTGAATGGTCAGGAGAAGATAACCTGTGATGGTTCATTATGTGTGCCTCCTAAGTGCTACTGCTCATCCACCAGGTAAGTCCATAGACAGAACTAAATGGCCATGGCGTAAATTGTCATCGATCTACCCTGAGGGAGACATGCCACCGAGGGGTGGATAGACCACAATGTATGCCTGGGAGTTTAGTTCTGTATTTCTTTCATGTTGATTTAAAAGTGCTTAAATTGGTCTAATTTAGCATCAAAATAAGGCATGTGACTAGCAGTATAGGTCGTGACATGTTAAGCCACTGGGGGTGTGGCATACGGCCCTTCAATTAGGGGGGGGGGGAATTATTCAATCAAATTGATGATAGGAATATGAGTACACCTTCAAAAGATGCTACTCATCATGAGAAACAAGAATCAGGGGTTCGTTTTTGATTTTGGACACTCTAACCTCCCAGACCACCGCCTCCGAAGTTAAAAGTTGAAAAATATTAAATTAATTTATATATATATATATATATATATATATATATATATATATATATATATATGGTTAATCTCAGGCCTCCAACCACACTGGAGCACCCCAAAATGCACTTCATGTCAACAATAAAAAATCAAGAGGTCAAAATAACATTATTTTGATTTTTTTTTGGAAAACCCAATATGGCCGGCAGAAGCCAAAAATGGGTATTTTAAGCACAGATGCACCCCTAAATCAGTAGGCAACACTTGCAATATGTAATTATGAGTAAGATGAGGCCTAGGATCATAGGGAAAGCATGCTGAATCTGATTAAACTGTATTGGAACCCTACTTGGGTCACTGTTTTACATATACAGGCTCATAAAATAGTAATAAATACAGATAAGCCTGTTCAAATTGCATATAAGGTAACAACTGTTTCTAAAGTCATAGTAAATGGGTGTTTTGGTAAGTGTTACACATCAAACTAGTAATAAGAAGTAAATACTAAAGTGAATTAGTACTTATTCTTCTAGTGAAGAATTCAAAATGGCTGCAGGCACCAATAAAAAATTCATTCCTCTCTTTTGTTCTACATCAAGCTTCAAATTAGTTTTGTTCCATTTTACCTACTTTGTAATATGTGCCAAGAGCTAACTTCATGTTGCACATCATAAACACTTCGAGGTCTACATAAGGCCTGATTGCACGCTAGCCATTTGTTTTGTACAATGTATGATGCTTAATGCCCTGCGAAGTGCAATGACAGAGCATTTATGTGCAATGGTAAACTGACTGGACTGACACAAGTTCAGCACACATACAAGAGCAGTAGGGTTATGCCTCTGTTTGTAGCCTTGGTTAAAGTCTGTATATCTCACCCATATTGATAACCCATCAATAGATTCTAAATAAATGTTTGGAGTTATGCTTCAGTGCTTGGGGATTGTCATATATCCAGGGCCCTGAGGGACACCAGGAAGTCTGTGGTACCATGGTGATTATGCATTATTGTTTATTGCTGACAATGATTGCCTTGGATACACCCCTACCAACAGAATTCGAAGTTGATGAGGGAGGGCGAGGTTGGCAACCATGCCAGTAGTACTTAGCAAGGTAGTGTCGAGGTGTGGAGAGTTTTAAAATCCGTCCTCCGAGTCTGTATGTTTTGGTAATACTGGTAAATAGGGCATGGGTGTTAAATCTGTGGTTCTCACATATTACAGGTCCTGAAATTTCTATATTGCAAGTAAACAAGGTTTATTTATTTGTGACATGTACTGGGAAAGGGGGTCTTATTGCCCCCTGCACTAAGACCCCTTTTCGCAGATCGTGTCACATTTGCTGTATGTTCATAGCTTTTACAAAAGCTTAATAGGCCATCAGTTGGGGAGCCTTAGCTAAACTTGGGCTCATAGGCATCATTCATGGGTTGGGTGGTGGGATGAGCACCGCCCATTTAAAGAATAGAAGGCACACCATAGAGCTTGTATACAAACCATGGCTTATAGACTATTTCAGTCCATTGTCATAGCTTTTAGGGTCATTCTGAGCTCTGAGTGCAGCTTATACAAGGAGTTTTGTATATACAGACTATACTAAGCAATGGGAACAACGTCAGGCCCCAGCTGCAGCTTATAGCATTCTTCCAAAGTCAGTGTGAAGCTTCTAACAGGGTGTGGCTTCTACTTTGGGTTATACAGTAGTTTCTGTCAATGAAATATATACATTTTTTCAACAATTGATTGGATTATGAGGGTTTCGGTGGAAGAAATATGTCTGTGAGTTCAGCTAGATCTGCTACTCTGGCACTTATGCACAGTAATCAATTAAATACATAGAAGGTGTAATGTTATACTTTAAGCTACTACTTGCAACACCCAAGTTAACTTGAGGCTGTTCTCTCACATTGCTACTCCTATTTCTCATTCATTTCTCAAGCTCTACCCTGTTAAAAACCCATAGTTCACAGTGCCTAACTTCTAGTATTTTCCTTTAATTCTTATTCTCTACAATGTAATGGAAGAGCAATGTCTTTCTAGCCTTATCAATTGGATCCATCAAACATGTCATACCACTATATTGACATCATTGTGCACCTCATGTTACTTATTTGATGAGTAGCAGTTACCAAAACACCCATTTACTATGTCTTGAAACAGTTATTATACAATATGCAATTGGAATAGTCCAATACAGATTAATCTGATTCAGCATGCTTTCCTTATGATCCTAGACCTTACCTTACTCATAATGACATATTGTAAGTGTTGCCTGTTGATTTAGGGGTGCATGTATGCTTAAATTACCAGTTTTAAGCTCCTAGCAACCGTATTGGATTTTTCGAAAAATTCCAAATAATGTTATTTTGACTTCTTGATTTTTTATTGTTGAAATGAAGTGCATTTTGGGGTGCTCCAGTGTGGTTGGAGGCCTGAGATGGACAATATATCAATTAAAATTAATTAATTAAACATTTTCCAACTTTTTAATTTCGGAGGAGGTGGTCCGGGGGGTTAGAGTGCCCAAAATCAAAAAAGAACCCCAGATTCTTGTTTCTCATGATGAGTAGCATCTTTTGAAGGTGTACTCAAAAGAATTTTGCTCTAAGCTCCCCCCCTACTTCAATGTTAACTCTATGGGAAGTTGTTATTCACATGAAATAAATAGACAAAGGTTCACGAGTAGTGGGTCTGACTGAAGGTTATTCCTTGGGGGGAGGGGGATCGATGATAATGTACGCCCAGGGAGATTTAGTTCTGTATTTTATGCTTTTAAAAAGACAAATGTTTTGAATGTGCGCATGTACCCAGAATGAGGCTGCAGTGTGGAACAGCATATAGTGTGGATCAGCTTATGCTACGCGGGATGTTACACCACTGGGGGAGTGGTGATCGGCCCTCCAATGTTAACTCTATGGGTGTCATTATCCACATGAAATAAACTAGAGAGCAGCATAAAGCGCAATTGCTAAAAGCAAGAACTCACTGGCAATCTGCCTCTCAGAAGAAATTCATGCTGAAGAGAAAGGGCACTTGACTGTTGATCAGAAGGTTGGTGGATCTAGTCCCGAGAGGTCAAACCAACTTTATATAGAATACAAAAGAAATTCGTTTTTTTATTCCTTTTTATTTTTGTTTCTGGGCTAGTTGACATGGGCCCCACCTGCCAGCCCAGAAATCTACCGGCTTTAACCCATCTGGGCCAACCCAGAAAGCCTAGAGGAACCCCGTGCAGGTCCCATGTGGGTGTGCTGGCTGGGGGATAATTCAAGTGTTTGATATTTCCTTTACAATGCTTCACTTTCAGGATTCCTATGGACATCTTTGCAGAAGAGGTCCCCCAGATGATCATCTTTGCCTTCTCAGGCCCCATGGATGTAGAACATGGGGAATACATTAGGGATCTGTTTAATCCAACGCGCCGCAACCCAAATGGATCTCCCATCAGGGCCACCCTCTTTGTGTCGGATGATGAGGGAGAAACAGATTACTGCACAGTAATTTTTCTTTTCTTTTTTGAGAAATTTGTCAGTGGTATATATGTTTTTATTGTGTGATTATATTCTTAATCAAATTATAGGGAATAATGTTAAGAAGAGGGCATTGGAATATGCCACATTTACTCACTGTAAGAGGCCATCCACAAAATTAATGATGCCATGCTTGGGGGGGAGGGGGGTCAGGCCCGGCATGACGAAATTAGTTTTCCATAAACCTTCAGCATTGCAAAATTGGCAAAAACATATCAAGGGGGAGGGTGGGGAGTCAAAAATGGTAAAATTTTGCAAGACGTCATTAATGAATGGCCCCTAAGCATGGTTATAACCAATAAACTTGTACTGAATATATAGCATATAGAAAATTGGGACTTAAATTATGCTCTTTAATTTGAAATGGGATTTCAATGTACATGATTCTCATTCCTGTTTGTACAATATTGTCATTCCTGTGTTTTTGGGACATGCTTTAAAACACATTTTCAGTCTATATCAAAAGTTCCCCCTCCCCACAGGCCATTCGGTCCTGCAGATCTTAATGTTCTGCAGGCCCGGACTGATTTTGGCGGAACCGGATTCCTCAAGATCATTATTGTCAAGAAAGAAATGATGAAAAACAATAACCAACTCACTATTCTAATCATTTACCCCTTGAAATCTTAATAAACAATAATGCCTTTTGTTTTAGGCTGTAAAAGCCTTAAATTGTAAGCCATGAAAACCAAAATGTAGCCCAAGGTCCCAAGATTACAGCCAACATTCAGTCCTGCAGTTTAGTCATTTATGCAGGCCTGGAAGCGATTTTGACAGCAATGGCCTTGGTCCCGCGAGTTTCGTATTGACTGCATTTCATCTCTTTGCTCCAGGTAAATAACCTTTGGGCGGACGGTCATGAGGTTGCCAGTTTCAGTGTAACCCGGCAAGGCCCTCCTTACTACTGGGCAGAAGCCAATCAGAATGCCTGGGCAATGGAGATAGAGACTCAGAGACAGTACATTCTGGATAACACAAGTATACCAGGGGAGGACATTGTGGGCTTCAGGAGTCCACATCTGCAGACTGGTGGTAACGCACAATACAGGTAGGCACATATTAATGGATGATCCTGTGTCTTTGAAAGGTTGTCTTCAAAGAAACTAAGTGAGACATTCCCTAAACACCTCTGCCAAACATGATTGATTGATCGGATTTATTGGCAAAAAAACTATTACATACTCTTAGCCAAGTTAGATATTACTGGTTTACACCCACAGGGTATAATAACTTATATTATACCACGATTTCTGGGTTGCTCAGTGCTTTTTGCTGGATATACCCATTCACATACCTGTCGACATTGCACACCCTGTAGGCTGTAACATCAATTTTGTAAGGCGTGCAGTTATCCATGGATAACCCGCATGCCGTACGGTTATCCATGGATAACCTGCATGCCTCTCATGTCCTTCCATGTCATATGTTACATGTTAAAACCTACGATAATTTACAAGGCCAGGGTAGGGATCGAACCAGCAGTCTCACATCCCAAATCCAACTCCCTATGCATTGCGCCACAGGGACTGACGAGAAGTGGTTGGCTAGAACTAAACCAAACCAAAGCAAGCCTAGCTGGGCGTCGAGGTGTGTGTGCCGATCGTGTATACATAACCGCATTCAAACAAAGCCAAGCCGCGACGGGCGCTGAAGGAGGAAACGCGGTGGTCTAGTGGTTAGCGCATTGCCGTGTGCCGCTGCCATAACTGCGAGACGCATTCAAAGCAAGCCAAGCCGAGACAGACGCTGTAGCTGTCCCGAGGTGTACAAACACTATTTTTCGCCGTGTGCCGGGGCTGTCGCTGTCCGCTGCCAGGCGCCGAGGTGTATGTACCGATCGTGTACACACAATGGCTGGCTTCGAGTCCTGGGGAGGGGGAATAATTTTTGTTTACAACTTGAATTTATTGGTATTCTATTGATTATTTATTGGTTTTGTGGTATAAAATAAGTAGTCAATGGATAATTCATGACTCGTGTGTGTTAGCAAAGGCTAATTACACTCGGCCTACGGCCTCGTGTAATTAGCCTTCACTAACACACACTCGTCATGAATTATCCATTGATTACTTGTTCACTAATGATGTTTGGGAATGGGGTTATCAATTAAGCTTATTTAGCCAATAAAAACTTCAGCCAATTATGAAATACCTAATGTACTACAGTAAAATGTGATTACTGTTCTGACATGGCAGTAGCGGATCCAGGATTTGGAAAAGGAGGGGGCGCGGCCCAAAAGGAGGGGGCACACCCCCTATTTTTGGGCAAATTTTGGGATCCAAATTATGTAGTTAAACTCTTAAGTACTGGGAGAAAGGGGGGGGCGTGCGCCCCCGCCCCCCTCTAAATCCGCCACTGCTGACATGTACAAGATTGGCTTTGGTTGCAATTATGGACTTGCCAGACCAAAATTGAAATTACTAAAATTATAAGTATCATTGAACAGTTCATTCAATACACTTGTAAATTCATTTAAAACTTCATTTAAAATACCCTTTAGAAGCCAGTGTGTGAAATCTTATTCAATTTATAATCAAGTCAGCGTCTCCTTCTGTTCTAGATTTGCCCAAGAGTATAACTACACCTATGATTCCTCCGTTGTCCTACCTGCTAAATTCAGCGAAGATATGCAACAAAAGCTGTGGCCATACACGATGGATGCTCCAGGAGACTTTGACTGCTATGCATTCCCCTGCCCCACTGGTAACTTCTCAGGCCTTTGGCAGTTTCCATTCCAACCCTTAACAGACAGCTATGGAAAGCCATGTAACTACCTGGACAGCTGTATCAACAAGCCAGAGGATGCCGAGGAGGTTAGTGTTATCCCATATGAAGTTACATATCAGGGGTTCTTTTTCAGAATACCTTTAAAAAGCCTAGTATGAAATTATCCCCAGAAGACTGCCCCAGTGCTAAGTTCATATGAAATAGCAGTTTTATTTTATGTGTTATTAATTCTATCACGCATAGTATCTACAGCAGTCTTTGCATTGAGTGTTGGGTAATATTGTATTTCTAAAAGGAAATAATATTCATGAAGTAGATTTGTTATTTGCATATGATTTCTTAATGAAGTGATTATTATTAGCATTTTAAATTGTATATTTGAAGATGTTCTATGAATAGTAGTAATTGTATGAGTTTTGACAGTATTTTGTGCTTCTTAAAAAGGCCCAGAAAGAGGTAAATGGCACTGTGATTCAGCCCAAATGCATGCTATTGTTTGATAGTTAATTCTTATTGTGCTACAGAATTTCCCACATTTGAATGGCTAGAGAGCCACAATCAAGAACATTTTTCTCTTTAAAAAATTTAACACATGCAATGCACGACTGGCCCAGGTCGCCCACTACCTACCGTAGGGGACTGTCAATATAGTGACAGTGTGTCGAAGACTCAATGCTTAAGGCTATGGAGGATGCACCCATTATCGCTCGCATGTTTCATTGGCAAATAACTTCTCACCTGGCGAGTTAAGCATTGCACAATACCAGCAGGTCTTGAATAAGGATCCATATTAACCATACAAACGCATGAGACAATGTAATTCTCCTCCATTTTGTTATAATCCAGCAGTTTCAATGGCACCGTGAGTCGATCATCTCGCTGTCCGCCATTTTGGATTTTGATGTACTGTGCACATGCGCGACCAGCTCCTTGCAGGAAGTTGCATTTTCGACGGAGAAATGATAGATTCTATCAATTTAACTTGAAATTAATGGCTTTTTAATATAATCCATGCATCTTTAGCAATATCAATCGAATTGAATCGAAAACACCTCAATTTACTATTAAATAAAATATGACGACCAGTTACTTTGCACGCATGCGTCAAATCTCCAGACCGGAAGTGAGGCGGTCGACAACAAAATTATGGTGGTCCGATTTACACACTCATATATCAACGGTCTTAACCCCTCCTGTGCTGGAAATTCCACCTTACCTGCTGAAAAAAAGCGTCTTAATTGCCCTATTCCCATAGGAGTCAATGTGTTATTTTGACCCCCTGTCGACCGCCAAAATTGACCGTGCAATGCAATCCTTTGGAGCCTCGTTTTCATGAGAAATTTAGTCAAACATGCCAAGTTTTTCCTTCAGCTTTTTTTCATAGGTAAAAAATTTTTTGTCCAGGAATTGTTACCATCTACAGAAAGACAAGGATCTAAGGAAAATGCATCAACTTTCCATTAATTTCTAGACCCCTTCTTTGTATAAGAAATTCCCACTTAAAGTCAGCTGAAATGCTGAAAACCCGCCGCCAATGACCCAGGAGGACCTGGGCCAATAATATGCTGAAGTAAAAGATAATACATTGGAATATGTTATGAAGTGTCACTGAACTCTATAGTCATTTTTGGTCATGGATAATTGTGTGGGCACATACTAGAGAGATCTTCATCTGATTTGTGCTTTTAGTTTGACCATTTAAAATATTTGTTGTCCACTGAAATCTTGTGCGCTGAAATCTGCAACTTGAATGTGTGTGATATACTTATTATAACTCACAAATTAAAATTCATTTCACAAAGTATAAACTAAGCTTTTGTTTTCCCCGTTAACTTTGCACGGCTTTAAGAGACAAGGACTGACAAAGAAGTAACTGAGTGTGTACTTTGATGATATTAATCCATTGGTAGTATCAAACATCCATCATTCCCCATGTTGATATTTTTTGGGTTTACCCATTCTTTCCTTCAGAAATGCAGATGTACACAATAGGTACTACTATTGTATGATTACATGAATCTAATGGCATATGTATAGAATTGAGAATCCTTACATTTCGTTTTACCAATAATATTATGCAGATTCTGGCTGTGTCCCACTTAAAAATATATATATAAAAAAAACAGTGATTTTCACTTGATTTTTGAACATATCTAGAGACCATTACTTAAAAAAAAAAAAAAAAAACAAACAGGGAAAAACATTAATGATGTTACATCAAACGCTATGATTTGTTATTTGAAGATATTTGACACGCTGATGCTGAGCTTCAACCGCAGCTACATCAACAATCGGGCCCCGATGATGGTCAACTTCCTCAACTATAAAGACTTCTTTGACAATAATGCACCTTGGGCCCTGCAAGGAGTCCATCAGTAGGTTACACTTTCTATATTTTGTCCTTACATTCAAAGTGCTCGGCAATTATTGGGGACTGGGAGAGTAAGGGTCAAGTCATTTATTGCCAGCTGGGGGGGGGGGCTTGATGGATTTTGGCGAATCATTTAGTTTTGCCCCCCCCCCCAGTGTGAAGGTTTATTGGGTTTTGCCACCCCACCAAAGGGCTCTTTTTGAAAATGACTCCCCCCTATATCTAACAACCCCCCCCCCCACCTGGCAATAAATGACTCAGCCCTAAATGGGGCACTACAACATTTGAGCAATGCCACTGGTAGTTTCACAACATTTATAAATTATTATTTGATTCCATTTGCACCAGGGTTTGCTGACTATATCTGCTGCAAGGTTACCATATAGCATGAATAATCGCACCCTCTGCACTCCTGCATCTACCTTCTGACTAACACAAAAAGGTGAAGTCAGGGAAGGTGCTTGCCACATCTGTAAGAGTGTGGTCATCATTTATCAATGGGGTGGGGGGGGGGGGTTTGCATGGATGGGTGAAAGCAGTCTGTGCTCAGTCTTTGTGAAAACATGCCGGACACCGGCTATAGCCAGCAAAAAGGCAGCAGGTCCGGCCCAAACTGCCAGACCAAATGTCCGGCCATGCTCTCCAAACCTTTAACAACATGTCAGTTTTTATTTATTTCTAATCGGACCATTATTATGGCTTTTACAGTGTAAAACAAAAAGCTTTCTAAATTCTAATAAGTTAATTGATAAAAACAATGTATGCCCTTGCTGTATATTTCTTATTAAATAGAAAATGACCGTTAATGTTTTGGTCCTGAGCCAGGCCTGCAGAGTTAAAAATCTGCAGGACTGAATGTCCAGCAGTTGGTAAAAAATTACACCCTAAATTCTATTTTTTTTGCCCCCCCCCCTCCAACGCACTGTAAAATAAAATACACAATGCAACCTTCACTCATTCATCTGTTTATACTCATTATTGTACATATTGTAAATATCTTTTCCTGTTGACAGTCTGCCTTTTTTTCAGCCAAAGGACTTCTCTGTATGCGACACTTAGTAATTGTGACAATCAATTATCCATGTAATTTTCATCATATGCAGTTAAGTCAATACATCAGTCAGGTAGAACATTGTTCGTGCCGATGATGACCGCAAAAAAAAAAAACAAAAAAAACACTGCCACCTGTTGGTAAATGATTACACCCTAAATTCTAACGCATTTTTTTATCCCCTAATTAGGTTCATAGATGAAGTACTGTCCTATGCGGCTGATGACGTATATTTTGTGACGTACCAGGATGTCATCGAGTGGATGAGGACACCAATGGAGCTCAAAACTATCAAGTAAGGTTTTTTATTTAGGACACTAACTATTTTACCTTCAAATAAAACCTATAAAATTCTAAATTAAGGAGGTAGGGGTGGGCTTTGTCCAGATAGCACATGATTCGTGCGAGTTTGCTTTCTCTGATATGTCTTAATACTCCGGATAGAAGTCTATTTTTACTCATAGCTTTGCAATGGAGGCTTTTATTATAATCCCACGATTTCCTCTTCTCAGTATACACAGAAAATAGCAGTAAAGTGATGAGGGTTTGATACATGAATCCCAACAATTATGAATAAGTGGGCACAGAACAATGACTTTAAACACTAGTTTTCAACGCTGATTTAATGCCCTGTGCCCACTGGGTCATAATTAGAGTCATAATTACACCAATATGACAACTATATATGCGAAGGAACTGTGGATAGATTTTGACACATGTCACTTTTCTTTTTGAATTTCCTAGATTTTTCCCTCCATTTCACCGGGAAGAAAGAGAGTCTAAGTCTTGCATTGAAGAGAGACCCGCTAAGGCATTCCTGGATGGTATTAGTATGTTAATAGTGGAGATCTTTGTGTGTGGGATAGCCTTCATAGTTCTGTTCATCAAAGACAAGGACTAAAAACACGAGTGAATCTAATATTCTTCTGGGATATAGCTTTGTGTTTGTTTTTTTTTATAATTTCTTCTCAAACTTTGATTGGTATTTTTTTTAAAGGTAAGCCCATGTAATGGAAGTGGATACATGCATTTAGGAATGGTAAAGAAAGTCCACAATGTTATGAGGGTCTTGCCAGATAATTCGTTCGTTAAAGGGGTAGCCTATTTAAGACTTTTGTTCTAAGGTGATGTGAGGACTGGAGGACAAAGCAGAACTTTGTTTGGTATAGTGGTCATAAATAGGTTATTTTCATTACATTATCATCTCTTTTTTTCCACATTTATTAGACTATGACATAGATACTGGGTACATCTTCCAAATGCTAATAAACAGATCGATGGCTCAAAGAATTGAATATTCACACAATAATAGAAGTCACTATTCAAATATACAAGTATTAGAACTTTAGTTGTGCAGGAGCATGTAACTGACCAGTTTTCCATGTGTGGGTCCAATATAAACTAGAATTTTAGGTTTTTGTATTTGAAAAAAAAAAGGTTTATAATTATTGATCTTCCTGGCATAAGAAAGTCGTAAAATTTGTGATGTGCCATACATGTTATCCATGTAAAACAAATAACTATTGGTAGATCGCATATTCTTGTACATTTGCAAAATAAAGTGTGATTTGATAATTTGGGACTTTACTCTGGACTTCATGTTTTAAGAAATCAACTTCAATTATATCAAATGGGAAAATAACAAATTTATTCAAATCATTCACATATATCTGTTTTGATATTTAAACGCAAAAAATCATTGCATAAGGAAATCAACACCCTCAACACTCAATTCAACAAGAATATTCTTTTTAGAAAACGCAGTCCATTGACATATTATAACATGACATATCTTCTACAGTAATTACATTTTCATAGAAATAATTCCAATTATGGTATATGAATAGAACGATGGTCCCCTTATACATTTTAAGGTTTATACGGAAATATTCATAACAAAATATAAGGCCATAATCTTTCTTATATAGACAAAAATTACCAATATTGCAATTCATTAGTATAAAGTACTGCACTATATCAAGTTATTAAAGATGAAAGACATGGAATTGAGCTAATTCACTGGTCTCACTGGATCTGAACCAAATGTTCATTAAATGTATGATAGCTTCACATTGTCCCAGCCCCTAGCGGACATGCCGTAATGGCCCATTTTGGTGCCAGGGCCTCAAACAAGTGCCAGTCCGGAATAAGCACCAGAGGTATAGGGGTATGGGTATTCTGAAGCACTGAAAACAATATTACCGTAATCCCCCGCGTATAAGACGCGTCCTCTACGCCAAACAAAATGCTGGTGCGTCTTATAGATTAATCTCAACTTGGGGGTGCGTATTATACGAGGGGTAATTTTACTATAGAACAGTACTGGATTGACAAAAATCACCCCTAAGAGGTGCGTCTTATACGCAAAAATGCTTCTGCTGAGTTTGGGGTGCGTCCTATACGCGTAACGCGTCTTCTACGTGGGAGATTACGGTAAAATAAGCGCTGATGTATCATGGGATTGAAGTCAATGAGCGCCCGGGCGCTAATACAGGCCATTACAATGCATACAATATTGTTTAAACCTTGAAATATTGTGAATGCATTAATATATCATGCCCCATTGGTTGTCATGATGCGTGGATGCAGCCTTGGTGAGTAACTGACCAGTGCTGCATTCATGCATCATACCAAACCTATGGGTTGATACACTTCAGGATGGTTGGCATGACGCTCCAAAGAAGCGGAGTCGCCATGACAACCGATTGGCATGATGCACTAATGCATAATTTCGCAGCTATTAAACTTTTCAAATATTTTAATATAGTATCACTCCTTAATATACAGCTATTAGGGAGTGCTCATTATTTAACAACAAAGGGGTGGTGGGTTTGAGGGGTGGCATAAAAAAAATTTGACCCCTTTTTACCGCCTCCCCACGCCGCGAAGCGGGACGGGAGGCGCTATGATGATTGCATTTCCCCCATGTGATGAGGTGTCACAATACAGAATCCACAAACTAAATTCCCTCGTATGCAAGAAATGAGGTTGTGACCGCTTAAAAAAACGCATGGAGGCGTTTTTTACGCGGTCACAACCGCATTTCTTGTTACTGCTGTAGAGGGGGGTGTAAAAGATTTCCGTGTGCACCTCCCCTCCCTGTTGATAAATAATGTCCACTCCCTTTAATAGCACCACTAAAAGGCACAAGATAACAGTAATTATTATAACATGGGCCAAAAAGAACCACACATTAATATACTACAGAAAATACATATTCCATATTAATTATTGGAGCATCATGCCGACCCTCTGGCTATGCATCAACCCTGCAGAGGGTCGGCATGATGCTTGGATGTAGCCCTGGTGAATTCATGCATCATGATGACCAATGGGCATGATGCATTAATGCATCAGCGGCCTTTAAAGGGTTAATTAACTAAAGCCAAGACATATGTCACGTCATTACATCTTTGGCCTTTTTCTGAGATACTTTTCTATTTGTGATTATTTTTAATATTGAATTTGTTGAAGATATTGTGTCATCTTTCCGGACTATGCGCTTCACTCCTGCTTCATCAACAGTCTGAAGAAATGGAGAAATAGGTTTGTTAACTATATGTCTTTGGTCATGAAAATCCCTGAAATCAACTATGCTTACATATAGCCAAAAAGTGTATGGTCCAAATTGATAAATTAGTGATACTTTAGAAAAATCATGGGCCTGCACCTAAAATCACACATTTGCCATATGGCCAGCATAAGCGTCGATACCCCTAATAATGATGATCATTATAGGCACATTGGTAACTTTACTAGTCAAGAGTTTAACTGCCTATAAAACGAAAAATTGGGTCTTCTTAGAGTCTGAGTGGGTGCTTATTACGGCGAATACAGTAACCGCTACTCACCTCAGCGCGTATGAAGTCCCCGGCCAGTAGTAGGAGTGGGTAGTGACTGAGTGCTGTATATACCTCATGTACAGTGGTATGGGGCTTAACGCATACACAGTCCCTTAGCATCCCCGCCGGTCGGTCTCGGTACTTGTCTATAGATGTTAGCGTGTCCAGGCACTGCACGGGAAATATGTGACCGGGGTTACGGAGCTGCACAGCCACACTGAGGGCACTGTGTACTTGGGTGCTGCCATACCTAGGGTGGGGAAATTTAACATGAGATTCAATGCATTAGATCTATTCGCATAAGTTCAGTAAAATTTCAACAGATAATTATACATCTATTTTATCATTCCACAAGGCCATGTTTGTTTTTTGTTGTTTTCTTTTTTGTTGTTGGTGTTGTTGTTGTTTCTTTTGTGGGGTAAGGAAATCAGAGACTATTGTGATCCAATGTCTGTCTTGAGGCTGATTGAAGAGTAAATGTGTCAAGGTAAAAAAATATTGAGGCTCAATCCAAACTTAATTTCCTGTCACAAGAAAACACCATCCTCTGAAGATGAGGAGAAGCCTCAAAGACCAATGGATCCTTTTACAAATGAACCAAAGTGTACTTTGTACATACTTCCTAAAGTGTACTTTGTACATGTTGGCACCAACCTGATGAAATTTCATAGTGAAAAATGCGTAACTGGTTGATTGTTAAACAAACAATGCTATCTATATATTTGAGAATATTTTTTCTAAGTAATTTTGAACCAAATTCTCTTTACATGACATATCCTTACCTCTCTAGCACATTACTGAGGATATCTTCCACCTGTGCAGCTTGGGTAGGTGTGAGGTTGTCTCCAGGTACTACAGTCTGTGCTCCACACTCGTACGTCACCAAACCACTCTTAGATAATTGCTGTAGCAGACACTCGGAGCGTGCGCTGACTGCTGCCATGGCTGCTTCAGGGTACTGACACTTCAGGCTGTTATATGGATGAAGAGAGTTTTAATTATTTCAAGTCGATATTATTCCATTCTATTTGGCGTAGTTTATATTCAGAATGGTCAACATAACTAGATCTGTAGAATCAGCCCTGGGCTCCATGACCATGGTTCTGCATTTGTGCAACTTACTGAGTGAGGGAACTGAGTGAGGAGGGACTGAGTGAGCAAGTGAGTGAGCGAGCAAGTGAGGAGTGAGTAAGCGAGCAAGTGAGTAATCAATGTTTAACACCATTTTGACAGCTAAGGTCATATTCATGGCGCGGACTACATGACACAATTCCCCAGAAGAATATGTTGGTGCCTGTGCATATGTGCACCACACACATCTAAGGGGATAGGAAAGAGGAGAAAAGGACCCTTTTAAAAGGGCTAAGGAAGCCCATGGATCATACTGACACTCTCAGGAAAGGTCAGCATGATGGACTTGCCAGCACTCTTGTCATATTCTTGCAGTTTTCGGGCAGATGGGCCCGACTGGGTCGGCCGATCCTGACGATCGGGAGCATCTGTGTGGATGTCCGATCGAGTCTGACAATATCAAACATTTTTTATCTTCCTGAAAAGATCAGGACCATACTCCTTATATACCGATCGAGTCTGCCACATCTGTGGTCGCCTTAATGCACACACCCAGGAGTTATTTATTTACAGGTACAGCTTATATGCAGGGTTTTACGGTAACATGAATAAAGCATTTCTTACTTGTCTATGTTGGCTGCAGCACTCGGCATGTCTGCTTTGTTAAGGACCAGGAATATTGGGAAGCGGATGGAGAGAAATTTGTTGACGATCCGGTGTAGCACATTCTCTGACCAGTTTGGTAGGTTTGCCAGCTCCCTAGGAAAAGAAAATATACACTCGCATTACAAAGCATGGACTGGAATATCTTGAACTGCACCTTTACACACATTGTTTTATCTACAGGCATTTTCAGTCGAGAAATATATATTTACACATTACATTAATTCATTCCGATTAGAGAGCATAAATACATCGCAAGGCACGACTCATACACAAGGGAAAAACCTTGTTGATCCTTATAGAATCTGTCTGCCTTATATGCGGGGTATTTTACTATAGGAGAGTACTAAACTGGTCTAAATCAAGCCCCGGGTGTGCCTTATACGCCTCGCATGAACTTAGGGTTAGTGTCAATGGACCATTCTGGGTATTATTATTATTTTTCATATTTACTAAATTCTTCGCCATATAAAGCCTAAGCTCTGCCCATGATCCACACTCAATAATCTCCTGTATTCCTCAATAGGAACCAGGATCCTTTAGTCATCACAAACACACTTCCTCCATTAGACACTGTGACATAAGGTACAAGGATGTAATAACATTCCAACCTTATCTACTCAGTCCAACTGGAGGAAGTGCGATCCACCTGTGGTGCCATATTTGGAACGAGAGGATATTTCACAATCTCCTCTCAATCCTCATTAACATAATCTACCCACAGGTGGCACTCTCTCTGTATGACATGTGTCACTATTCTATTGAGCCACATGTACAGAACATTTCACAACACTGTGAGCTGCTCAAGCCCTTAGTATAAAAGGTAGCTTGAGCAGCTCCCAATCCATCTATTCTAAGATCATCTCTCCCAACTTACACCTTACACCTATACCTCGAACCTACGACAGGTTGAGCTATAGGATCGGAGGCAGAGCTTAGATCTTGGCGAGTGTTATCATTGTTACCACCTTTATGAAACACTCATGTCAGCTATGCAATAAAAGGATCAAATGAACTTCCCTGGATTCCGTGTACATTCACTTCACCACATGTAACCGTCCGTTGACATTAGCTTTATATGTTGAATGCACCTTATACTCAAGGAATTATGGTATGTAAATATAATTGGGACAGATTTTTTTTAAGTGTTTTATTAGGCAAAAAGAATATATACAAAGTGCATGTGCCCTTAATCTGGCATCAGTGCATTGCCTTCCCTCCGCCAGGGCCTCTTTAGGTATCATCTTGTTGATAGAGTCACAAATATAATAGTATTGACACGCTCACCGTAGCAACAAGTACTCACTCTCAATATATTATGTCATGTGCTCTTGGGAGTTGATATTGGAAATGATGAGATGAGATGGTTATGTCATAGTAAATGCATGTACCTGGTTTATACTGGTAATAGTTATGTTCCGCTACTTTCACTCTTATAAATTCAGACAAAGGTGGCCTGCTTAACGGTATAAAGTTGCTCTAAACTAAAAAAAAAAAGGTTTAAAGGCATGAGATAAAAAAATATAGGACAGCATTTTGCAATGCAAGTAACTCGAAAGGGCACTTAATCTCTTCTTTTAGGCCTCTTCTGATACTAACCTCATGTTTTCTTCGAGCATTATCACTGTCAATGTATAGGCCTATGGAGAATGCATCCATTATCGCTCGTATGTTTCATTGGCGAATAACTCCTCTCTTGGCGAGTTAAGTATTGCACAATACCAGGAGGTGTTGAATAATGATCCATATTAACCATAAAAACGCATAAATGATATATTCTATCTATTTAACTTGAAATTAATGGCTTTTTGAATACAATCCATGCATCTTTGGCAATATCAATCGAATTGAATCGAATACACCCTATCTTTTTACTGTTATAGCCGCACAAATCGATCGTCTCGCTGTCCGCCATGTTGGATTTTGGTTCTATCTGCGCATGCCTGACCCAATTTCTATGGTTATTTGGGTCAATTTGCACAACCACGGCTTTGTGATGCGAATTAACGACAGGGCGAACACGGGTTTTTTACATTTTTAATCACACATATCGATTCAAATCATATCCTTTTGCCATTCTTTATCATATTTCTATAGGCCTATTATAATTTACAAAAAATCGATATCAGCCATGTTTGTGCCGAAATTATGACATTGAAGACGTGCGGACAGATCCAATTACGGCAAATTCATCAACATTCATCAATTATTCGCACCACTCCAGACCAAAAAGGCGGGAACATTTAGTTTTTTGCACCACTTATGGGATTTAACATAGGCCTAAAAACGTCTTATTTTTTTCTCACTGTTAACCTACCATTTAGTAGGCACTGAATGTGTCTTTTTTTACCCGACTCTTATAACTGGTCTTTCGAGTTAAATATAGGTTGCATGCTGTCAGCGTGAAAAAAACGCGCAGCCATAGGAGTCATAGGGGCAATATTGACGGCACCATGTCTTTTTTCTATCTGCATAAGTGGCTCCTACACACTCACCAAGCCACAGGGGCAATATTGGCGGCACAATGTCTTGTTTTCTATTTGTACCAATGGCTCATTGGCGGCACCATGTCTTGTTTTCCATTTGCACCAGTATCTCCTGTACACTGACTATGCAGATGTTTGGATGGCATATACTACCGTAATCTCCCGCATATAAGGCGCAGCTCACATATAAGGCGCATCCCCAACTAAGAGAATGCAATTCCATGTATAAGGCGCACCTCTAAGGGCAGATTTTTGTTAATTTAGTACTGTTCTATAGTAAAATTACCCCCCCCCCCTATAAGGCGCACCCCAAACTCAAGGCAATGTCCCTCCCACGTATAAGACTTAGCAGCATTTTGTTTGGCGTATAAGACGCGCCTCATACGCGAGAGATTACGGTACTAACTACAGGAAATTGTGGGATTGGAGATGGTCCAGTCCTTTCACTTGCCATTCTGATGTTTGGATTCCTTATACTTCAAACTATGGGGAAGGATGTGACTGGAGATTGTGTAGCATCTGTGCTGCCATCTACTGTATATGAAATAGACTAGAATGGTTTAAGATCCGGCTGAATCTCAGAATTTTCTTTTTCAATGGAGAATTACAGCAAAGATATTACAGGTACTTTCAAAGGTATCACAACTTTATGGAGATTTAGATTCAATACTTACTGCTCGTCCACCCCGGCACTGGCGAGGGCGGCGTGGATGGTGGCTCGGGTAGCGTGATACCCTGTAAACATATCGATGAGTCTTTGTGGCCGCTTTCTCAAATTATCCCACTTCTCCATCACATTATCATAAATCCACCGACTGTTGGAAAAGTGAGAAAATTTATGCCATGGTATGATTACGAGACGTCAGCTTATTTCAGTTATGAATAATACTTTATTTCTTCTTTCATATTGATAAGTGACCTTTTACCACAAGGAAGGTTGTAGCTTTAAATTTGTCTCAAAATTGAAATCCTTATGTAAGCTACATGGGTAGGTGAGTGAGTGAGTAATACATGTTTATCGCCATTTCAACAGCTAAGGTCATATTCATGATGAAAACTACCAGGTACATTACATAATTTCACAGAAGAATGTGTCGGTGCCCATGCACCCGAGTGGATAGGAAGGAGATGTAGACCCTTATGAGTGGGCTAGGGAAGCCCACATGGGTAGGTGAGTGAGTGAATGAGTAATAGATGTTTAACACCATTTCGACAGCTAAGGTCATATTCATGGCGAGAACTACATTACACAATTCGCAGAGGAATATGTCGGTGCCCGCGCATGTGCTACACACATCCTGAGGGGATAGGAAAGAGGAGAAATAGACCCTTTTAAGTGGGCTAGGGAAGCCCACATGGGGGGGGGGGGTACCATAATCTATAGTCCACATGGGTCCGTAGTTATATGGCTAAATAATCTACATGCCAGATGGTCAATGTCAACAAAAGAAAGAGAAAGTCTTGGGCCTCCCCTGATAATGAATGATAGCTCAGTGGCTCCTATAGGATTCTAGACCCATATCCAGTGGATCCGCCATTTTGAATTTTGCGATAATATCTACATGTATATGCAATTTTGAAATGTATGGACAACCCGATTAGATCAGATAACATTCAACTAGACATTTATTTAATAACTTACTGTATTTCCTCTTGTAACCACCGGACATCTTTAACAGGGTCGTATCCCTCTGCAGACTCTCCGTTTTCATCTGTCGTACCTGATGCGTCCACGACGTGTACCAGCACATCAGCATCAAGGAGGTCATGGAGGAATCGGTTACCCCGCCCCCGACCATCACACGCTCCCGGAACCAGCCCTGCTACGTCTTTCAATTTCACTGGCTGCAACCGCTCACCCGCAAAGCTATGTCCAAATGCTTCACAAAAGGAGACAGAGAGAATAAAGTATTAATTACGAGATAGTAATTCGATCCATGTCATTTCTAATACACAAGATTACATGATTTTGTTCCCCTACATCGGTAAATTTTGAAAGTATGATCCTCGGATTTTGAAATCTGATAAATGCAAGACAGGCCACTTGCAGGACTGAATGAAAGTGGTGTTTTTAAAAATCGACCACCGTCTGACATGTGATATTTGTAAAATTTGACAAGCCAATACACATTGAAATTCCTTTAATCAGGTGTATAAATTTACTACCATTGACTCCAATGATAGGATCAACAGTTGCTATATAGTAATGCCTTATGTATGTACATTATTTCCTCGCCTTAGTGCATGAATTTTGTTGTCTACTTGGTGCTATAGTATTAAATTTGAACCCTTATCTTTCCCTCTCCTGCTAAACTTTCAAAAATGCAGTTACAACCTTCTTGCACCAAGGCGACGATATAGTGACCCTTACCAGCATCACAGCGTTCAGGCAGCTTCGCACATGGACATGGGATGGTGTAGAACCCGCGTCCAATGTTGGGATCTATTGTGGTGAACGGGTGCGCTGCCGTCTTAGCCGAATCAAACCCCGTCGCTGCATTGAAAAATGTAGACTTCCCTGCAGATGGTTTACCCTGAAATAAATCGCACTTAAGATGTCCAAGACATGGCATGATAGAATATACTTCAAAATGGATCAGCATTTCCTTTTTCCTTGATAAAGCCTTTACCATATCCTCGTGTTTAAGTGCCAAATTAAGCGCCTGCCTTGCATAGGTGCCAGGGCTAAACAGGTTTGAATATACCAACAAAAAAAAACAACGAATGAGCCACACTCGTGTATAAGCCGCACCCATGTATAAGCCGCACTCTAACTTCAGGTGAATGCTTTAAGCTATAGCATGGGTCTGAAATGGTACCCATTCCTTAGCAAAGTCTATAAATGGAAAACCGCTTGCATAAGCCGCACCCTGAGTTCAGGAATAACCTAAAAGCCGCACCAAGGGTCTGAAATAGTCTATAAGCCGCGGGTTATACACTGGGTATATCTTATGCATTGAAAACAGACATTGAATAAGCACCTGTTTGGTATAAGGGGACACACCTCGCATAAATAGTGAGAACTAAACGGCCATGGTGTACGAGGTGGCAGATCCATCACGAGGGGGGATGTCTCCTCCGAGGGCGAGACACCCTCCGAGGGGTGGATCGGCCACCGAGGACACCAGGGGAGTTTAGTTCTCTATTTATTTTATGCTTTTAGAAGGTTTAATTGAATAAAAATGAACAAAATCCGTTACCGTAGTTCCCTGTACGAGTGGCGGTCTGCCATTTTGAATGTTTACATGCACCCAGAACGAGGCTGCAGTACCGGATTGGCCACAGTAGTGGATCGGCACACGTTATGCCACTTGGGGTGTGGCGATCGGCCCTGCAATGCTATCTCTATGGGAAGAAGCTATTTGCAAAAAAATAAAAGACGCACTCTGAGATAAGCTGAATCAATAAGGCGCACCTGGGTATTTCTTATAGTCTAATGTGGATCAGGAAAGGAGACCCCCAGGAGTCCCCTCATGGAGTTCCCTTTTCCTGTGTTGATCTTATCATTATGACACGCCCTAAGGGTTGGAAATTCGATCGAAGGGTTTATAAAATAGTATCATACTCACAACAAGGCCAATGACAAAGTCCCATTTCCCACCAGTAATCTTAGTGTCTGCCATAGCGACCGGCTCCAGAGGGGGATCTACGGGGGCTTCCTGTTCCTGAAGTTAATAAAACAGCAGTCATTGTATACATTTTGCAGTCTATTCTAAAAGTTTTTTTCCCCTCATAGGCCATTCGGTCCTGCAGATTTTATTATTCTGCAGGCCCAGATGGATTTTGGCAGGACTGAATACCTCAAAACCAAATGTAGCCCAAGATAAAAATCAGACATTCGGTCCCAAAGTCTGGCAATATCCGCCGGCCTGGCAGCGTCTTTTCCGGCAAAATCCACTGGCCCGCAATTTTTTGTATTGACTGATTTTGTGTTAAGTAAAGCCAAGGATATGAAGACGTGAATTTTCAGTTTCATTTGTTGTAATGTACATGTATATGAAATATAAGCTTTTTAGGGAGACTTTTAGATACTCACAATCTCTTCGCTTTCATCAGTACTTGGGGTTACGTCCATGTTTTCCAGGAACTCGCGTCCTGCCTCAACCAGCTGGTAAACCATAGCATCTCCGATACAGTCAATGGCCTGTCATATGAAACAGGTAAATCGGCAATAGTTATTAAATCGACAATCCATTCAATGTGATACCAATGTTGTCAAAAACTTTATCGAAAAATTCCTTCACTATTCCAAGGCTGCAAACATGGCTGGTCCTTTAATATGGCCAATGGCACTACACTGACTATAATTATGATTATACACGGCCAAAATCTAGTGTGCTGGTGTCACTTCAGCGGGTATGATGGCAAACATCATATCACTTACTGTTTCATTGAGATGAGACATTAACGCACTGTGCTGTTTCCGATCCAGTGTATTAGATCGTAGCGGCACTTCCATAACGGGTACTTCATCGGGGTAGGACTGGGGGAAGGATACCTTCAGGTATAGCTTACCTAAAACAATAATTATCGAATTTCATTATATCATATATGTAATCGAACTTCATTTGTTTGTATATCATCAGGTTTCTTTATAACGTGATACTCCTTGTATAAGACACAGCCTAAGTAAAGTTCAATAACATCCTACCGTAATCTCCCGCGTATAAGGCACACCCCGCCTATAAGACACACCTAGAGTTTTAGGATTTGGTCAGAAAAATAAAAGATTCATAACCTTTGTTCTACTTAATGTATTTTCAAAATTCAAAAAGCTATATGATGCTAGCCCCCCCCCCCCATACATCTCCTATGTGCTCTTATGAATTAAGGGGGAGTGTAACATATCAAAAGAAAGGTCATGATGTACCCCATGGGGATCCAGGGTGAACGCAGATTACTGTATATGTATCTGGACATACATTATGGTGCTGTCCTATAGTAAAAAAAAAAAACCTTGTGCATAAGCCTGAGGATAAGGCGCACTTTTTCTGCTTTTATAAGGCACACTTGGAGTCTATTGTTGCATATACATGTACACTGCAAATAATTTGCAGGATATCAGATTATATTGAATTATGACATATCAAAGTATCATATATACAATAAATTATTAGACTAAGCTTTATTTTTGATAGTTTACTTGATACTTATCGTTCATCTTTTATCAAAGAAAAAAAGATTACCTCTAAATTTCTCTTCTAGGCTTGCTTCAGTCAGAGTGACCATGACCGTCAGGGGTGAAGGTGCGATGACTGAAAAACAAGAGATGAAAGTGACCAGTTACTGATATACTGTAACGGCCTGTTAAGGAAGCTGTCATTATTCAGTTCCAGGGATGAAAGTCAGTCACTGAGGCCAAAAATCTCTGAAATCTTCGATAAGATCCCATCTAAATACTAGTTGTTTTTTTATATCATTGTATCGGGCATTGAGACTTGAACATTTCTGAAATCAGGGAAATCCCTGAAGACTACCATCCTTTTCAATGGGGGGAGGGGGATTTTTGTCGCACATGCAGACATGGAGAGTAACTCGCAGCAGCAGATCCACTGCTGCGACAAAGCACTGGGGACGTGCAACAGAAAATGTAAATATCAACAGCTTTTGATACCTGCAACAGCTGCTGTCTGACGGTTGGTCGCAAGTACGGTAGGCATTCGCATCTGACAGAAATAGTGGATAACCCTCTTTAGTAATACAATGTACTGTAAAACCCCGTATAAGCCACAATTGGCCTTGGGCCTGAACACAGACTAAAGCCACACCAGTGTACAAGCTGCACCTTGAGTTCAAGGCTTTGCCAGAAAGATATGAGTTCAGAAAGATATAATGTTACTAGCTTTCAGGTTTTGCTATAAGCCACAGCAGGGGTCTGCCACTCCTTCCTGCACTACAGTCTACATGCATAAAACATTGTGTACGGTATAAGACGCACCGCGAGTTCCTGAATGAGTCAAGGCTAGTATAAGCCACATCAACCTCAGGGGCTTGGAACAGTTTATGGCACATTCCAAGTTAAGTCTTGCAAATAGGGAGAGAAAATGTCTAAAATTGGATATATTCACAGAGGTAAGTGTGAGGTACCAACAAAAACTTGAAGTCATCCTGATACTTCCAAAAAAAAGAAGTGAACATAAATGTTTCCTGGTTATCAAAATATTAGCCCTCAAATACAGGTTGCACAATCCAATTTCAGCCCCCCCCCCAGGCAACTGCCATGGAGATTGGACATTTTTCCTATGCAATTATTTTCTCCACTTTTATCAAAAAATCCCTTTTTAGAATAAAAAATTGCATCTGTCAATGGCCCCTAGGTTGTTTCTTGACTATTTGTGCAAAATGGGACCCATCTTAAAAATTGGCATACTTTTGTTCTGGAAAGGCCTGTTGGCATGGCAACCTGGTTGCCATGGCAACCAGCTCAAACAAAATGAGAAATCGAAGATATCACATGTTGAGCCATAGCATTGGTTTAAATTCATTTTTTAACACAATTTGAACTTTAAAAAAAAAGATCTACTCCTTGAGTACCTTTTCAAGGTTATGACGTGTTTCAAGGTCAAACACTAAAATTTGGCAGAAATTAGCAAGGACATCATATTTATGGCCATAAAATTGGATTAAATTCACTTTTTGACATGTTTTAAAATCCTAAAATGGTCAAGTCTTTGAGTCCTTTTTCAAGGTTCCAACATCATTGACCTTATCTTAGGTCAAGGTCATCCTTCTTAAGGTCAAACCTCTAAATCTGATTGAAATTTATATGACAACTAAATTTTTGGCCATAAATTTGGTTCAAATTCACTATTTGACATGCTTTAAGATGATACAATTCCACTCCTTAAGTTACTTTTACTAGAAATGGCCACATCTAGGTTGGTCAACTCATTTTTTGACACACCTTGAAATCCAAAAATTTGCTACTCCTTGAGTACAAGGTCATGACACATTTAACCTTGGCCAAGGTCAAGGTCACCCTTATCAAGGTCAAATGCCTAAATTTGGCAGAAATTAGCAAGGAAAAGCTGAAGGATTGGACCTCTTTATACCAGTGTCCAGTATTTTAGGGTAACCTCCGTTACTATCAGCCTTTAGTGGCTCTGGGCAGAAAATAAAAAGAATATTCTGGTTAATACCAGACTAAAATGAAGATCAATTAGGAACATAGTTATGTGCCAGATTAGGACTTGATATCTCCTGACATCTCCGGACTAGATGCATTTCCCTGGCAAAATCTGAAGTAGTTTTTTTTAAGGTGAGTGACTTCTGTTACCATGACTAAGCATGTATTATTAAAGTGGAAACAAAAATAACTAGTACTACTCCAAAGAAAATGAGAAAAGGAAACTGTATTGCAAAAATCAGATTGATTGATGGTATATCTAATTTTTTTTAGGGAGAAAGTACTGTGAAAAAGTGACCTCCGTTACCGGTGTCCTCCGTTACGAGTCAAGCCACAATGTCTAGCTTTAAAGTCCTAAGTTGGTCAACTCATTTTTGACACACCTTGAAATCCAAAAATTAGCTACTCCTTGAGCACAAGGTCATGACACATTTAACCTTGGCCAAGGTCAAGGTCACCCTGTTCAATGTCAAACACCTAAATTTGGCAAAAATTAGCAAGGAAATCATGTTTATGGCTATAAAATTGGCTTTAATTAATTTTTTGGCATGCTGTAAAATACTAAAATGGCCACATCTTTGAGTCCTTTTTCATAGTTCCAACAATTTTGACCTTAGACAAGGTCAAGGTCATCCTTTTCAAGGTCAAACATTGTTGAAATCAGCTGGGAAATTAAATTTATGACCATAACATTGGTTTGAATTTACTTTATGCCATGCTTTGAAATACTTGGTCTACTTTTTGAGTGCATTTTCAGGGTCATAACACAGTTGACCTTGGCCAAAGTCAAAGCCATCCTTTTCAAGGTTAAACACATCAAATTGGCTGGTTATTAGCAGCTCATCCTAAAAAAAATTTACACTTTTGAGAACACAGAAACAGGCCATTTAAAGGTAAAAATGCTGTTTTGTCAAAAAATGAGTTATGGTAATTTTATTAGAATGGATGTCAATTTAACTGAATCAAACATTTTTAGGTAGATTCCCACTCTGAATAGTGTAAAATCATCATAGATCCTGCTGGATGGGACTAATATGCTGATATAAGTGGGGGATATTAACTAATGACAACAGAGTATTTCAGGTTGCCATGGTAATCAAATTTTGAATTTTCTTTAAATTTGTATTGAAAATGCCACTCCACCAGCTTTCAGAAGATGTAATGTGAACTATCAAAACAGTATGTTCAGAGATAACACAAAGTATATCATTGTGATTACAGTATAGTAACTGATTAATTTTCCTGAAATTGATTGGTTTTGTGAATATATGACCAGAGCCTTTATGAGACATTTTACAGTTTAAGATATTTGGCATGATATCCTTCAACAATGGTTTCAATATACTTCCCATGCTCTTATTAATGTGTATTATATGAAATGAAAGCTCTTGATGACCTTTTTTTAAATACTCTTTTCTCTGAGGCCTATCCCTTAGTTTTAAGGATGGGTCAAAATGGTCTTCTTTTTGTTTAATTAATACTTTTTCAAAGTTCTAACATTGTTGACCTTAGCCTAGGTCAAGATCATCCTTTGCGAACACCTTTGGTAACATCTATGAATTTTTAACCTGTGATTTGTGCCTTTATATTTGTTTGAAGCAGAATTCTTTAATATATCAATATGCAGGGTAACACTCATTAATAGTTCAAAATGGCTGCCATAAATTATACATGGTTCTAAATGTCATGAATAGATTCCTGGACTTCAGTAATGTCCTTTTAGTACTAATTCTTTTTTGTCTTTCTATTTTGATTAGGGATCGAGTAGTCATTTTTTGAAAACACCCTATTGTTCCAAGATTTTGATCTAATTCTGGCAGCCATCTTGATTATCTCAATTTCATTCATAGTTGATATTGTAACAAATACAGAGAACCCAGGGTCTGGCTAAAAATCCATCTTCCACCAAATACTATAGTCAGTCACATTAAATTTTAAGTGTCCTTGAACTTGTGGAACACAACTTTGACCTATTTACCTAGGTCAACCATGTCAACTTTAGAATTCCAAGCATGTTAAAAAGTGTATATAAACCAATTTTGTAGTTGTAAATATGATTCCCTTAATGACTAAAATACCTTAGTGTTTGACCTGGAAAGGATAACCAGTGATAACATTGAACTTGAGCACGATCTACCACATTATGGCCTTCCTTGGTCTTGGAGTAGACCACATTAGTATTTTTTAAAGCATGCCATAAATTGAATTTAACCTAATTTTATGGTCATAAATGCAATTTCCTTGCTGCTTTTATCCAAAATAAAGTGTTTGACCTTTCAAAGGAGGACCTTGACCATCTCAACCATGTTATGACCATGAAAAGGTAATCAGGAATTAAACCATTTTAGAATTTTAAAGCATGTCAAAAAGTGAATTTAAACCAATTTTATGGCCATAACTTTTATCCCCTTGCTGTTTTGACGTTGAAAAGGATGACCTTGGCTAGGGTCAATAATGATAGGACCTTGAAAAAGGACCCAAAGAGTTGACCATTTTAAGTTTTTAAAGGTAGATATTATTTGTCAGAGAACTGAACAGGTGGGGATTTTTTTTCCTACGCTTTCCCGGAACACCGGGAAAATACAAAAGATAGAGGAAAAAAATTAGTCGATCAGACCACTTTAATTTTTTAAAGGATTTCAAAACCCTTAAACTGCCTGTACTGCATAAATGCATCACTATAGCACTGTATTTGGGAAACCCAGAGATGGAAAGTCTATTTCATAGCCATAAAGATGATTCCCTTGAGAAATTCAGCCGAATTCAGGTGTTTGACCACGAAAAGGATGGCCTTGACCGAGGCAAAGGTCAACCATGTGTAGAGGTCGGCGGAAAACGTCCTGGAGAAACCGGGAATCGAACCCGGGATCCTCCAACCTGCAGGCGGAAGCTCTACTGCTGAGCTACTTCCCCGTCTGACATTCTCTACCTTCCACCTACATCTGGATCGGTATAATACACAAGGGGGGCAGCTTATACCAGCTGACCAGCCCCTGAGGGCTGGTGCAACCGGAACAGGGCAGATGGCATACCGCCATGGACTTACAGCCAGAGCTGGCCCCTACACATGTCATGACCTTGAAAAGACACTTAGCACTTAGTTACCTGCCTGATTTCAACCAGATTTAGGTGTTTGACCTTGAAGATGATGAGCTTGCCCTAGGCTAAGGTAAACAATGTTGGAACCTTGAAAAAGTATTCAAAGAGAAAACCATTTTAGGTTTTCAGATGGGTGTTAAAAACTTAATTTAAGCCAAATTTATGGCCATAAACATGATTCTTTTGCTAATTTCAGCTGAATTGAGGGTGTTTGACCTTGAAAAGGATGGCCTTGACCTTGGCCAAGGTCAATCATGTTATGATCTTGAAAAGGCACTCAACAAGTAGACCACTCTAGTATTTCAAAGCATAACATAAAGTGAATTTAAACCAATTTTATGGACATAAATTGAATTTCCCAGCTTATTTCAGTGATTTTTGACCTTGAAAAAGATGACCTTGACCTTGTCTAAGGTCAACCATTGTTGGAACCATGAAAAAGGACTCAAAGATGTAGCCATTTTTATACTTTACAGCATGGCAAAAAGTTAATTAAAGCCAATTTTTTAGCCATAAACATGATTTCCTACCTAATTTCTGCCAGATTTAGATGTTTGACCTTGAAAAGGGTGACCTTGACCTTGGCCAAGGTCAAATGTGTCATGACCTTGTACCCAAGGTGTAGCTAATATTTGGATTTCAAGGTGTGTCAAAAATGAGTTGACCAACTTAGGATATTAAAGCTGACATTGTGGCTTGACTCATGTGGGTGAGCAGGCTATGGAAATGGAGGTAACTGAAAATGGGGGTGGGCGGTAACGGAGGTCACCGGTAACGGAGGTCACTTTTTTACAGTATTTCCTCTCTAGAAAATTAGATATACCATCAATCAATCTGATTTTTGGTATACAGTTTCCTTTTTTCATTACCTTTGGACTAGTATCGGTTATTTTTGTTTCCACCTTAATTATACGTGCTTAATCATGGTAACGGAGGTCACTCACCTTAAAAAAACTACTTCAGATTTTGGCAGGGAAATGCATCTAGTGCGGAGATGTGAAGAGATATCAAGTCATCATCTGGCACATAACTATGTCCCTAATTGGTCTTCATTTTAGTTTGACATTGACCAGAATATTCTTTTTATTTTCTGCCCAGGGCCACTAAAGGCTGATGGTAACGGAGGTCACTCTAAAATACTGGACACTGGTATAATGAGGTCCAGTCTGTCAGCTTAATGGGGAAATTTAGGGGAAATTTTTATTTTTTGAATTTTAACACTTAAAAAACTATAAAACATCACATTTGATACCATACATATATTTTCTTTGCCAATTGTAATGGATCAATAATTGTAATCATGCTTCAGGACATAGTGTTTTCAGTAAGCAGCCTTTTTCATCATAAGGCCCCCCACATGCAAAAAGTACGAAAATAATCTATGTTGTGGACATTTTTCTTTAATTAGTTCTAGAAATCCTAAAAAAGTCCAAAAAGTTAGTAAAAACTGATTTTTGAATGTACTATGGCACATAAACTTCCCTGGACAGCAGTTCCCTACTTAACATGGAATGTGCCTTATAGACTATAAGCGGCAGCTTATACCGTAACGCAGGGTTTTAAGGGGACCGCAGACGGGCCCGTCTCTATCTGCAGATCCTGATGGTCGAGAGCGTCTGCGTGGATGTCCGATCGAGTCTGACAATATCAAACAAGTTTGAAGGCGACCGCAGACGGACACGATTGGATCGGCCGACTGGGAGGATCAGGGACGTCTGCGGGTATGTCTGATCGAGTCGGACAATATCAAACATGTTTGATGTTCCCGATCAGATCGGGAGGGTACTCCTTAGATACTGATGGAGTCGGGCACATCTGCAGCCCGGCCAGCCGCCTTAAATCTTCCCGACTGGATGCGCCACCCTTTCCCAATAAACTACCAATCGAATCGGGCCCGTCTGCCGTCGCCTTTACAGTATACATATTTTATCGACTGACGTTAGTGAGGTCTTAACACAGGGTGACAAGGAGTCACTATAATTTCCTGAGTCTATTAATGATAATTTGATATTCAATACACTACACAGTCTACAGTTTCTACCAAAGAAACACTCTATTATCGTTCAGCAACCAACAATTTCCCCATGTTGTCATACCTGTTAAGTCTTCATCAAATATTGCTTTTAGTGCCTCGAGTTCTTCTTGTTGTCTTTCGTCTTGGTCTGGGTCCATCTTGCCTCTTGACACTCAGAATATCAGACATTTACAGCTAAAATAATACAGAAAAAACACACTGCCTGCAGACGACACGTTGTCCGGAAGTTGTGAAACAACCACTCTTCAAGCATATGTAGAGGACGCCATGAAATCTGTTCGGCGAGTGTAGAGGTTTCGCGCCAGTGAAACCTGGCCAAAGTCATGAAGTGGCAAGCAGTAGTTTTCTCTCAAGAATTGATGTACAAGGTATTATATGAGATATAGATCTATCTGGTTAAACACTGTTAGGCCTACTATTATGGTCTTTTAAAGTTTTAGTAAACCTCCAACCACAGTCCACAGACATGGAGACTTTTTTTCGGCTACAAATCTTTTAAAAGGAGGGCTGGCACGGACAATTTCAACACGGGTACCGTTTCAAAGATTGTTCACAAAGTCGCGGGACCAAGCGAAAAATTTGCAGCGCTTTGATTGGTCGATGGGTGGTCACGTGACTTGCTAAGGCGGGTACGTCTTATCCGTGCTAGCCCCCCTCATAATAATGCAGAATGATATAAATAATACTGAGCTCATATGTTCTATTAGTGCATGGCCATTGAACAGAAAAGAACAGGATTTTGAGTTAATTTTGTGGGCCCCCCTGCTTGTAATAAAAAGTCCATGTTTCTACGTCACACACACACAAAAAACATTTTTAACATTCTATAAAAACGTTTAGGTCGAATAAACGTTAACTTCGTAGAGACAAACAGATATCACATTCCTTTATTGCTTTTTGGTACAATAAGAGAAGTCTCCTTATTGCTGAAAATTCCAATTGGTGCATATTTGTTGGTTAAGTATCACTTGTGGGTAACTGGTAATTATAGTCTTCCCCATAACATAATCATTCGTGTAGCATCAGGGCTTTATTTGACGGCAGTGCCATGGGTTTCAAAATATAGCACATTAAGCTAGCCTATACAGCATGTACCATATTTTAAACATAAATTTAAATTGCATTTTTCAGTCCCCTGCCTTGTTTCACTCTCCATCCAATGACTGCTTTCTTACAAACAAACCTGTTCACTTCGATCAGGACCCTGTATATGCACATATTAACAAAAGTTATGTCTCTAGGCACCTTGGGAATTATTTTCCTGTTGAATAATGAAATGAAAATATATAGTAGACTTCATATATAGCATTCTCGTGCAACAATAGCAATTAACACATGCAAGATAGATGCAAATATAGAGTTGTTAGCATGAATAATAATATTGTATGTATCTATTATGTACATGTGCGTTTGTGTATATATGTATGGGCATGCAAATGAAATGGGAAATGTCTTGATATAGCTGTATGAATGTGATTCGAGAATATGTGTACAATGCACTTAGAAACGGCCAAAAATTAGCTGGAATAACAGGGATAACCATAAAAGTTATTGCTTTCTTCCTGTTTCAAGAACTATGTGTATACCATTATTTCTAAGTAGGCCTTTATGTATGAACATAACCATTCTTTAAAAAAAAAATTAGTTCATTTTTTCACTGCTCACTGGCCTGATTGAGACCCACAATCTCATTAAACATTGCAAATACAGTATGGTTCTGTGAATTGACCAATATCAGTTGGTTTTATCACAGCTGTTTTCCGAAAGTGCAAAAGTTTTCCTCAGTGTTAGAATAAACCGCAGCAGACTTCATACATTCAAGTCAGCACTATAAAAAAAATGCTGAAGTAACGAAGGAAACCTCGTCCTAAAGTTACCAGAGTTCCGACATCATTTTTACAGATATTCCTTGTACATTTGTGTAGTACTGTACTGCCACCTGGGACTTCTTGTAAAATCTACACTGGTTCCCTGCCATACAATTACGGTGGTTTACTGTTCAGTTTTATGAGGTTCCGATGTAGATTCAACACTTGTTTTTTACAATGCACTCTTTGTATTTCAAGCTTAACTTGTTACTTAAGCTCATCCTGTCTACATGAACTATTTCAGGTCACATTTGAATCCTTTACCAGTGTCAGGTCCAGGAATTTTAAAAGGAGGGGGTGTGCCATTTATTTAACCTATAGCTTTTGCTGGATTTGTGGCACAGAAATTTAGACATATACTTGCAGACTTCAGCCAAAAAGGAGGTATCGCGGTGACATCTGTTTACATCCTCCATTGATTAGCCTGTCTTTGCGAAGAATTCTGGTCTTCAATGTCAGCTTGTGTAGAGCCTTCCTCACTTTCTGGTTCTTCTTCAGCCACTTCCATGACTACAGCAGAGTTATCTATTCCAGACCCTCCATCCCCTCCAGTGCTGTTAGTACTGTTTGTACGCTCTCCACTCGAACGGTCAGTTTGAGGTCTTCGTTTTCTACGGATGGACCTCCCTGTCACACTGTCAACACAACATATCAGAACAAAGAACCTATAAATCTGAAGACATACTACAAGGATATTTTTAACTACAAAGAAGGCAAGGCTATAGCTGACCAGCCCCCCTTCTATCATGATAAAGAGGCGAATAGCCAGAAAGGGGCCATCCTGCAGCATAACTATAGCCACTATTGTCCATGCTTCGTTCCGCAGGCAGTCGCGACATGCTCCAGGTTTCTTATCAATATCTCTGTCATCGCTGGGTTTTATAGCACCAGTAAGGGGCAGCATAAACTGTGTGAGACTCAGGGTCCAGGTTGCTAAGATCCAGTACACAAGCAGATCCTTTTGGAGCACATAGGGTTCTTGATAGAGCACAAATAACTCAACTATATCTGAGCCCAAACCGACATAGACGAAGAGCTGCTCAGATAACTTCCTGTGGGATGCGCGTCCAAATGGGGCAATCCAGCGGGTGATGATAAGAATGAAAATGAGGCTTTGGTCAAGCAGCTCCAACCAGGTATTAGCATCCAGTTTCAATGGGATGGTGAACTGGAAAAACGAACATATGATATACACATGTATGAAGTTTCATTCATTAGAGATCTTGATCTGCTGATACAACATTTGTTGCAACCTACTCTACTCTGAAACCCTGTGTATGAGCCACACCCCTGAATTTGGAGAAAAAAAAAAGCTATAAGCTGTAGCTGGGGCCTGAAAATTCGATTTCCAATTTTTGTATTGTACTTAGGTCTCAAAACACCTTGTATAAGACGCATCCTCAGTTTGAGCTGTTCTTATAAGCGACAGCAGGCTTCTGAAATGAAATGAGCTGCGGTTGGCAGGGTTTTGCGGTAGCCTTTGCATAAATCATTAAAACAAATTGCTTGTACTTCATTGGTGGTCAACATGAACTCTGTGTCATCTTTCAGCTCCTTTACATCTCATAATGAGTGATGAATCAAATAAATCAAGACCCCTTTCATTGTCTTCATCAATTGAATAATTCCATAATGATTAGCATATAAGAAAACGAGCTTGTTCAATTTGTGTCTCCATATATTTCCATTAAATGGATGAATGCTTTACACTGTAAAAAAATAATGTCATCAAAATAATGACTGAATTCTCGTCCCAAAGTTTCCAGAGATCCGTCATTATTTTCACAGAGATGTCATTATTTTCACAAAGATACCTTTACCACTGTACTGCCACCTGGGGCTTCTTGTAAAAGCTACCCTAGCTCCCTGCCAGTGTTTCACTGTTCAATTTTACAAGGATCCCTGGTAGATTCAACAGTTACTTTTTACAGTGTATCTTTACAGTATAGGTACTTACTCCAAACTGTGTTGATAGGGTCTCTACAGCATCTGCTACAGTCCCATTGCAGTTTGCAGCCTGGTCTCCATTTGTTTTATTGCAGTCAGCTGCTGTGTTACCCAGCATGGACCTATAACCATTAACCTGGTCCAGCCGTAGCAGCCAGATACCTGGTACCACAGTTATCAAGTAAAGGAGCACAGGAACACTAAACCTGAAAAATAGTAAACAAGAATTATGATATTTACTGTGCCAGTATCAGATATTCACATAAGGAGAGCAAATAAATTGTGCGATATATAAGGTACGGTTGTAGGGCCTTTATGTTACAAAAGTGGCATTGAAGCACAAACAGTCTTTAAATCACAAATGGTTCTTATGCTACAAATGGTTCATAAGATACAAATGGTTCATACGCTACAAATAGTTCATAAGGGAAAAAGTGGTTGGTAAACTACAAATGATTTGTAAGCTTCAGACAACTACACATTAGTCAATTGTAAGTATGGTAGGACAATGCACTGCGGGTTAACTACTCACCAGTATCACTGATAATTATAATAATGGTGACATCATAAAGCTGTATATATGTAGGTTTCATATTATAATTGAAGGGGTTGATTTTCATATTAATTTGCATGTAATGTTTAAAATTTTTATAGAAAAATAGTTTACATTGAACATTTAATTTTGTGGCATAAAGGCCCCACAACGGTCATCGGACTGATTTTTAGGAAGATTGACTTTTGAGCCCCTCTCATCGGATATACTAACTTTAATTGTGTCTATATACAATGTACATGTGCACAACTCACCATGTCCACTCCTTGGCCTTTCGCTTGAACAACACCCAGTAGATCTCAATTAGAGCAAATACGATGACGATGCCAACTATTAGGTACCATGCTCCCAGTTTGTCAACCACTCTCCAGGCGGTGAGGGCGGAATGGCAGAAGAAGAGAGCTCGAGATATCAGCACAAGAATGGCTGATGCTGTGACCGTCAGGGCCTGTCGGCCATTGCTCCGCCTCTTAGTATTTGCAGCCATTGCCTGCAAGGTCAATTACAATTATAGTCACCTAGTCATAGATGGTTACTATGGTCATTGTGACATATTGTTACCATTTGAAATCACCATTTGTCAACTGCCTTTCATAGGTTGCCATGTGCCAGTCATGGGTTAGAAATTGGTAATTGTGGGTGTTGTAATTCGCCAATTGCTGATAACCGGTTTTTATTCGCCAGTTGAGGGTTGCCAGTTGCCACTGCTGGTCCAAGGTTGGCAGTTGCTCATGTAGTATTAGGATATTTACAAAGTGGCATATATGGCAACTGAGTAATGATGACTTAGAAATAAGCAACTTTACAATTGGCAAATGATAATATCTTCAGATTGTCAAATGGTAATTGGCAACTGAAACACAACATTACACAACTGGCAAATCCATCATTGATAGTTACTTGGCAAACTAAGACTAGCATGTATCAATTTTTAAAAGGCAATTGGCAACTGGCAATTGACAACTGACAATATGGCACACGTGCCTTCCAAAGTTTACAGTCTCAATGTGTGTGTGGGTAGTACGTGTATAGTGAACATTCTTGCACCTGTTAAATACTCTCCAGTTGTTTCTAAGCCCTAGATCTAGGTCGGTGTACAGCCTTTATAAATGTAATGTGATTGATACGTATATGACGCATACTGAGATGATTTAATGCCTCAAAACAAGTCGCCATACTTATGCTTTTAGCCACATTGAAATGCAGTAGAGAATGATTAAAATATATACTAACTTTGCTATTTTCTAGCTGTTAGAATGGCCTGTCTCTTCACAAAAATGAAGAGCCATACCTCCTATGTAGTCTTTACAGGATCTAATATTGGGGACCCCTCCCTGCCCCAGTGTCTGTGTTTACGTTTGACCATTATGTCAAATTTGTTCGTGACCTTCTAAGAATAGATTCTATTTGTGCTTGACCACCCTGGAGGGTCTTTCCCTAGCTCTGTGTGTAGGTACCGTGAGATGTAGGGAAATAGAGATTAGAGGCTGTCGCTAGCCTGTCCTCTATTTTTTAGCCACGTTAGTCTTTTGGCAAGACCCCTCCTGTTGGATTAGACCTTTGACATAATGTCGGGCACACAGGTGTTGATCCACCACATTCCTAGCCTAGATCAACATTTAGAAACGGCTATAAAATTCAATTGGGTTTTAGGGAGTGGTCATTATTTACTAACAGGGGCGAGGGGGGTGGTTAAATTCTTTTGACTTTTCACTTTTAACCCCAGGATTTAGCCAAATTCCTTAAAACAGGGGTAAACCCTCTCCTTTTTGCCTGTATCTTAGATTTACTTTTCTCTTTTAAGCAACAGCTCTAGCCAGAATAAGGACTAAACAAAGGGCTCGCCTTCTTCTTAAAAAAACAACTAGATCTAACACTGTTTTCAGTCCGGGCTTTCACTTTTTCAGTCTTAGTGCTGTGGGGGCAATGTAGATGCTTTCAATTTCAATTTCAAAATATTTTATTGCGGCACTTCAAATACATGTTTTTCAGTCGCAATACTGGGCTGACCAACCCTCAGAGATACTAAAATAAGGTGGTTACAAAAATGTGATATGTACTGGGAAGGGGGGTCTTATTGCCCCCTGCACTAAGATCCCTTTTCGCAGATCGTGTCACAAATAGTGGCGCTCCTTTACATGATAGGTGAACAATACGATCCCGAGTGATCGATAGACATATAATTACTTTTATAATTAGCTTTAATAAAATGCTCCACTCATATCATGCCAGAACGAAGCCAGCATTAATTGGCACACACGATAATTATGGATAATGCATTAAACAATTAAGGGGATGGCGAGTTACTCATAAGCAATGCGTTTATGCATTATGACGATAATGGAACTTTCAGCTCTTAGGCTAGGGTTGTGAATCAAGGCTTCAGGTTTTATGGTTCTTGACCTTGAACAAAAATTAATTCATTTGGATATGGGATAATATCCTAAATATTGATACATGTTGACCCTTATGCTCGTACAAGTTTTATTGGCAGGTCATTATTGACCTATGTTTCAAATAGAAAATAAGTCACAAAACTCATTACCTACCTTATCTTAAGTTTGAGGTGAAATGCATATGGATGTATACCCTGGTGCCCCTATAATGCTGAACAGACACCTTCTCCTACCAGCACGTCTGATGTGACAAACGACCAGCAGAACACTGACCGGCACTCAATGGACCTCCTCTAGATTTAGCCGGTCCTCTGCTTAAGTATAAGCTTAAGCAGGGTTAAGCGCCACTGTATCTGATACTTCCCCTCTTTCTCACTCTGTCTCTATCTGTCTGTCTGTCTGTCTCTGTCTGTCTGTCTGTCTCTGTCTCTCTCTCTCTGTCTGGCTCTGTCTGTCTCTCTCTCTCTCTCTCTCTCTCTCTCTGTCTGTCTCTCTCGCTCTCTGTCTCTCTCAGCCTCTGTCTCTGTCTATCTCTCTCTCTCTCGCTCTCTCTCTCTCTCTCTCTCTCTCTCTCTCTCTCTCTCTCTCTCCTGTGAGGGTTTCAACCTCCTATAGTGCTACTACACCTGTCCAGGTTGTTCCCCTGTCGGATGTTGATGCCTTGATACCCAAAGAGTGAGTGAGGTTGACACATTGTAAAGTCATGCAAAACTACACACATGTATAGTATACTGAGGTATTTATAACGTATGTATAGATTAAGGTGCAGTGTAGGGCGTGACGACAAGGGTTGGCTTCAGGCCAAAACCCATGCACCTTCAGGGTACACACCAGCGTCACGCTCCGCTACTTAAAGGGTAACTGCACTGAAAAGATGGATCTCTATGAAGGTGATCAGTACAGATGACTTAAGGTCCTCTTTCCATGTTGATGACCCAAGGTAATCATGTTGATCACCTTGGGTCATCAAGGTGATGACCGAAGGAGACCTTGGGTCATCAATGTGATGACCCAAGGTGATCATGTTGATCACCTTGGGTCATCACTTTCTGCCACCAGAGGGCCATAGTATACAATAATGGAAAATACAATACCTACTATGTTCAATATATTGATTCTTATCCCTAATCCACTTGATAATGGGTGTTTATAAGGTAGAAGATGTTAAGAATATCACCACACTTGAATATCAGATGATATAAAAAGAAATTTAGGCAACATTATCAAAGGTACAATCATGTTTAAAGATGGACACCTTTTTTGTAACTTAAACTATAGTTACAACCATGGGTACAAGATGACATTTGTTATACACATCTAATATGCCTCATTAGGGCATTTATAAGTTAGCAGTAAATGCCCACAATAAATGCTTGGTTGTGGGGAGGAAAGGGGGTAATTATGCAATTGTTGGAAATGATAATCAAAAAGATACTCATTAATGACAAACAATCATTTACATGCTCCCCTCTGATCTGTTCAGACAGGTCATCACATATGATCACCCATGGTGATCACATATGATTAGTTCAAAGATCACCGGGTACTCCCCCTCGGGCTCATCAATAAGATGACAAAAGGTCATCACTACAGAGTACCTTTTTAAGCCTTATCTTTTCAGTGTGACCCATAGAATACATAGGGTGAGTCAGGACCAGTTCCTGGTATTTTCTCTTTGGGTTCCCCTCTAAAAGAGTATTTAGGAGGTTGTCGTGGCTAGTAGGAAGCACATAAAAACTACTTGAAGCCCATTCATGAATGCTGTCCCTCCAGGGTTGACATTGATAATTTATTGTAGGATCGACATGATGCACCAATGCATGGTCAAATGGCGAGTTACTCACCAGACTGTGTTGCTGCATCATGACAAGGCATGGGTTTGAGGCATCATGTCGTCCTTAAAGTTTCATCCATCCCTGGCAAGTGAGTCCCAAACACAATTCAACATGTGCATGTATCGCATACATTCTATTTAATTAGCCGTGAAACTTTTAATGTAATACTCTTTACAGATGTAATAATCATAGACAACATACAGCAGTCCTAACTTCCGTGGATATGGAAAATTAAAAGCAAAAGACGTCCAAGGAAGTGAATTCTAGTTCAAAATGTAATGATAAAAAAAGAAGGTCCGTTCGTTGCAAATGCTAGCATCTAGGGAGTATGAATTTAATTTCAGTTTGAAATGGACCCATTTCAGCATTTTGCCTTCTATTTTTGTCTAATTGAAAAAGATGAAGTATGGCAGGTGTTAATACTTAGATGACGCACAATGTCAGCCATGCTGAGTGTCATCCTATCGTTATTGGTGGATATTACGGTGTGGTCATTATTTATCAACAGGGGGGGGGGTAAAAACGTTTGACCCATTTTGAGGGGTCCGTAAAAGAAATTAGCCCCTTTTTTAGCAAAAAAAAAACTGGCGCACGATGATATAGATCAAAGAGGGGCGCAAAAGATTTTAACCTTTATGCGTTAATGCATCATACCTATTGGTCGTCATCATGCATTGATGCAGCCCTGGTGAGTAATGCACCAAGGCTGCATTACCATGCCAATCCTACGAGGTTGATACAACCGAAGGGTCAGCATGATGCACCAATGAAGTGCTGGCGAGCAGTCTTCCCAGCATTTCATTGGTGCATCATGACGACCAATGGGCATGATGCACTCCTGAATCAGAAACCCTTAAAGGGTTAACCCATATAACGCACTATTGAGGCACAGTTGGAATACAATAGAGATCTACAAACTCTTTGCAAAGTCAATTTGTCTAATGCTTTGTCTAACAAGCACTGACTACAACTAAAGATTGGTCAACATTAACTTAAATGTGCACCACCCTGTTACTAAACAAGGGGGTGTGGATGGGGGGTCCCCCATGTCACATGTCAATTTTAAGAAATGGTTATGTCACATGTCACTTAAATCCCCATGTCCCATGTCACCTCTAAGGACCTCTCATGTCACATGTCGATTTTAAGAAATGGTTATGTCACATGTCACTTAAATCCCCATATCCCATGTCACCTCTAAGGACCTCTCATGTCACATGTCGATTTTAAGAAATTGCCATGTCACCATGTCAAATTTAGTGGTCCACACCCATAAACAAACGTTAGGACAGAACAGAAATCTGCCATGGATTTAGGGGGTAACACTACAGTAAAACCTTACATATAAGCCGTGCCCATGTAGAAGCCACACACTGATTTTGGAAGAATGCTATAAGTAAGCCACAATTGTGGTATGGAAATCGTGATATTCCTTTAATACTAACATATATGTGAGTGAGTGAGTGAGTGAGTGAGTGATAGATGTTTAACGCCATTTCGACAGCGAAGGTCATATTCATGGCGAGAACGACATTACACAATTTCACAGAAGAATGTGTCAGTGCCCACACATATGTGCACCACACACATCCGAGGGGATAGGAAAGAGGAGATATAGACCCTTTTAAATGGGCTAGGGAAGCCCGCTAACATATATGTAAAACCCCACGTATTACATGCTTAAGCCGCACCCTGTGATCAGGAAGTCCTATATTAAAGGCCACACCAAGGGTCTAAAATGGTGTATATATAAGCCACGGTCGACTTACTCACGGGGGTTTAACGTTACTGCCTTTAGCCTATAACTAACCCTTTAAAGGCCACATAGATCCACTAGAGAACTAGGATCAAGTTAGCTCTTTTATTCAGGGCTGGGCAGCTGTCGCCATGTAGCCGAAATGTGGCGACATTGGCCTTGAAATTGGTGAAAAGTACAGCTACTAACTCTGGGCTTTCCAACAGTGAAAGAACTTTTCAAATATTCCTATTAGAACCAAAGTTATGAAGTCATTCCAAGAAGTCACCAGAATGCATCTTTTTACATTGAGATTTTCAAAGTTCTCTTCAGAAATTAGACTGCAAACACATCTCCCCAAATCCCATCACTATTCCATCACTCCTTCACACCTTCCCTGTGCATGGGGGCATGAGAGGTGAGGGAGAGGGTAGGTTAGAAATGTCTAAGGGAGTGATCATTTTTTAACAACGGGGGGGGGGGGCTGGTGGGTTTGAGGGGGGGTCAGAATTTTTTCAACCCCTTGACTGGGGGGGTCAGAATTTTTTCAATACCTCTGATGGGGGGATCAAAATAATTTCACCTGTTTTCAGTGGAAAACCCTGTGCATTACTATAGGCTAAAAGGGGACGTTCACGCGCGATTTTTGTCCCTTATGGGGGGGGCGAAAAATTTTTACCCCCTCGAGAGGGGGGGGGTCGAAATTTTTTTCGCACGTCTGCACGCAAACCAACCAGCCCCCCCTGTTGTTAAAAAATGATCACTCCCTAAATGTGGGTGACTCCCTTGTAAGGTAAGCCCATTTCGCAGGTTTCTGGGCATATACGTGTACATTCTCTAGCTCAAACTACCAGGAGGTCCCTGTTGACCTTGTTTTCATAATCCACTAGCTGGTATCCACTGCTTGTCCATCCCTTCCCTTTTACCTCCCCATCCCTTCAGTGTCATCTACACTACCCGTGTCCACTATCACTGATTTCCTATCCCATTGGCTCTCTCACCTTCCTCAAATCTTGGATCCCCTCTAATCTATGACAAGCGTATATGCAGAGTTTACAGTATTTCCATTTTAGAGTCTGAAAAATAGGACTGCCTCGGTCTAGTCCTTGGCTCCAGCAACTCCAGCACTGGCTCCAGGATTTTCAGATATGCCCAGCCCTGTTTTATTACTAGCTCATGACATGTATGACAAAATGCATTGAGTTATTAACGTCTCTGGGTAACTATATATCTTGACTATATAATCTCCGATAATATTTGTGCAATACAATATGGTTATGTCCGAGGAACTATAACTAGACTATAAAAGCTCTGATAATATTCATGTGATACAATATGTATATGTATAATACTGCATCTCCGAGGATCTATAATTAGATAATAAAAGCTCCGATGATATTTCTGCTTTACAATAATATGCATATACTATATCTCCGAGTAACTATAGCTAGACTTTAAGATCTCCGATAATATTTGTGCAATACATTAGACATATACTACTAAAAGATAACAGCAGCAGGCTTTTCTGATGCATCATATGGTGTCACTGTCATATCTTGATATGCTAATAATGGTAAAGGCAAGACCTTGAGTAAGTTGATGATGCAGTTGTATTTATTCCAGCATATTGTACAGAGTCTTAATGGATACTAGTGTATACGTAGACAGCCTATGCTGGTCTGAGGCTACAGGTAGGATGCAGCAGGTAGGTAAGGTGGTGCTAGTGGTGACCCCTATGATCGGTATGTGTAACTAAGGGGTGTGTGTGTGAACAGTGTGCACATAGCACTATGATATACAATGTATAGCAATAGAAATATGTATAGAGTTATCATGTATATAAAGATAAAAGATTTCCACATATAACATCACGATTGGTGCGATCATAGCGCACACAGACCTGCGACCTCCTGAGCTGTCTCACATAGTATCATCATGTTCCATGTTCTATCATGCTTACTCAAATACATTTTGAAAGAGTCTGCTAGTTTAACAACTGCAGCACCTGCTATGTTTGGTCAATAGTTACATCATAAATTGCATCAGTATATGAAGCCTGCATTTGTCCCTTATGATGGTGTATATTTTATTAATCATGTTAGAATCGAATTAGTACAATTAGTATACAAGGACCTTCAAAAGAAGTCATCATGAAGTAGGATGGCTTCCTCTTTTATGCATTTCATTAAATCAGGAAAATGTGAGTCCCTAGGCATGGTTCAGTATTAACTTGTATCTTAATATAATTAGAAAATTTTTCACTATGCGTGCTTGATAAAAGGCAGGTGAATATCAATTACTGCAGTTATAAGGGAGTGGTTATTATTTATCAACAGGAGGGGTGGTGGGTTTGAGGGGAGGGTGCAAAAACTTTTGACCCCTCCGGAGAGGGGGGCGTGAATATTTTTAAACCCGTCTTGAGGGGGGGCCATAAAAAATTTACCCTATTTTTGGCAAAAACGCCAGCGCACTACTATAGATCAAAGAGGGGAGGAAAAAATCTCCATGCCTCTAATGCGGGAGGGGCACTAAAATTTTGAGTGCCCCCGTTGATAAATAATGGCACTCTCTAAGCGGTATCAATGGGGGAAAGAAGGAGTGGGTAGGAGCCTGCTGGATCAGCCCGGAGCTGCCTGGAGACCTATGAGGGACAGGCTGGGCACTAATGGCATTTTTGGAGCCATGAGGGGCTTAAGGAAGAACTAAGTAAATAGCCTCAAGGCTGCTAACCAATGAAAACAAATAACAAAAAAAAATTGTTGTTTTTCTAGTTGAGTTTGGAGCATGGAGCATGTTATCTTGGTTCCCCTTTTTCCTCAGGAAGTCATTTCTCAGACGCTAAGTTTTGGGCGGCCCCAAATCGTACTGACCTGGCCTAGATCGGAAGGGAATTCTTGATTGTACAGGGTCAAACACTACGACTGCTGCAGATATAGAGGGAAAAGCCATGCATCTGGATAGCCAATCGTAGGTAATACAGGGGCACTCACTCCACCTCCCTACGAATGGCCTGGATTGTAGGAGGTGGCCAATCTGTAGTGGGCAGTCTCAATTCGTAGCGTTTGAGAAATACCTAGCAGATGTATTAAGTTCCATGACGGTCGGTCGGCTGCTGTTGACGGCTGTCAGCTGCGTGACATGGTAACCTCATTTGCCCATATATGGGCAGACATGTGATCATCGTTAGTGGTGAGCAGCTTAGGCCTTATAACTGTTTACAGGGCTGTCCTTGAGTAGCTCTGAGTAGACTTCTGGATCCATATCCAGTATAAGGATAGGAATGCCTATAAAAGAGGGTCATCCAAAATCAGTTCCAAGCATTAGCTTAAACGAGAAAGGTGTTGCTTCCTTAGTTCATCTCTCACCCAGTCTAGGGCCTTAAGCTACCCACTTTTTGTATTTCACATAATATATAAAATATGCCAGTAGGCTGCCATTGAGCCAACTCTAAGTGAATTGTCCTCGCATTACGATCATTCAGTCTGTTTCTGTCAATCATTCAGTCCACATTATATAGGATCTAGATGTTATAAAGGGCCTCCATAGTATCTCAAAAATCTGTATGCAATGTTTAGCTTTGATATATCTAGGTCTATGGTGACCATAACTAAATGTGGCCTAGTTTGCTGGACACACAAAACCTACTCTGCATAATACTTAAGCTGTCGTGTCTTCAGAGAAGGCTTTGTTTGAATGCCAAGTCTTTTCTGGTGCAGACCGTCCATTTTCAATATCATCATCTCCAGACTCAGTTGCATTTTCATCTCCTTCTTCACCTCCATCATCTTCATTTACTACTTCTGCCATATCTATAACCTCTACACCAGAGGTATGTTCCACAGCCTGTTCCTTTCCACCTGTACTGATAGAACTGTTGCTACGCTCTGTGCTAGAACTGCCCATTTGGCTTATACGCTTTCTACGGAAAGACAGTCCAGTCTTCTTATCAACACAGTAGGTCAGAACAATTAACCTGTACACCTGCAGACATATGACGAGTATGTTCTTCACCACAAAAAAACCCATGCCATAATTAGCCTGACCCAGTGCTGTCATGATATAAAGGCGAATAGCCAGAAATGGGCCATCCTGCAGCATAACTATAGCCACTATTGTCCATTGTTCCTTCCTCATACAGTCCCGACAAGCTCTAGGGGATTTCTCATTGCTTCTGTGACTAGGCTTAATAGCACCTGTCAGGGGGAGTACAAACTGTGTGAGACTCATGGTCCAGGTTACTAGTATCCAAAATACAAGCACATCATCTTTGAGCACAAACTCATCATTGTAGAGGTCAAACAACTCAACTATATCTGAGCCCAGACCAATATAGACGAAGAGCTGCTCAGATAACTTCCTGTGGGATGCACGTCCGAATGGGGCAATCCAGCGGGTGATGATCAAATTGAAAATCAGAATCTCAGGGAGGATTTCAAGCCATGTACTGGCTGATAGCTCCAGCGGGATCTTGATCTGGAATAAAGTTGAATCAGGATATGCATTATTAATCACAAAAATTGCTTATGTTAGCCCAGGTATTTACCAGCTTGAGCCCATGTCTGGGCTAACCCAGAATGCCTAGTTGAATTTCACCTGGGGCCAATGTTGGCGTGCTGGCTGGGTCACTAATACATGGTGCTAAAATCAACCACTACAGTTAGAGAAAAAGTTAAAAAAAAGTTTTTTTCTTGAATCAAAATAATAAGTTCAGAAACTTTAAAAAGACAGCATTTCAGAAACATTTTGAAAAACATTGAGTTGTTACTTTATTTTCGAATCGCTTTTTTCACCTAGAAACAAAACATTTCTTGAGTGCATAATTATTTTGATAGTAGTTGGCATTCTAAAACAAAAGTTAGCAAAACATTTGGACCCAAAAGAAAAACAACTTTTCTTTCAAGTAAAAGTAGATTTCTTTTGTTATATGGGTTGATTATATGCACATAGATAAATTCCTCATAAAAAAATGTAGACACTTACATTATACCGTGTTGATAGTGTTTCCAGAGTATCTCCTACAGTCTTATTACAGTCCATCACCTGTGTCATATTTACCAAGGTTTTATTGCAGGCAGCTTTGTTAGTCAATTCGGTTCTGTAATCTTTAACCTGCTGCAGACGTAGCAGCCAGATACCTGGTACCACAGTTATCAAATACAGCAATACATGGACACTCAACCTGGAAATTAGATTTTAAAAGGTGGGCATATTGTATACAGAAGGTCAGCCAATTTTGATATGGTAAAACAATGGTAAAAAGAGAGAATTGACTCACTATTTCAATAATTCAACTCTTTAAACCTTACCAAACAGGAATGCCTTCTGTTTAGGCTGTAAATACCTTGATAATGGTCCAATTTGCAAGTCATGAAACTGAAATGTGGCCCAAGGTACCATAATTACAGCCAGACATTCAGTTTGACAGTATTGAAAATTTCCGCTGGTCCAGCAGTGATTTTCAGCTGTATAGATACATGTATACAAATTTAACAACTATACAAGCTTGCAAGACTCACCATGTCCACTCTCTGGCCTTCCGCTTTACCAACACCCAGTACATCTCTATTGCAGCAAATAGAAGGACAACTCCGACAATCAGGTAATACTCATTCTGTAGTTTGTCGCAAACTCTCCAGGCAGTGATGACTGATTGGAGGAAGAAGAGTCCTCGCGATATTAGCAACAAGATAGTTGACATAGTGATGGTCAGAGCCATCTTGGCTCGCTGCCTTCTCCAGTTAATAGCCATTGCCTGCAAAGATAATTGCAATCCTGTGATTTAGGTACTTAATATAAAGCAAAAACAATGTTCCCCCACCCTAGCTGCAGAGGCGTAGGAAGCAAATCTTCATTGAGGGGGCCCAGCAGGGGCCCCACCTCGACCACCTTGAATTGTCGGCTCAAGCGCAATAGTGCCTATACATACCTATATAAAACTTTTATAGAAAAGTAATTTTTGATGAATTTTAGAGCTGATTTGAGGCCCAGGCCCCCAATTTCCATATCCCATTACTATATCAATCTATTTTCAGATGCAAAGTTTTAGCTTATTGTTTAATTCATTATGATTTCTTGGTAAATTTTTTTGGGGGGGCCCAGACATACTCAGGCCCCACCTCCTTTATGATTGGGGGGGGGGGCCAGGCCCCCTGGCCGCCCCTTTTCCTATGCCCCTGTAGCTAGCAAAACAGCAATCACATAGTTAGGCCACTTTGGAGTACATTGGCCCCTTGCAGGTATTGACTACTATTGAGAGCATGTATACCCAAAGATCAAGATATTGATCACAATCCTGTGATTTTGGTACTTTAGTAAAAAAAAAAAAAAAAAAAAAGAAGAAAGATTACCCATCCTATAGCTAGCAAAACAATAATCACATATTTAGTGCATCCTCGGGTACATTGTTCCCTTGCAAGTATTTGGGGCATACAATATCAGTCTATAAGAAAAGATTTTCCCCTCGTAGGCCATTCGGTCCCGCAGATTTCATTATTCTGCAGTCCCGGATTGATCTTGGTAGGACCGAACACCTCACAATTAATATTGTCAGGAAAGAAAACAAGAATTAACTCTTTATTTTAATCATTCAACTCTTTAAATCTTAACAAACAGTAAGGTGTAATGGTTTTCTCGTGCACAAAAACGTTTCTAATGTATAATGAAAGTTCTTGCAGATTCGTTTTTCGAGGTTAATTGGAGGGCCAGAGAGCTGTTCCACAAGGAGACTGGAATTAAGATCGATCTTTTGGCGATATGAGTGACCATTTAAGATCAGTCATTTGGGAATGACTACAAGTGTTTCAGAACAAGCTGTTACTCATATCAGAACATAAGACTGGTCCTTTAGAAACAGCTGTCAATTAGACATAGGGGCAGTAATCAAGATCAGTTGTAAGGTCACTCACAGGCCAATCATTCAGCTTGTAATATCGATCACCCAGTTCAGAAAATGTCTTCAGCTTCCAATTTCATGATAGAAAAGGGTATTATAAAAGGGTATTTCATTTTTATATATGCTTGATATCATGCATTAAAAGGATTGTGGAATTCCAATTATTGTTATGATTTTTCACATTTATGTGTACCCTTAACCTTCCACATAAATCAGCTACTTTATGTTGGTCATAGATCGCTCTTACATTGGCCCTTTACTCGTAAGCTTCACTCTCCATTTACTTTTGAAACACTTCCCCTAACCCTAAGAAGCATAAGATCGATCTTAACTTCCCCTTAGGAGTGATCTTGCTCATAAGCCTATGTCACTCATATATAGCCATTGTGAAACAGCTCTCTGAGGATGACCATATGAATGACATTGCTCCTATACCAATATCACTCGTACATAGTGCTTGTGAAAGAGGTCTCTGGTCCTATAGAAACAGCTGTCAATTACACATAGGAGCAGTAATCAAGATCAACTGTAAGGTCACTCACAGGCAAATTATCCGGCTAGTAAGATCAATCACCTAGGTGCAGAATATGGCTTTACTTCATTATTCCATGATAGAAAATTGTGTTAAAAGGGAGAATTTCCATTTGATATATGCCTAACTTCATGCATTAGAAAATACTGTTGATAGGATTTTCCCCATTTATGTGTACCCTCAACCTTCCACATAAATCAGCTACATGTACTTTATTTTGGTCATAAGTCACTCTTACATTGACCCTTTACTAGTAAGTTTCACTCCCCATTTAGTTTTGAAACACTTCCCCTAAGCCTAAGATCAATCTTAGGATGACCATAGGAGTGATCTTGCTCGTACACTAATCTTACTTGTACATGGTGGTTGTGAAACAGGTCTCAGTTCTTAGAAATGGCTTGCCTACATATTAGGGGAGTGGTCATTATTATTGTATTAACAGGGGGGGTGCATAAAGATTTCAGACCCCCCCCCCCGAGGGGGGGGCTAAAAAGAATTTGACCCCTCTTGAGAGGGGACTAAAAAAATTTACCCTTTTTAGCAAAAAAGCCAGCATCCTTTTATAGATCAAAAAGGGAGGGCGCACAAAATTTTGACTGTCGTCAAGGGGGGGCTTAAAACTTTTTCGCACTTCCACGCGAAAACCCACCACCCCCCTGTTGATCAATAATGACCACTCCTTTATATATATATATATATATATATATATATATATATATATATATATGGAACTATATACACTCGTGTATATTTATATAATTAGCCGCGGACGGTTAGGGACTACTTTCAGCTCGTAAGGATACCAATGATGTCATAGTGTGACGTCACGGTCAACAGCTCCACTGGTATAAAAGGGGGCGGGTTCATGCTAACCGTCAATTGGCTCGTATTCACCTGTACAGGTAACACCACGCTGGGTGTTCCCTGGAATTTTAAATTTTAAAAGCTGTGTTAAGGCCTTTTTGGTCTCAATTTTTACCCAAAAATGGGTAGGAAGTCTACGAGGAATACCAAAGCTAAGGTATCGGCGAAAAAATCGGCTAAATCGGCAAAAACTTCGCCTGAATCGGCCAATTTAGGATTATCGAGCGACTTGGACTTGTCCAGTGCATCAATTGATTTGGACAGTCCAGTCGTTGACCAGACGAGGAACAGCAGGCTGGAGAGGCTGGAGGGCGAGTTGGCAGATATCAAGTCGTTACTTCGAGAGGTGGTTGACGGAGGGGACCGTAAAGATGTGATGTATGGTACTTCGAGCGGTTCGGGTAAGCCACGTGCGCATGTTGATAAACAAGAGATGACGTCACGTCGCCAGGGACGTGGACCGGTAGTCAAGGAGACGAGACAACAATCACCATGCTTTCCGCCAGCGCAAGACGAGGATGAGTGGATTAAAGTCGCTCGACGGGGTCGTCGTCGGTCTAGATCGTCATTTACAGCTCGTCAATGCAGCCGCAGCTACTCACGTTCATCGTCAATGGATTCGTCTATGTCTGGTCGTCATCGTCATACCAAAATCGGTGAGTTTGACCAAGAAAATTATGTAGAAAAGAAGGATAGAATAGACTCTATTGAGAAGCTTGTTCTAGTCAATCTTAAATTTGCCCTGAAGTACTATAGGAAGGGCGCTGATATTGAAGGGATGCTGAAACACCTGCAAGTTTTGGTTGAGAAATCTGGTACAAAAATATATACTGTACCAGCCCTTACTGCCTATGACAAGTCTGTAAGGTCCAGGGCTAACGAGAATGGTATCTGTGCGTTCAATGTCATCGATAATTCGGACATTTTAAGGTATTTATCATATGATGGTACTGTACAGGCACAGAAGGTGTTTTCCAGTAAATCAAAAAATTCTGGGAAATTTAAAGTTTCCTCAAATTCTTGTTATGCCTTTAACAGGGCTGAGGGATGTAATAGGGATCCCTGCAAATACAAACATGTGTGCAGCTCATGTAACAAACCAGGCCACAGTAGAGTGGACTGTCAGATAATCAAGACTGACTAGGATTTTACAGGTGAGCAGGGTCCTATGTGTGACAGTGTGTCGATGTCAAAGTCATGTATAGTAGGTTTGGTAGACCCTAGTTCGCCTCCACCCGCTGCTCCAGCTCGGGATGTTGGTTTAGATAATGCTGGAGATGTAGATTTGGTCTCTCTGAGTGTCATCAGCGTACCAAGTTTACAAAGTGATGTTGAAAATGATATTAATATTAAATCCGACTCCGTCGGTCTGAATGTATCATATAGTAGCCCAGTACAGGGCAAGGTTAAACCACTGTTTACGGTTGCTATTAATAATTTACCTAACATCGAAGTGTATGATAGCTGTATAAATGGTGTGTGCAATTGTGTTCATTATGTCAATGGGAAAAATTCCCAAATTTTACCTTGCAGAGTTGCCCCATTCTTAACCCAGAAAGGAGTTATTAATATAAATGATAAAGAGGCACTATTCTTATGGCAAGGTTTTGTTGAGGGGTTCAGGATAGTTGACCCGCACTGTAATACTTCTTATGATTGCAAAATTATAAGTCAATTCTTGAAGGAAACTTCTATGATGAATTTTGTACCATATTGCGAGAGGAGTTAGAGGCGGGTTTAGTGTCCAAAGTTGAAAACAAACCTAAGTGCATCCACTCCCTGGGCGGTGTGGAGAAGTCGAATGGCAAGCTAAGGCCGATAACTGATTGCAGTATGCCGGAGGAGGTTTCCATTAATAACTATATGGGCAAGACTAGTTCTTCCTTCTCTTATAATAATATTGGTACGGTCACAGCTCAGTTGGATAAGAATGATTTTATGAGCGTAGTAGATTTAAAATCTGCCTATAGAACCATTAATGTTTATGGTCCTCATACTGATATGCAAGGTTTTAGATGGGATTTTGGCCAGGGTGAATGTTTCTATGTAAGCAATAGGTTGACCTTTGGACTGAAATGTGCCCCTTATATATTCAATAGAATATCGGATTTTATTGTGGAAGTGGCCAGGAGTTATGGTGTAAAAAGGCTGGTCAATTATCTAGATGATTTCATCGTAATTGCGGATACTTATGGTGAATGTCTTAGACAGGAATTTATTGATGGAGTGTATGGCCTATATGGGCTTTGTAGTATCCAAGGAAAAAGTGACCGACCCATCCCAAGTTTGTAAATTCTTAGGCATTAATATAGATTCAGTTAAGTTAGAACTGTCTTTGCCTATTGAAAAGGTTGAGAAGATGAAAAATCTCTTATTAAATAACATTAATAAGAAATTTATTTCTAAAAAAAACCTGGAGAGGATCGGGGGTTTAATGTCTTTCTGCTCACAGGTGGTTAAGGGTGGCAGAACCTTTAGTAGACGAATTTTTGATCTCTGCGCTAAGGCCAGACCCCGTGGTTGTATTAAGGTGTCAGCGTGCACTCGCCAGGATATGCAGTGGTGGCTTGATTTTTGTGAAGTTTTCAACTGTAGGAGTTTAATTCTAAACGATATGATTGATACACCTATGTACTCCGATTCATCTGTTAAGGGGTTTGGAGCTTGGATGGGTAAAGATTATTTATATGGTGACTGGACATCTCATGATAGGTTCAACTTGGGTTCAGGCCATTTTTCTTTCCCTCCAATATTGGATAATTTACAGAGTCACCATAGAAATATAAATGTGTATGAGCTATATCCTGTCATGGTTGGTCTGAAACGTTGGATTTCAGGTTGTAAGAATAAAAGAATACATTGTATAACAGATAATATGCAAGTGTTGGCTATGATTAATACAGGCAGGTCCAGAAACAAACTTTGTATGGAATGGCTAAGAGAAATTTTTTGGCTTTGTTTCATCAATAACGTGGAGATTTATGCAACTTATATTAGGTCAGAAGATAATATCCTGGCCGACCAACTTTCTAGACTTGCTTACAGGGGTGTTCGGGACAAATGTGTAAACTCTCTTCTTGAAAATGATATGTGTTGCTTTAATTCCAGAATGGAAAAGGTTACAAAAAAGAAAAGAGTGTCTTTTAATGAAGGGTGTGTCAGAGAATACGAGGAGAACAAGGAAACAACAACTTAACAGGTATAAAAAATTTTGTAATAAATTTAATTTATCTAAATTCCCTTGTTCTCCCTCACAGGCTGCTACATACGCAGTATACTTATCTGAATATATGAAACCTTCTTCTGTAAGGAATTATTTATCTTCTATTTGGTATCATCAAAAGCTTAGGGGTGGCTTAGACCATAGCGGTAATTTCATGTTAAAGAAGGTGTTGGAGGGTATTGGTAGAGACTATGCTGTTCCTACTAGGCCTATTCATCCTTTGAGTCCGAGAGAAATGTTATGTATTAGATCGTACTTGGATCTCTCCAACAGGGCTGACTTGAAATTTTGGTTGGCTATTCTTGTATGTTATAGAGGTGTCCTCAGGATAGGGCATGTTGTATCGTCTCCCCATACACTAAGGGTAGGGGATGTTAAGATACTTAGGAGTTATGCTAGTCTGCATATTAGTACTTCAAAAACTGACCAGCTTGGAGCCCATTCCTTTAATATATATTTATGTAGGGATGATACCTCACCGTTATGTCCGTGTAAAAACCTAGAAAAATTGTGCAAAGGTAGGGGTACGAGTGATTTGCTATTTAAAATTAATGGTGTTCCTCTACAGTACCAATATATTAATTCGAGATTAAAATCTTTATCTCTACGTGCTGGTATCAAGGGTTCAGTCTCCACCCACTCACTTAGGCATGGTGGTGCTACTATGTTAAAGGATGCAGGACTTAGTATAGATTCTATAAAAAAGAAGGTAAATTGGAAGTCTGATTCTGTTTTTACTTATTTACACGACCATAAGGAGGATCTCTTAGAATTAGATAGACTTTGCCAATCTCAATTGCATTGCTGATTGGTATGTGTTTTCACATGTGTTTGGCGTGTTTTTATGTGTTTTTGGCATGTATGGTGCTGATAGCCCCAAGGTCAGTAACCCACCAAACTCACGTGTCTGTGATATGATCATCTATACTACTGTAGCATTATATCATCATTATTATTATCATTATATATATATATATATATATATATATATATATATATATATATATATATATATATCATATTCCCAACATACAGCCAGGTCAGTAATTTGTCCATGAATTGCTGCTGCAAATAACAAGTCACTGAAGAAGTTTTGGAAGCCATTTTGGGTAATTCTGGGGCCAGGTCACACCGGGCCAGAGATTTAGGATAGAAAGCTCAGTATTGGGAGTTTGGGGCCAAGTGAAAAATGTTTTTTGTTGAGAAATTTATCCTGACCCGTCATATCTAATGCAATGCTGCTCTAAATTGATTTATCCCACTATATGGTACACTGTTTCTTATGGAACATATAGACCTGGTAACCTTAATTGGTAGAATTCAGCCCAGTATTACGTCTTGGGTAAATGCGAGCCGAGGCTTCCTCCTCCCCCAGGTCATACACACGGTCGGTATATTATGTAAGAAAAAAAAATGTGATGAAAGTGTAATATATAGTGGGTCATTTCGTTGGGCTATTTCAAATTAGAGCAAATTAGAATTTGAAGGGATTCGCTCTCTCTCTCTCTCTCTCTCTCTCTCTCTCTCTCTCTCTCTCTCTCTCTCTATATATATATATATATATATATATATATATATATATATATATATGTGTGTGTGTGTGTGTGTATAGGGCTAAGGCACCCGAGAGATATATCTAGAATATCTAGGACCTCCACCGCCTCATGCACAGGAGCCAAGCATAATTGAAAAGGGCCAGAAGAATAGGCAAAAGTATCGCAATTACGTCATAGTTGATACATAACTTACTCTTAACTTCCTAATACAGAAATATATATAGCTTACATTGGTGTTTAGTATAAATGGAGTATGTAGTCTAATCCTTATACTCATCTATAGGGGAAGTTCTCCAGTGGTCCAGTAGTTCTGCAGGCTTAGGGAAGTGGTTCTCTCCCGTGTCCAATGCTGCAAGTGCAGACTAGTCAAAAGCTTCCTTACTCGTCACAAAAATGTTCTGCTTGACTGACTATCCACTCATTCTCTTGAAAATTTAAAATACATGATGTCGTCACACTCTCCTCTGACAGAATACCATACAGAATGCCAGGCCTGGAGGTTAATTCAAAACAGTGGTAAATTAGCATTGTTTTGAATTAACCTCCAGGATGCCAAGCAGTATTCCAGATTCATAATTTTTTGGTGGCAATTAAAGATATTTTATCTTTCACTAAAGGATAAGTTTTAGAATTCAAAAATGTAAAAAAAATTAAATCACGGATGTCTGGACCTTTAGCCTAAAATTATTATGAAAAGGTGAGTGATGACACATGTTTTAATTAATTCATCTTTTAGAGTATCTAATAAGCTCCTTAAAGAGGTTTATACTTTTATGTATTTGTTACAAAATGGCCGTTCAAAAAAAAAATTAGATATGTTCCAGTATCAGATAATTTTCAATACAGATATACAAAATACCCTATACTACACTAGGATGGTGAAAATTTAGGGAATTATTTATTAGGTAAAATATGGAGGGCTGGTAATAGCAGGTCTGGCATTGCTTTCTTGGTCGACCTGTCTGCTGACCCTCTGAAAGCTTTCGACAACTTTTGAGAAATGACCTGTGGGTTGTTGAAATGACAACGTTTGATGAGATAGAGGCAAGGTATCTTCATTTCTTTCAGCTTTATACTGTAAAATGGGGTGAGAGGATACTAATGGGGTATATGTCATTTAAACTTCCGTCATGAGCAAACTTCTAACTATACCCACTGAGTCATTGAAATGGTAGGCTTACATTGATGTATGGACTACCCTAGTACAGATAAAAAGGAGGGACGGGCACCCCCCCCCTCCCCCTATCCCCAGCTGAATCTACCACTGGAGGGTGTTGCTCGTATAGTAAAAGAAAGAGCTGGCTAAAAATGCCCTCATTTCCAGTCCTTTCTTTTCATGTAGCTATAACTTGTCCCTTTTGTTGCTCACAAGTGGTCATTCAAGTATGGTGCTAAAAAAGGGGATTTGAGTAGGTACCTAGTTGGGAGAAGTCAGTCAGTATAATATACTATAGATTGTGTGACATGAGTAGGTAGCTGATAGTGCAGCTCTCTCTGTTTTATACAAGGCAGGTGACTTTTCAGACTAATGTGGTGAGTGCAAGTTGAATGGTGAAGCAGAGCGTGACTTCTTTTGAAAAGAGGGTACCTACTGACAGCTCTTTTTACCATAGGAGCAACACGCTCCTGGTCACATCAACATGGTATAGTGCATATACTTTCACTTATTGAGAAGTGAGTCCATTACCTCTGTTCACCAAAGTGACGGATTCGGCGGAAGAAAAGTAGAAGTAGAATTGGTTGTAGAAGAAGGAGAAGGGTGAGATGAAGTAAAAGTTTACTTTTTAGAAAAGGAAAATTACTTTTGATATTAATAGTAGTGCCATAACGGCCTGTTAAAGCGCCTCGGCCCTCATAGATTTTAATGCCACTGTATCCCTGCGCTCATTATTATAGCCTCATATACATCCCACTGGGCACATCAACATTGATTCAGCGTTGAAACAACGTTTGCAATGTTTGCATATCAATGGTTGATATAGGGTTGAAATATAGTTGAATTTGAAAGTTGACACAACATAACCAAAATCAACTGTGATTGAACATCTAACCATCAGCACTGATTCAACGTTTGTATTTATATGTTGATTCAATGTTGACGCAACATTGACACAACATTGATATGATGTTGAAACAACATTGATATTTGTTAGGGCATTCTTTGTTGATATGTCAATGTTGAATCAACATTGAATCAACATTGAAATCAATATTGTTGATTCAACATTGACAAATCAATGTTGAGTCAACATTGAATTGAGAACAATATTTCAACATTGATATGTCAACTGTTGATTGGATGTTGAAATGGTGTTGGTTGACAACATTGAAATAGAATCATTGAAAAGGTTGTTGAAGACAGGTTGATCAACATCATCATCACAATATCAGCGGGTTGTCAACGTTGATGCAACGTTCTGTGCCCACTGGGATGTACAAGACCGACGCTTATTCCAGATATAGTTCAAAGTGTAAATTTTAAAACAGTATGCCCCCGGCCCTCCTTCGAGACCGACGCTAAATTCAAGGACCAGGCGCATATAAACACGGCACTATGGTAACAATTGATGGTAAATAAATCAAACTTACTGGATATCAATACGTCTTGGTCGCTGATATGGTACCAAAGAAGCTCGTATTTTAGTTTTACTGGAAAATCCAAAGCTGCGTTTAGCTGGCAACCGACACAATCTTTTATAAGTTTTCACATTTATGCCACTTGACACAGCCAACAATGCCAAACAGGAACAGTAATAAGACAATGGGGAGTAGCAATTAACAGAGAAATGAGGAGAAGGTTGGTAATAATTAGATTTTATTCCCCAGAAGTATTTTGTGGAGCAATATTAAGTCTGTTGCACTCCACTTCCTCATTGCCTAACCCATAAAGACGTATCATAAATCCTCACGTATACGACGCGGCTTATATGCGAGGGTGGCCCTATTGGCTACAAGCGTGACTGGAGCTGGTTCTCGTGACATGCACTGATAATGAACTGATAAGATGAGACCTAGAAGGGTGTTAACCAAAGGCAAGGTACCAATCATAGTATGCTTTATCAGTGGGATTTACCTCAACCAGCGAAATTCAAAATGGTGGACCCACTGGGTTTTGGTCTATAGCTGCGCCTTGGCTGAAATGAGGGTGCGTCTTATAGGCGAGGGTTTAATGCCATAGAACAGTTCTATTAAAGTGACCAAAATAGGACCTGAGGTGCACCTTGTATCTTTCCCCTCAATCCAGGGCTCATGCGTCTTACATGCGAGGTGCGTCTTCTACACGAGGATTTATGATACAAGATGCAGGTATACGGGAGAAGTGGCGTGACTTCACCCCAGCCAATTGGGAATCGGGTTATATGTGGTCTGAGGTATGACAAGCATCCCAGCTCGAAGAAGAAGAAGAAGAAGAAGAAGAAGAAGAAGAAGAAGAAGAAGAAGAAGAAGAAGAAGAAGAAGAAGAAGAAGAAGAAGAAGAAGAAGAAGAAGAAGAAGAAGAAGAAGAAGAAGAAGAAGAAGAAGAAGAAGAAGAAGAAGAAGAAGAAGAAGAAGAGCGAGAGAGAGAGAGAGAGAGACAGAGAGAGAGAGAGAGAGACAGAGAGAGAGACAGAGAGGGAGACAGACAGATAGATAGACAGACAGACAGACACAGCGAGATGTAGAGGCAGACAGGCAGACAGACAGTCAACAGTTGATTTATAAAAATCCGCCACATTTCTAACCCCCCCCCCCCCAAGTATATCTACTGACACCCGTGTCAATCTTGCACCATTGTTCTAAATGCGCAATATATTGTAGAAAGTTAACATTGGAGACGACAAAGGGATTTCCTGGAATGTTATAGATCGTTGGTGCATGTAAACATCTGCATCCTAGGTGATATGACAAGATATATTACCATGTGATTCACGTTGTAGAGTTATAAAAGACCATAACATGGAGACACTTCACAATTGGCCGAAATAAAAATACCTATCCTAGAAACGCACGATTAAATGTCTGGGATGATGATTTGCAAGTCAGTGAACTAACCCAAAAATAATCACCCCTATACATGTACCAAAAGGCCAAAAGAACAAAGTGCTTTTCAACATTGGATAAACTGTCGAGGGTAGGGTAAGTATTTCTATATGCTGTCATGTAATTTAAGCTGGACACGTTGATGTCTAAACTGTTACGTGGCGGACTCCAACAGTACTACTTCGAACCACACTGAAAACATGGAAGATCTGAAACTAGTCAGCGGTGACCACTTTAGGTCCTCAAGTTGACGATACCTAAAACTACAACTTTAGGTAGTCAAAATGACGACTTTAGGTCATCATCCTGACAACCTAAGTCGTCAGAATGACAACTCTGTACTGTCAGTATTGTCATCCTGATGACTCAGGTTGTCAGAATGACGACCTAAAGTCATCATTTTGACTACCTAAAGCTGTAGTTTTAGGTATCGTCAACTTGAGGACCTAAAGTGGTCAGCGCTGACTAGTTTCGGATCTTCCAGGTTTTCAGTGGCATACATGTGAAAACACTCTCTAAGTCCATGTCTGGAGTACATGTACATGTGTCTGTAACCAAAGGAACGTATAGATATAATAGTATGGCCTAAATGTATAGGGCCAAAACAAATTGCATGTGTTTCCAGTAACATGATTCAGAGACCTAGGGTTGGTAGGTCAGATATTTTTTTTTTTGAATTTTTTTATATTGTATAGAAATGTATGGGAAGATCTATCTGATTCTTAGCTATTCTTTGATGTCACGGTAAGATCGTGAAAAACATGTGACAAATGTGAAAAATAGGCAAGAGATATGCCTAATCCAGGGGCAGAGGAACCACTTGAAAGTTGGGGGGAGAGCAATGGTCACATATTCGCCTGTGCCCCCCCAACAAAAAAAAAGAAGAAGTGGGGCGGGGAATCTGAAAAAAAAAACAAGAAGGGGGGCAGTAGGGGGGTCTCAGGGCATCCCTCAGGAAAATTTGGTGCATTCTAGTGCTGTTCGAGAAGATCATGACTTATCATGACCATTGATCATGTGGCTTTATCCCTGCAAATATTACAATTTTGGTTTCTGCCTCCCCCTCATAAAGATTTTAGAAGTAAAATGGTGTATTTTTCGGGGAGTTTTACGGGCATATATAATTGACTCCTGTGTTGGATTGAAATCAAAGGCCCTAAAATGGGACGCTGGTTCCTTCCTAAAATGCCATATAATTTTCTGGAAAATGTTGGTTGGGGGCAAAACCATAGTTCCCCCCCCCCCAACATAAAAGTTGGAGGGGCATGTTCCATCCTGCCTACCCCCTAGTTCTGCGGCCACTGCTAATGAAGCTGTTAACTTCACACCCAAGATTATATACACGAAAGAGTGATGAGAAATTCTTAAAAATACGAAAGAAAATGTTGAAAAGTATCTACAATTTTCAAAATTAAAAAAAAAATATATAGGTTTGGCCCTCTTTTGCTAGGGTCGGTCGGGTTACTGGAAATAAACCTTTTTTTTTATTTGTCCTAGACCCCAATGATATATACGAGACATATAAGACTGGAAGATCATAAATGTGATTTTTTTCACACCTCCAATAAAATGATTCAAACTCGTTTGACTATTGGCCATAACCTAAATTAGAGAAGTGCTCTAACGAACCGATGCTGTCCTAGTCATTATTAGGTTTATTCTAGGGTAGGATTTCTTTGATACATAATGTGTTTGTGTCGAAATAAAGGAAAAAAAATGTTAGGTAGGGGACCCTATGTGTATCATAATACCCAGGATATAGGTAAACACATATTTATAAGCGAGGATAGTAGTTCTCCCTGGATACACAAGGGAGAACCAAGTCGTTTATACACCCCCTCCCTTACATAGCTTTTTGAAATATGAAAATTCATTGGGCATAACAAAAGTTGCAACATTTTCGCCTTTTACCTTTTTAGGTATTTTCAAGTTTTCTATACATGTACATCACTTTAGCCATGTAAAGGAAGCTATATTGTATTGTCTAACAGTAATTATGGACTGTATACCTTCCCCATTCCAAATATGCTTCTTTATTTGTCTAATTATGGCAATGACTCATGGTGATATAAAGAGATGCTTTAAGCCTTCAAGGACCGCGTTATGCCTCCAGGAAGTCATTTCTCAGACGCTAAGTTTCAACCACTGCCAAATCGTACCAACCTGGCCTGGATCGGAGGGTAATTCTTGGTTACACTGGGTCATTAGTGGAGGCTCCACTACGCGATTTTTTGGCACATTCTCACTAACTGCTATCCCTATAGTGCCTAAGCTATAGGGTGTTGACATTCCTATATTGTAAACATGAGATTAAAAATGTAAACATGATATTTCAAGGGTCATTTCATGGGTGATCTCTCTCCTTGTGTGCCATATTTACAAACTAACCTTCACCTGCATAGACTCTGTGATTGGGTGGGAGTTCAATATATAAACATCAACACAGCAAAATATAAATAACAACACAGCAGTCACACAGATTGCAGGGTCTTGTACTGTAAAAATCAAACCTGTCTGATATTGAGTTCCAGAGACTCCCTAATGTGAAAGTTTGCAATGTTTACATAACATCAGCTTGATTTAGTAAACAAAAACATCTCTTTGACAACACTTGTAAGCATGCTTGAGATCGCACACAATCACATCCCCAGATAAACAAATAGCTCCCTCAACATACACATTCTACCTTGTAATGGTAACAAATACTACTCTTTAACCCATGTTTGTCTCCCATTTTCTGAGAATTGCTGCGATTCTCTGCAAAAATCGCTTAGTGGAGCCTCACCTAATCACTATGAGTGGTGTAGATATACAGGGAAAGGGCAAGGTAATACATGATCACCCAGGGTCAATCACTACGATTGGACTGGATCGTAGGGAGTGTGTGATACGTAGTGGGGAGGTTCAATTCGTAGTGTTTGAGAAATACCTAGCAGTTGCACTGTAAAGAAAATTCGTCAAAAAAAATGGCGCATTCCACGTCGCAAAGTTGCCAGAAATCCCTCATTATTTTCAAAGAGATTCCTTGTACAAATGTGTACCACCGTACTGCCACTTGGGGCTTCTTGTAAAAACTACACTGGTTCAATTTTTTACCATTATGGTGGTCCACTGTTCAGTTTTATGAGGATCCCTGGTAGATTCAACAATGCTTTTTTACAGTGTCAGCACAGCACATTGAATCAACGTTGACAACTGGTTGGAAGGTGTTGGATAGTGTTGATAAAGTTTTTTTTTCGACACTCTGTTGATGTTTCCATTCAAATTTGTCAGCCATCACCATTTCAACAGCAGATCAATGTTGGATCAATCATATCAATTCCAATGTTGATTCAACATAGACATATGTCAATTCAGTATTATCTCACAACTATCAACGTTGAAACAATGTTCAATCAACATTGAAATACAAACATTGATACAACACTGATGGCTAAATGTTGAATCACAGTTGATTTGATTATATTAATAAAGAGTGAACTTTCAAATTCAAACATATTTCACACCCAAACCAACTGTCAATATTCAAACATTACAAATGTTGATTCAACGTTGAATCAACATTTACTGTGCCCCTAGGCTCCAGATTCATGTCCCTTGCTCGTCATGATGCACCAAATGCAGTGCTGTCCAGTTTACTCGCTAGCATTGACACCCCCCCCCCCTAAATCGTTAGGAATCAAAATGTATAAACAGGGGCAGACACTAACTTTTCCAGCCACTGGCCACCCAGGCACATGGCTTGAGAAATCTATGGGCCTGGGGCTAAAGCTGGGGGCCCAGAATAGCCATGCAGTTCACCTTTTTAAATGAGAAATAAAGGGTATTTCTCATTAATTCACAGCATAACTTACCAAATATGCTAGATTCCTGCTGATTTTCTCTTTGCATTGATATATAACAGACATGTACTCATATAAATTAACTTTTATAGATATCTCTCTGTAAACTACGCAGTTGGTGGTCAGTCGTGAGTCAGTCGTGAGTAGTTTTGAGAAGATCAGAGATAAGAGATAAGATAAGGGTCCAATTGAGGCCTTCTACTCCTGGCCCCTGGTTTACAAATCTCTCTGTTTTTACTGAAAGAGGTAATTTCTATTACTAAATAGGCTGATTTTTTTCTATATTTCATCAAGTCATTTCCTGATTTGTTTTAGATTTTCTGTAATTTTTTCTTATGACTTATCAATGATTTTGTTACTTTGGGTAATAGAAAATGGGAGAGAATTTTCTCAGAGGTTTAGAGCCCCACTGCCTCTGCCCACATCACCCTCCCGGCTGGGGAGCTTTCAGATACAACTGACCTAGGCCTGTACGGGCCCACAGCCAAAACTGCGGGCCATTGGCTCCCGGGCCAGTGTCAGTGTCTACCCCTGTATAAATTATTAAAACTTTACGTAACTCCATGACATTGGAGGTAAGTCTAACTATATACAAAACCATGATCTGCCCGGTTGTTGACTACTGCGCCTTTTATACAGGTAGCAGTCAGGTAAATGAATTAAACAAGTTACAGCGCATGCAAAACTATGCATTAAGGACATATTTAAAAAGAAGAATAAGAAAAATAAGTATAGATGATTTGCATCTAGAATGTAAGGTAAATAAATTGGACCGCCGCAGAAAAATACAGTTATGAAAGATAATGTGGAAAAAGCACATAATGGTGAAGATGAGTGATTGATAACATAAGAACTAGAGGCAAAAAAAAAATTGCAAAGAGACGTGCAAGAACAACCTTTTACCATAAATCTCCCTATTACAAGGGGTCGAATTATGGGACAAACTATAAATAGTGCTGAAACACAATCTCTAATAACAATGCGGCGATTTAATACTACTGTTAAGAAATTGGTTTTATGATCTGTCTAATGAATCGCAGAGTTCACTCTCCGTATACTTAAGTACCTGTGCCCCACTGGGCACATCAACGTTGATTCAGCATTGAAACAACGTTTGCAATGTTTGCATATCAAGGGTTGATATAGGGTTAAAATATAGTTGAATTTGAAAGTTGACACAGCATAATCAAAATCAATATCTAACCATCAGCGCTGATTCAACGTTTGTATTTCTATGTTGATTCAACATTGACACAACATTGATATGATGTTGAAACAACATTGATATTTGTTAGGGCATTTTTTTGTTGACATGTCAATGTTGAATCAACATTGAAGTCAATATTGTTGATTCAACATTGACAAATCAATGTTGAGTCAACATTGAATTGAGAACAATATTTCAACATTGATATGTCAACTGTTGATTAGAAGTTGAAATGGTGTTGCTTGACAACATTGAAATAGAATCATTGAAAAGGTGTTGAAGACAGGTTAATCAACACCATGAACACAATATCAGCGGGTTGACAACGTTGATGCAACGTTCTGTGCCCACTGGGTGATAGTTATAAAAGTGGACATATGTAGCAAATTGCAGAATACTATTACATACCGCACCAGTCACTGATATCAAACCAAATGTTTAATTGTTTCTCTTTTCCAATCTATTATGTTAATCAATCAATAATGGGAGGTTTCCCTATTATTACTTAGTCTGTGTGAAAATGTTGAGTGACCCACTAGTAAAATTATAAATCCGTCCGCACGCGCCCTCCCCCCCCCTTTCCCAGTACCTAAGAGTTTAATTATATATTTTGGACTCCAAAATTTGCTCAGAAATAGGGGGTTTTCCCCCTCTTTTAGGGCCGCCCCCCTCCTTTTCCAGATCCTGGATCCGACCCTGACAAATATACTTTGATATTATATACTTTATTTCATTTGTAAAAGATCAACTTTTAAAAATCACACACAAACAGATCCAATGAGGCAACAACATGTTTTGACTGCAATGTTACTCAAGTAATAAAACACACAATAAATGGGGGTCGTTAAGCCTCGGTAACTCATCATCCATGTGTCACTAGACATAAGTTGACATGCACTGCTACTCTGGATTAACATAGCAGGAGTCGCTCATTTTGACACCTTCCTAGCGCCCTGCCGTCCTCCGCCTGCTGCCCCACCCTCAATCTTATCACCTTATATACTAATCCTATCATTCTCACCTATACTGCCTTTCACCCTGTAAGGGTCGCACAGTGCCTTAATGCACCGTGACCACTGATCGTCAGGTCTTGCAATTTACCATGCCATGGCAAGTCTACATACCAGGGATAAAATTGCTCAAACATGCCGATCCAATAATGCGCAATTTGGGGTTGAATTTTGAGGTATCATTCTTTTATATCAAATCCTGGCCTATTTGGTGCATCATGAATTATTTCATGTTCTAAAATATAGGCCTATATTAGAGGCAGCAAGGGGCTATCCTGGCGCCCTTATATGAGGAAACACGACAGTATTGGACGTTAAAGAGTTAACCTCTCCTTAGAGGGTTAAAGTTTAACCTCTCCTTAGAGGTTTAAACAGGTAGGTGGTATGTATGGTGGTTGACACCTTCAGCAGAAAGATTGCATAGGTGTCTCTAAAGGCGGGCGCGGCGGTGGGTGGCGGCGAGCCATATCGCACCTGGCAGGGACGCCTCCATTTGAAAAGCTGTCACCGCGAACACCGACCCTGAGCGACTCACCTACCCACGTGACTGACTGCCGACCAATCGGAACAAGGGGCGCATCACGTGGCACTCTGCCCCCCAATGAAGTCCTTACTCACTTTATCATTATGCTTTAGACGCTGGTCGACTCAAGACGTGGTGATAAAAACTAGTGACTTCTGATAGATAGTTAAGGTTTACAAGCATAGTTCCTCAATATAATACCACTGGAACAAGCGCCGTTTCTGCAAAAAGACATTTGGCATTCTAATTGAGGGCAAAACCTATGATATGTGCAGTTTTACCTTGTAAAGCTAAATGAACTTGTGGGAGTTTATTTCACCACCATGGACCTACATACAAAGAACTTTCATCCAGTGACAAGTATGACCCATACCCAAGGACTATCTCAATTAACATGGAAACGCGGTCCTCCTGTAATTTCTACTATTGTGTGATTTACCTGTGCTTGGTGTTGTTTACTGTTCCCGCGAGAGACGCTGCTCCACTCTCCCAGCCGAGCCTCTCAGACCTGCTCTCTTCATCAACGTCATCCTCTTCTGGGCTGAACGGCGGCAAGGTCCGGCAGTTCCTCCCGCGACCGGCAGGGGGACTGGCCGGGGGGCTATCCGCTGGACTGGACAGTGGACTAACCACTACACTTGGAGGATCTCTACTCAGTGGTTCCGCTTCCGACAGCCCCATGAGCCGGGGCCTCTCCTCATCTCGTCCGCGGGGGACGCTTGGAACTTCTCGTGGATCGTCGTTTACTTCCGGTTTAGGGAGTAATAGCAAGAGTGGACTCGGAGGCTTGGGGTCTTTTGGCGGGGGTGGACTGTCGTTATTAGGAGCTACACCTGCGCCCACCCACCCCCGGCGACATGGACATGGCACTCGCGGCAGCAGAAATCATCGCGCAGCGTCGATTGGGTCGTCTTCGATGGGATCGTCGGCGCGGGTAGTGCGGATGGAATGCCGGCAGGTCCCGGACGAGAACCTACGCTCGCTGCTTGGTCCGGCCTACAACGGACGCTACATGTCCATCGACAAACCTGCAGACTTCCGGCCGCCGACCATGGGCGCCGGACTCAAACCACTTCCGGCCAGAGCATCCGCCCGCTCCAGCTCAAAGTGGGCGCTAGGGGGCGCCATTATGGGAGACGCGCCGGGAGAGAAAGGTGCAGAGGATGATGCAGACGACATTTTGAGTTGGGGCTCTCTGGATACACCCGACACGCCCTCTGGGGCACCCCCTGGCGGCCTGTTTGTAGAGCACCAAATTTCTGACGCTGAACCTACAGGAGAGGCTACTGACGACGCACGTGGATTATACAGTGTCGGGGAGATCCGAGGAACGCCGGTTACGTCAGTGATAATCCCCGCCACCCCGAATCCTTCAAAACTTAAAAAACTGTCACTAAATGAGAAACTGGATGTACTAGAGAAAGGAGCTCTCCAGGGTGACCAGTCGCAAGTGGAGAGTGTAATTCTGGTAGGGGTGGATGCGCACACAGGACTTCCCGAATTCGTTGTGGATAACAACTTCCGGCGCGACCTCCCCCAAGAGAAAACGCTCCTAGGGGAAGATGGCGGCCTCTATGAGAAATCCGACATCCATCCCAGCCTACTCTTCCTCCTGCGCAGCCGCTTCAACTCCACGACCAACAACGCCAGTCTGAATCACGCCGCGATGGCGTCACTTCCGGTGGCGGACTTAAGTCCCAAAACCATCGACGACAAACCAGAACTCGACGCTGGCGGCGCTCGTAAGAAGCGCGCTGCTTTGGGGGCGTCTGGCGACAAGTTCTCAGGCCCGGGAGCTACCGAACCCTGGCAGTGTGCCTCCGAGCTGGTTTGGGAGGATCTAGGAGAAGACCATTACCCGAGGTACATCCGGCGGACAAAGTGCATACAAACCGGATGTTACAACTCGTTCTACGCCTGCCGGGAACGCTCGTTCACAATCAAGGTTCTGCGGCGGCGTTCTGACCGCTGCGTGCCCGTGTACGGGGTCGCAGTGAGCACGGGGGCAGGGGGAGTGCCCACGGTGCAGAAAAATAGACTTCTACGTTATGAACAAGAATGGATTTTTGAGGAGAGAGCTCTGCCCTTCTGCTGTGAATGTGCACCCAGATTTTTATAGACTCAATTAAAAAAATAATCCAGAAAGACAATTTTTTTTGCTTTTATTGTGCATGCAATGAGAGTATGTATATAGACTTGTGACTTACTTGCACTTGAAACATGGATATATTTTATACTTATCGTCTTGCCGTTCTTATTTTATTAAAATATTATATTTTGCAGGTGCCCTTTAATATTGATACTGTATCAGTGTTGTATGTACCTGTATATATTAATATGTACAGCGTGTAATGTATTTGTAAATTAAAATAATGTGTTGTTTCAATATGAATAAATAATGAATATAGATTTTTCTAATGTGTGGTGTTGGCTGAAATGCTGTGTTTCTTTTTATTCATTGGCCTATTTTCAGTGTTTATCTTGCATCAGACACATAGGTGCCTATACATTGTGCCAGACAAAAGCACTTTTAGTTAATTTGCATGCTGAATCCTTGAGTGACGAAAGCTTTGTTTTTAAGAGTCTCGACCAGTTGCCAAATCTCGGCCTTATCTCGTACATTCACACCCCTCTTAGTCAGGTTCCATGTACTTTTCACTCTTTGTGAATTTTATTCTCCACTCATATAGCTCAATGAAAAAAAATCTAACCATCCTCTCATATATGCCTATATATGCCTATCATATCTTTAATACATGTATGAATTAGGCCCATGTGTTACACCATATACAAGTTTAGTGGAAATAAGTTTCAGACAGAACACTCTCCGTTTAGGTGAGTGGCCTATTAAATTAAAAAAAAATCCAGGCTACAGGACTCGTATCCAAAACACTTTATATCATTGGCTTAAAGCAAAAAGAGTACAGAGGGTTCTTGCTTAAAGTGAGTAGGGAAGAAATAACAGGGCGCCCTCTGCAGAAATTTTCTTGCCCTAACACGACCGTACCGTTCCCTAGCGTGAGTAACACGAACTTCTATTAGGCAGCTGGGTTAAGGGTCAAGGCCGCGTCAAGGCCGGTCGCCACATGACTTTGTTGACATTTCCTGGGAGGTTTTGGAGTTTGACCCCGGAGTTTGACCGAGGTGTTTAGCAGTGAATTCATGATCCTAGGAACCTATATCACCTGACAAGGTAAGTAAGAGCGATAAGTGAGTTCTAGAGAACACAAGTACACACTCAAAAGACTAATTTTTACGTCAGGATCAGACGCAGTTTCACTTTGAATTTGGGAGAGCCTCTCTGACTCTTGACTGTGAGACTAGACCCCGGGGGGGGGGGGGGCACTCAGATTTCTTCTGACGGGGGTGTGCGGCTGGGCCTCTGACAACCCTTACCCTTGGTGAGGGGGATTTTGGGCATCAGGTGACCCTTGCTGCGAGGGATTTTGGTCAGAAATGTGCACAATTAAGTCTTTTATCTGAAAATTTACCCTTAAGTTGATGTGAGGAAACTTTGTCAAAACTGACCACATTTGGCAGAAATTTTAAAGAAAATTCTGAAAACTGACACTTATTTGGACGTGCGGGGTCAAAATTAGGTACATCAGATGGAAAATACATTCTTCTGCATATGTTTTGAAAGTTACCAGAACACAAGGATGTGTAGATGGCATAGAACATGCTTTTGGAATTTTTCAAAAATTCCTACCGGTTCCAGATATATTCAAGATTTTCTTTTCTGAAATGGTGGTAAAATGTCTTATGGGAGAAGGGGGATTAGTTGTGACCTTTTGTATCAGGAATGGTAGGCTCATATCCTATAAACAAGTGAATGATTATCAGAAAAATGTCCATAATATTCATTTAAATTAATGTATTCAAGTAATTTAAAAAAAGCATATCATCTCTGCCCGCAAGCCACAGACACATTTATTTTTGTTTGACCTAATTATGTGACCTAGATATTCCAATTAATCAAAACCAATGACCTAATTAGCAATGATCAATCATAGAATGGATTTTTCAACGAAATTAGGTTGAAAATAATAATAAAGATAACAAACATGATCTCTTATGTATGCAGTTCTGCACACAGTTACACCTTTAGGATTTTGGATACCCATAATGGATTAATTAATTACATACTTAATGACTCTTTAAGTAGCTAAATGAAGATTTAAACAGAACCTGGAATCTTCAGAGCAAATTTCATGTGGATCAAAAGAAGCCACACACTAACATGACACATCGCTGGAAAGGGCAGATATCACAGGGCTGCTTTTTCTGGGTTTCATCAAGGTTATTTGATAATAAGTTATTCATTTTGCAAAAGCACAGAGATAACACACTTCAAATTTACCTAAATCAGTGTCAGAAATATTTTTTTTCTTCTATAAATTTCTTAGAATATGAAATGAAGTGTGCTTTTCCAAATAATAGGACAATTTTGATGATATACCCAATTAAAATGTGTTTAATTAATGAAAGGAAAGCCCATGTTATTTGGAGGTGGTTCTAGACTGGGTCACATGAAATGGCCTCAGATATGAGGACAGATGCACAGTGGCGCCACCACAGGGATGTGATGTACCTATCAAAATATGAGAAAAGTGACCCTTGGTGAGAGGGATTTTGGCTAAAAGTGACCCTTGGTGAGAGGGATTTTGACCAAAACTAGACCCTTGGTGAGAGGGATTTTGGCTAAAAGTGACCCTTGGTGAGAGGGATTTTGACCAAAACTAGACCCTTGGTGAGAGGGATTTTGGCCAAAAAGTGGCCTTGCCAGCCGCACACCCCTGTCAGTGACATATAGTGAGTGCCCCCCCGGGGGACTAGACTCACTAGACTAGTACTAGTCTAGTCTCTGTTTAAACTTTAGGCTAAAGCCTAAACCCAGGTAGCAGTGGCACACAAAAATTTGCTGAATTTGCCAACATTGGCTGCCCATCGGGCCTACATAGGCCCGACCAGTGGCATTAGCCAAGCAAATGCCAACATTGGGCCAATGTTGGCAGGACATCGGCAAATGGTCAGCCAGGGGCCGACCATTTGCCGATGCTGATGTGTGCCAACCAAAAGCCAACATTGAGCCTATGTATGATGTTGGCATTTGGTTGGCACTGTCGGGCCTACATAGCCATAGGCAGGTGGGCAGTCGATGTAAAGCCGATGGTTGGGCCAATGTCGGCCCATTGTTATGCCAATGTCTCTGTGCTACCTGGGAAGCTAGCCTAGGGCTGCAGCCCGGGCTGCAGCCTCTACTCAGACTACTGGCTCTGGGCCTGGCTGTGCTTGCAAGTTCCAATTGTTTGTATACTAAGGGGGTGATCATTTTTTAACAACAGGGGGGGCTGGTGGGTTTGCGCACGGACACACAAAAAAAATTTCAACCCCCCTCTCGGGCGGCGAAAATCACATCCGAACCCGCCCTTTTAACCTATAGTAACCCGCAGGCTTTTTCACTGAAAACAGGTGAAATTATTTTGACCCCCCTGGTCAAGGGGGCGAAAAAAATTCTGACCAGCCCCCCCCCCCCGTTGTTAAAAAATGATCACTCCCTAACCAAGGCAAAAGGGGCTCTGCTTGGAGAATCTACCTCGCCCTCCGTGGAGACGAATGTTGATGCCGCCACGGTTCCCGGGGTGCCCGGCCAAACAGGGGTTCGGGGGCAGAGCCCCCGATCAAGGATATATGCCAGATCTCATCTGAATTTGAATTAGATTCAGATGAGATTATCTGAAACTTATGGAAACTTGAATGGTCAAGCATATACATCCGAACATTGAGTGAATCATCATTACTCATCGTTCAATAAGGCCACCCGTAAAAATATGTTCGTTTCCTGTCCAGAGGGTGGGGTTTTTCAGACCCATGAGGGAGGGAGGGAGAAATTTATTTTTAGGGAAATATTTTTATTTGTCATGAACATCACAAGTGGAGACGCCATGAATTTTGCATCACATTCTACAATTTAGTGATCAGAAACCTAGATTCGTATGCTGATGGACAAAATAAAAGTCTTTTTTTAGAACTCAGGAAAAAAATTTCCCAATCTCATAAAAAAAATCCACCAGGCCTCTGGACAGGAAACGAACATATTTTTAAGGGTGGCCTAAAGCCTTCTTGAATCTACTAAATAAGCCATGTGGTACATGTAGGCAAAATTTAGGCTCTGGTACCTATACCCTATGGAATTGGATATTTAAATCACCATTAAAGAGATATTTGTCATTTAGTGTTAATAACCCGGGATTTTTAATCTTTGTAGGTTCACTTCAGTTGAATCATGCACCTAAGTACCTAGTGTACCAGTGGGTCAAAAAGTGATATAAAAATTATTCAACCAACTCAAACAAGACAGATATGGCAAGCAGTAAAAGCTCAGAAGGAAAGACACCACTCCTGACAGACCAAGACAGCACACTCTCAGAGGACATTGCCATTAACAGAATAGCCAAGTCCCAGTTTAAAAATGAAACCATATATTCTTCCACCACCCTGGAACAACCTCCCATATATTGGACACCACCTCCTGCACCCAAAGGTTCCTCCAGGTGGTTTGAGGTCTTGTTAAAGGTTGTTCTAGTTGTGGCTGTTGTGAGTGGACTGCTATGGGCTGGTACTAAGTTGTGCTCAGGCTATTTGAGGCCTGAATTTGAGGCCTTTGTGAGTGAGGAGTATGATAGAGAGGTGTTGCTGTTTGGACATAAAGACAATGGTAGGGGTCATCTATTGGGATCAGGACCCATGTGTGATATGCCAGATGACAACCATAGGTTTGACTGCTTCCCAGGTCCTGGGGCCTCACAGGTAAGTATCTCCAGAGAAAGTACACAAACTATGTACCGTAAACTCCCGCGTATAAGACGCATCTTATACGCCAAACAAAATGCTGGTGCATCTTATAGCTTACTCTCAAGTTGGGGGTGCGTCTTATACGAGGGGTAATTTTACTATAGAACAGTACTGAATTTACAAAATTGAGCCCTAAGAGGTGCGTCTTATACGCGAAAATACCTTTGCTGAGTTTGGGGTGCGTCTTATACGCGCGACGCGTCTTCTACGCCGGAGAATACGGTAGTCCTCCTTGTTGTCTCCAATGAAATATGCTGGTATGGGGTGGAATCTCATGAATTTTGGTAAACTATTTAGGAAATATTATTTGGATTTTGCATTAATAGTTGGGGTTGTGTAAAGTGTACCTGTATAGTATGCAAAAAGGCATGGAGTACTATACCGATACAATGTACTTTATTCTTTATCCCCATTTACATAGAGTGAATTCAGTTAAAAAATAATGTAGAGTGATGTAAACTATGAATCAAACTCTATAGATTAAGTTAGAGTATGAACTCAAAAAGAAAATTTATTTAATCAATCAATCAATCAACAAAATGATACTAAAGAAACTTTTAACCATCAAGAAAAGTAAACATTTAGACCAGTTATCTCAAATTAATATTTTCTTTTCATCTTCAAATTTCTTCGATTTCAGGTAGTATGTGAGGAGAGAGGCTGTTGCTGGAAGCCGGCAGAGAAGGACAAAAGCTCAGGACTGAACCAAACAGTTGGTCGTGCCACAAATGTGCCTTACTGTTACTTTCCAACTAACTACCCCAGCTATGAGACATTGGGGGTCGAGCCTACCCCATATGGATACAGAGCTCGTCTGCAGAGCACCAGCAACTCCAGTATGTGGCCTAACAACATACAGAACCTCTATCTGGACGTTGCCATAGAAACTGATAATAGACTGCATTTTAAGGTAATGGGAAACTCTAAAAGAGACAGAATCCAGTATCTGTTTTGAAAGATATTGAAAGTACTGGTAGATTTAATCAAAAGGCCCTGACGCTATGGTGCAAATGTATCATTTTCCAGAGATGCCATTTTCTCATTCCTTTTCAGTATCATAGTTCCTTTTTACATCTACTCGGTGAATAGTTTTCAAAGTACGGCTTCCATAGAGTTGCCTAGAATGTTTTCAACTGAAAAGAGTTTCAGCTATAGATACCGGTTTTCCATGCATTGAAAAATTGAGAGATTATGTTAGTTTGTTGAAAGATTGTTTTCTCTTCTTTGATTCGCAGATTATTAATGCCAAGGCTGCTAGGTACGAAGTGCCAATAAATACGCCCAAGGCTACCAGCAAGGCGAGTCATCCAGAATATGTCTTCATGATCAAGAGCAAACCATTTGGCTTTGTCGTGAAGAGGAGAAAAACTGGAAGTGTCATGTAAGTTAAAGACCAAAATATTACGTGGACCTATGTGAATATGGATCATGCAAGTATGAAAAAAGAATAAAAAAAAAAAAAATCACAAGAGAATATGATAAGGCAACTTTTGGACAGGGCTAGGATCGAAACCTCCTCACTGTACGATGCAAAAAAAAAAAGAATATGATAAGGCCAAACGATCCTTAACAGCGATGTTAACTGAATAGCTTTGTTGAGATGATTCTTAAAATGTATTTCATTTCAATGTATCTGTGAATACGAGCTTTGGCGTGTTCTGATATCAAAACTGTCCGTGGATAGAATGATATGATGATATCAAAAGTAAATTGAAAGGATCAGCATTATCATGTCGCTTTTCATTTCAATTTTGAGATTGGAGCCCACGCTGTCTGTGTAGATATGTCTCTTTCCTATTCCTTGGTGTAATCTAACAACATAAAATCTGTAAAATATGCCTACCGTATTAATTCTAATAAGCGCACATGCTCTAATAAGCGCACACCCCACCTATTGGGACCTAAAATTATACAAATACAGTGGAATTTGTGGGCCAAAACATCGATGTTGAGGGCAAAAACATCGATTTTGAGGGCAAAAACGTCAATTTTGAGGGCAAAAACATCGGTTTTTAGGCTTTGGGGGGTGCGCTTATTAGAATTAATTTTGTATTGATGTTTTGAAAATCTAACAATTAAATTTCTGCACATGTGCGCTTATAAGTTATTAGAACGAATACGGAATTTGATGTAGATTTAACACGACCATGGCGCCCCTGTTGTACGGAGACCAATTCCTACAATTGTCGACATCGGTCCCCTCTGGGTTCGTCTACGGTCTGGGCGAGCACCGCAGCGCATTCCGTCACAACGCCACTATGTGGCACCAACTCTCATTATGGGCAAGGGACCAACCCCCAGGGGTAGGTCATCACTCTACTTTGACACCAAATAAGTTCCCACTAGTACCACAGAACCCCATGTAGAAGCTGCACTGCGTATAAGCCGCACCCCCATCTCTGGAATAAGCCAAAAGCTGCACTTTGGGTCTGAAAAGGTTGCCATTCCTTAACAGAGTCTATATCATGTAAAACTCCATGTATAAGCCTCACCCTTAGCCCGGACCCTTAGTTCTCGGATATCCTATAATTCACAGTAGACCCCTGAAGGGTTCATAGCGTATATTTCCACAAGAATTATCTTTATAGATACAATTGTAATTCCAATAATGGAAAAATCAATCAACAGTGAAAAAGGGATGATCCACGAAACCTTGAGGGTAAACGGTTTCCAATCCAATGACATTTCTCACTTGATGTTGTCATCTTATTGACGTTTCAATCTAATAGATGATTACAATCAAACACAAGTAAACCAACTAAAATATCTTTTCTCAGATTTTTAGAGAGTAGACAAAATCAACAACTTTTACTTTTCCCCAGGTAAATGAGAACCTGTATGGTGTCCACCCATTCTTTATATCTATGGAGGAGGATGGAAGTGCCTATGGCGTCTTTCTGCTGAATAGCAATGCTATGGGTAAGTATGATGTATTTACCGTATTCCAGTATAGATTAAATATATCTAATTCTATCATAATATATATGCCCATCAAATACAATAAAATTAAAAAGACATTACAGTTGAAAGATTCATACAAAACCAGACCAGTAAAATTCATTTAATATTTGGTCTTCATTACTTAATTAAGAATACTAATTACCATAATCTCCCACGTAGAAGACGCGTCTTATACGCCAAACAAAAGGCTGGTGCGTCTTATAGCTTTCTCTCAAGTTGGGGGTGCGTCTTATACGCAAGGTAAATTTTATTCCATGGCCTGAAAAGGCTCCCAGTGTTACCTCACATTGAGTGTCCGTTATTAAAATAACCTTGACAAAGGCCTGCAAAAGGCCGAAACATGTCGGTTCAAATTTAACTTTTCCAGCTCCAGTTTTCATTTATTAGTATAGGTTTGCGAGATATCTTTAGACAGGGGTTTAGGGAATACGTTTCCACCTTTATCATAAATTTATTATAGAAATGTACTAATCTTACAAAAATCACCCCTAAGAGGTGCGTCTTATATGCGAAACAGCCTTTGCTGAGTGTGGGGTGCGTCTTATATGCACACCGCGTCTTCTGCGCGAGAGATTACGGTACACCGGATATTTGATTTTAGCATCCCATATTGGATATGGTTGTACCATTTCTGAACCTTAGTAAACAATCGATATGTATTTGACTTTTTACCATTCAGTTTTCCTGAAATACATAGGATATATTCCAATTAATTAGTTGAACCAGAACTAATCAGTCATTATTCCCCTACAGATGTTGACTTCCAGCCTTACCCTGCGCTAACCTACCGTACAATAGGCGGAGTGTTAGACTTCTATGTGTTCATGGGTCCCTCTCCGGGTGCCGTCATAGAACAGTATGCAGCTGTTGTTGGCCGTCCCAAAATGCCGCCATACTGGGCGCTCGGCTTCCATCTCTGCCGCTGGGGGTATGGAGGGATTGCGGGCATCCAGAAAGTTATTGGCAGAATGCGCAATGCGTCATTCCCATATGTAAGTATCTGGTTTGTTGTTTTTTTGTTGTTGTTTTTTTAATAAGGCCTCAAATTCCAAATTTTGGTCGACTCACGAAGGAGCTCTGGTTTTAGAGTAGTTCCAATAGACTGACAAATGAAAGTTTTTTTTGATGAAATACACAAAAAGGAAAAAAAAATAATTGAAAAATGATTGTAACAATGATGAAATGGTCAAATTTCTTTTGCATGATGAGAAAATTAAACAACACCAGGCATTTTGCCATATCAACTGTGGCATTAGAATCTCCAAAATGATCAAAGTAAAGCCTTTGATTTTCTCTTATTTGCTTTACACACTCTTATCATATTTTACAGGATGTTCAGTGGATGGACATTGACTACATGAACAAACACTTAGACTGGACGTACGACAAGAAGAACTATACAGGACTTCCTGATGTAGTGAAAGACCTCCATGACCACGACCAACACTTTGTTATCATTGTGGTAAGTGGACCTGAATTGAATTGAAATTTCCTTTATTTTCCCTGGACATGACTAAGCCTAGGGCATGTTTTGTTACATATCCAGCTCAGAGTTCACAAACATCATCAATCTTATACAATCAAGTCTCTTTATGGTTAAGTGTGATATGTTACATTTAAGTTAAGGGCCTAAATTATTGCCAGGTGTTAAGGCAATATAGAAGATTTCGATTTTAGAATACTAAAAATAGGCCTTCTATTCCCTATATCACATAATGCCTTAAATTCTCAAAAAAGCCTCATATCATTCCTAAACCCTTTGCTGTTTTAAGTACTGCACTATCCGGTTAAATAGCTTGTTCCTGAGACCGACTGAATATATTTAGCTAATCAATTCTCATTCCATCTCCTCTCTTTACTAATTTTCTTTTTCTATTATATATATTAAATCATAACTGGCCAAAGTGCCGCATTATATTCTAAATTTCAAAATTACTTCTGCAATCAGTGAATAACATCTGTCACTGCTTCAGGCTTTCTACTTAAATGTAACATATTCTAGATTATGTCATGGCTGATACGACCGTCACTATAGATTAATACTAGAACCGCCGTATTCAATGGGGGGCATTGAATACAATGTGTCTGTATTCAATGGGTGTCCGCCATCTTGGATTTTGAACAGATCTGAGCTGTTTTTCTTTATTTACAGGCAAAATAACCCCCTAGGCCATGACATAAATGCAAATGTCCATTCCAGGGAATAAATTTGCATCGTATTCACCTCGGTGAGGCCTGTTCGCATTCAACTCCGCCTATAAGGCGCCGTTGAATACGGACAGCCTCACCTCGGTGAATACGATGCAAATTTATTCCCTGGTCATGGACATTTGCTTATTTACCTTATGCATATTCTGTCATACTGACTTTTCTTGTATTGTCTGCGAACAATTTGGCTGGATTCATATCAACACGTGCCATAGGCTAATTATCAATCCAGGATAAATAAAAGAATTTTCAACTTCAATTTCCGACTCTGGCATTTGGAACATCCCATGAGATTCTGATTTGTGTATTAGACAAGACATATGGGCCTGTGAGAGAATTTAGAGTACCGGGGGGGGGGGCGGGTACATCTAATTTCTGAGTAGATGATATACTGTATCTTGTAAGGTATATTTTTGAAAATACAAATTTTTTTTTTTTAAATCTTGTCCACGGATTTCACTTGCTTTCTCCTACAAGTTTTCCCTTTGTGATGTTTGGCAATTTTATTTTTAAATAATTTTTTTTTCACTCAACCCACTTTTCCAGCAAGGAATCCTATTGGACACCAAAAAATTCTTAAAAAAAAAATTGCTCGCCTGCACCATTTTTTCAAAACCTTGTCTTGAGAAATGTGGTTTCTAGCAAGTCATCCTTTCCAAAATAGAATATTGATCAGGATAGCTTTTTTTGTTACTCAAGGGGTTAGAAACACTATTTTCTTATTCGTTCCAAATAGAATTAATGACCAAATTAAAGGAACATATTTATAAATATCCAACTACTAGTATTAATCATGATTTATGTGTTCATTCCTAGGACCCGGGGATTAGTAATGAGTCGCCCGGGAAGTACCCACCATACGACACAGGCATCAAACAGGATGTGTTTGTTAAGGACTACAAGGGTAACCCGATAGAAGGATGGGTAAGAACACATTAATACTAAATATAGAAGATTTGGCATAGACCCATTCAGATCCAAACGGGGAGAAGACGCTTACACCTCAGCGTCCAACTCCTAGAGTGTGCCCAACATGAGTGCTCACTTTATCACTTTTTATGCCTGGGCCAATTTACTGAAAACTTTTTGATATTGTCTCCTTCCACCAAATTTTTAATTCTATTGGCACTGCAGTGTATAGGGGCATTAGGGGATCTTATCTACCCACAGGCTTTTGACTTCCATCAATAAGAAGAATGTCATTTTACATTTTTCTAGCTAACACCTCAGCGTCCATCTCCTAGAGTGTGCCCAACATGAGTGCTCAATAGATTTAGGAAGTCACTTTGTCACCTTTTATGCCTGGGCCAATTTACTGAAAACTTTTTGATATTGCCTCCCTCCACCAAATTTTTAGCGCGGCGACTCTAAGTCCTACTAGTGAGACTTGTAGACTAGTCAATGGTTCAGAGTCGCCACGGTGTAAGGGATAGGGGAGCCCTGATTTCTATTTTCGTTCACTGTTCTTCTCCTATGGACTATTTTGGCACAATATTGAGGCATTGTTATCAGCATATGTATGTACTAATGGTAGATAACTTGTTTTTGTGATATATGTTTAGTTTGGGTTTTATGATTAGATTAGACATTTCAGCTCCTGGACCTCTATGGAAGATTAGCATAAGACAAAATTAAGATTCACCAATACATCTCTGTAGGCTTTATCTGATAATTCTGTGGTCTGAAATTGCTGTATATATGTACTAAAGGTTTCATCTCACGGGGTTATGGTACATTTGGATCATATATTCTGTATTTGAAGAAGATATTTACTGTTTAGAATCTCTATAAATCTCTATGGAGAGACAAATGCTAAACTTGGTGTATCCTGTCTACAGAGGGGAGGGGGTTATCAGTTTGGTGGGGCAGGGGTTGTGACCAGCTGTATGCTGTTGGGGTTGGTAAGACTGCCACACACAAGCCTAGTCATTCTGGGGTCCTTGGTGCATATGGTTCTGGGTCATTGAACATGCCCACCTTTACCATTTGTAGTGGTCATCTATGGGCAGGCAGAACTTCTCGGTAGTAGACCTAGTAGTACAAGGCAGCACAAGAGTTACAGGGTGAGCCAGATGGTACAACCTTTAATTGCCTTTGAAGTTAGCTTTCCTATTATTCTATCACTAGACACAAGATTACAAGTTGCCTCGCTATGTCTCACAGGTCTATTCTCTACTATTCTATTAAAATCTACAACACTACGGTTTTATTAATTCTATAGGCACTGCAGTGTATAGGGGCATTGAGGGATCGTATCTACCCACAGGCTTTTGACTTCCATCAATACGAAGAATGTCATTTTACATTTTTCTAGCAAATCCACCAAGTCATGTGCCTTTATATAAGGACTACTACAGAAATATAACCCTTTAACGGCAGAACCCCCTTTAATGCACTATTCCTACTTATAGTTATGATGTCAATGCAACCCCAGTGAGTACTAAGCTCGCCAAATTCATTCATTCCATACTGATGATATATCTTAACTCAGGTGTGGCCTGGGCAGACCGTCTATCCAGACTTCTCAAAACCTGAAACGGAGGACTGGTGGTTCGATTCAGCTAAATCTTTCCATGACCAAATACCATTTGATGGTCTCTGGACGGTAAGCTGTAATTGTTTTTAACGGTCATCTTTATTACGGGTGTATGTGATGATGTATTTAACAGTCTCATGATTGTTAGTTCAGATAGATATAGTCTGCTGTACTCATCCCTCTTGGAGAGAATTTGAGCAAATATCTCATTCATATGAGGCCAGATAATATTAAATTTGATATGTGTATGCCACGTTTTGATTTTAGGATATGAATGAGCCGTCAAACTTTGTGAAAGGATCTATCAGTGGATGTTCTAAAAGTTCACTGGACAACCCGCCCTATACACCAGGTACATTTTACAAAAAAAAAATTAGCTCATACAATGTCCTATAGACTGATAGACCAATCCCAATTTTGCTTAGGGAAATGTATGAAAAAATATACGTACGTAACATAAATGTATTACCGGTATGTGGAAAGTGGAACACTCTGCTATTTAGTGAGGATCAATTAAAAAGGGGAAAAAAGCACACACACACACACACACACAAAAAAAAAATCATATTGTTATTACTTACCTTACGATTTTCTTTATATACAATAAGGTATTTTGGGTGGCGAGTTATCAGCCAAGACGCTTTGCCCATCAGCACGTCATCACCTTGGTACGCATTACGACCTACACAGTCTGTACGGCCACATGGAGGCACGGGCTTCTCACAGGTAACTACTTTAATACCGTAAAACCCCTGTATAAACCGCACCATTGTATAAGCTGCCCCCTGAGTTTGTGGAAAATTCTAAAAATTTCAAAATGGTATCACTTTTTTCCTTATGGATCTTCAAAATTCAAAAGCTACGGGGTCTTAGCCTGCCCCCCTCCCCGACCCCCCTGTGGTGGTGGAACATTTTGGCAAATGTTGGGTATACTGTAATCTCCCGCGTATAAGGTGCGTCTTATACGCCACACAAAATGCTGCTGAGTCTTATACGTGGGAGGGACATTGCCTTGAGTTTGGGGTGCGCCTTATAGGGGGGGTATTTTTACTATAGAACAGTACTAAATTAACAAAAATCTGCCCTTAAAGGTGCGCCTTATACATGGACTTACATTATCTGAGTTAGGGGGTGCGCCTTATACGCGAGCTGCGCCTTATACGCGGAAGATTACAGTATGTTATATCTGACCCCTACCCACCACCCTCCTGGGTAGGGTTCTGGTACTAGCCGCAGCTTACACGAGAGTGGACTTTGGCCACTTTAGTACTGGGCCATTAATAAAAAAAAAGAAAAAAGAAAAAAAAATCACCTACAAGGCGCATCTTTGGAGATAATCACCATAAAGGTAGCATGTTACTGTTGTATCTTGAACTTTTTACACTTGCATTTGATACCCATTTCCTTACATTTAGGGTATTGGAGCGGCTACGAGGGAAAAGGTCGCTAGTGATAACACGCTCCACGTTCCCAAGTACGGGAAGCTATGCGGGACATTGGTCTGGGGACAATGTGGCCACATGGAATGACCTCTATTACAGCATACCTGGTGAGTATAGACATGTCAGAGATTACCCAAGGCAAACATTTTAAATGACGTACAGAGATGTAACTTTTCAGATATTTGTTTGATATCAGAATTTGTTGAGTTTCTTGAATTTTGCAATGAATTCAGAGTTTCTATTTGTATCTTCACATATTTTCATACGCTTGACTTGCACCCCTGGATATATAAATCTATTTTCATTATCTGAGTATGTCTATACTTCATTATAATGATCCTCGATCTTGTAATACATACATCTTTTGTACCATGAATACTTTATATGATAAAAGTGCATCCCACTTTTAATGCTTTTCCTGACTTTATAAGAATCTCTGATGGTGCAATACATTGAAACCCTCCCTCATAAGCCGACTCCTCAATATAAAAATATGCTATAAGCCACCTTTGGCCTGAATTAGAAATAGAGGGTAGCGCATATTGAGAGAGGACTATGCCATAGGCTATGTAATACCTTAGGCCACACCAAAAAAATATGTTGGTCTACAGATTTCCCTATCCATATTGTAACAACTATCTGAACGTAGGAAATGACGACACGACAGCTATCCATATAGGCTTACCAAGAGATCCTTTATTAAAGACGATTCAATCCAAACTGACTTACACGACATCACACACCCCCTATTTATACTCCCCCCCCCCCTTCCGATCGGACCAGCCAAACCGATCGGATGGTCCGGCCGGAGCCGACCCACCCGATCGGCTTCCCCGATCGCCAATGCTAATATAAGTTCTCCTTCGTAGCCGGCCGGCCGCTACAATATTTTCAGAAATACCGTAATCTCCCGCGTATAAGGCGCATCCCGCGTATAAGGCGCACCCAGAGTTTCAGAATATGGTCAAAAAAATTAAAAATTCATAACTTTTGTTCTAATGAATGGATTTTCAAAATTCAAAAAGCTATGTGTAGTTTTGACCCCCGTGACCCTCCTGGACCCCAAATGCAGCAGATGAGCTTATATGGGAGTGTAATATATCAAAAGAAAGGTCTTGGTGTCCCCCTTGTGGATCCAATGAGAACTAAAACCCCCCGTATAAGACGCGCCTTATACGCGGGAGATTACGGTACAAATTTTTTTTTTCTTTGAAAAAAATCTTGTCTACAGATTTCGCTCACTTCACTTTCTACAAGTTTTCTCTTTGTGATGTTTGGCAAAAAAAAATTTTAAATAAAGTTTTTTCGCTCGCCTCACTTTTACAGCAAGGAATCCATTGGACGTAAAAAAATTCGCACCATATTTTCAAAACCAAAATCTGTAGACCAACTTATTTTTTTGGTGTGGCCTTACATATAAGCAGCACCCAACCCTTGGGTAAATTCTATTAAGTCTGGGTAGATCCTGTAAGCCATACCTAGGGACTGAAATGCATTTAAGATGTGGCCTATACTCCAGAATTCATGGTATACATTTCATATCCACAATGACTTGAGTACCAGTACTTGTAATACCCATGCCCTATTTCCCTAGATATCCAATATTACCGGGGTATATAGCATAATAAATCAATGCTATTTGTCTCTTCAGTAATGCTGAGCTTCCAGATGTTTGCCATCCCCCTGGTTGGTGCAGACACATGTGGTTTTAGCGGTGACACGACAGAAGAGTTATGCACACGGTGGATGCAGCTTGCCGCATTCTACCCCTTCATGCGCAACCACAATATGATCCACGCTAAGGTGAGATTACACTCAAAATTAAAAAAAAAAAAGTAAAAGGTAAAATCCTATATCTTGTTGTGCGCAATCAAAAAAAAAAATCAAAAAAAAATCAATGATTTTAGGAAAATCATATTTTCAATAGTGAGTTCATTATGACATATGATTATCTGTTTGATGCGTCCAACGACCAGCTCCCTGCGCATATCATTCATACAAAATTCCTACAAAGCTTTTTTAAATTAATATAACCGTGATGTCACTACATGGCCAATTAAAAGTGCCTAAAATGTAGGAACCTGCTAGATGTTCTCTTGAAAATTATAAAAATAAGCCAATACAAATATCCAAGTGTAGAAGAGGGATTTACTGTTGAAGCAAGAAAGTTGTGTTAATGTTGCCATTAACCCTTCTCTTTCTACAGGACCAGGACCCTGCAGTGTTCAGTACCACAGCGCAGGCACAGATGAGGCATGCGTTAATTCAGCGCTACATGCTACTACCGCACCTCTACACGCTCTTCTACCACAGCCATATAGAGGGCAGTGCAGTCGTTCATGCACTCTCATTCCTGTAAGTATTTAAAAGAAATCTTATCCTTATCAATCTTTTGCTTTTGAATTGAAAAGATTTTCATATCATGTCTAACAAATATTCTATTTTCTCATCTAAAGCCTTATTGTTAGTGGGGAGTTGGTGGTAGGTTTGGATGAAGGAGGGGGGGGGGTACAAGAACGTTTTTCCCTCTTCACGGTCAATCAAATAAACTGTTTGACCATGTTTTGACTGATTACAAAAAAAAATATATATGCATACTCCCTAGTCCCCTAATTATGAAGGGGGAAAAAAATCATGTTATCCAGCATATACCGGTATTCAAGTATAAGTATTGCTTTCAGATACCCTGAGGACAAGAACACTTACAGCATAGATCAGCAGTTTACGTGGGGGAACACTCTCCTCATATCTCCAGTACTAAAACAGGTAAACAGTGACGTATTTATGCATCATAAAAACCTTCTGGTGTCGACAAACTCCTGAAAACTTCTCATGTTGCATTCTAAAACTTCAGAGCTCAAAGGCTCCAATACATTTTCAACTCTTAAGTTCAAATTTAAATGTTGTCTATAAGAATATAAGTCTGTTTGCAATAAAACTGTCTGTATCTACAGGGTAGTTGGGAGAACACAAAGAAGTACGCAGAAAAAAAGTAAAAACCCTAAAAACTTATAAATATGCTCAATATTTCCTATTTCAGGGAGAGACCTCTGTGCGCGCCTACATGCCGAATGACACATGGTACAGCCTGGATAGTGGGGTGCGGGTGGAGAGAACCAGTCAGTGGGTGACCCTTAGCGCCCCACTCGACAACATTAATGTACACGTCCGGGGTGGGTCGATCATCCCACTGCAGCCCCCACTCACTGAGACCACTACAACTAAGGCGTGAGTGTACACTTCTATGATATTGAAGACATTATTATATTCTTGCATCTGTCCTGATTCATATACAATTAAAAGCAGTCAGCTTGGACATGTTTAACCTGGTTTTAGAACAGTTAGTGGGATTCCCTGTACATGAGGTATCAAAAATATTGCTGTCATATAAAGTTTATAACGTCACAGTGGTCCACTAGAGCTGTGGAGAACTCCTCATATGAATATCAAAATGGAATTCTCTTTTCAGACGCAAAAATCCATTTGAACTCCTGGTGGCATTGGACTCAAATGGTGAAGCGATGGGAGATCTGTACTGGGACGATGGCGAGGCTATCAGTAGGTTCCCCCATTTATTGCATTACTAAATATTTTGATTTAGTAAACAAATTCAGTAAACTTATATTTCTAAAAAAAAAAAAGTTAAATGAAAATAATAGTTAAACTAAATATCCATACACACTCTGCAATTTCTGAAAAAAAAATAGTTAATGGAAAACGCTTGTGTATTAAAGCCCAGGGGTGTACGTCTGGATGCATGAAAAATTCTGAATATATACATAGCAGTTCTGAATTCATCCTGAAATACTACAAAAATTGAGGCATCTCCAACTCTGAAATTCTGAAATCAGACAAATTTCTGAAGACTTACATCCCTGAAAGCCACAGCAACTATGCAAACAATCTTTTTAAAGGGTCACCATAAACTTTAGATCCCATATCCAGAATTACATTATCAGAGATGCCACTCGCTGGTCACCAAAAACCAGGAAAACTGGATTTTGGACACCTTTCTCCATTTCCCCAGGGAATTAACATATTTTATTGCTCGGAGTTTGCCATGACAAAACCAGAAATTCCTGGTAAACCAGGAAAAGTTGCGTCTCTGCATTATATTTCCAATATAAGATTGTGGTAGAAGAAAATATTCCCAAAACCCTCTTCGGGTTTTATTTTCCCTGGAATTATAACTCTTGGAGGCAAAAAATTGTCTGAGTGTGTCAACGTTTCGACCCTTTCGGGTCTTCTTCAGGACTGTTTTATTTACCATAGAACATATTATGACATCAACTTGGGAGAAATTTCACATGGAGTCATTTCAGCTTAGTAACCAATATTTGACTGATGCGATCTCTACACTTCTTTTTTAGCTCACATTTATTATGCGCAGTAGGGAATAAAAGGTTCATTATATATGTGAATCCAAATATATAAAAAAAATATAAAAAAGATTGTCTATACATATGGATTTCAAAATTGTGGTTAAAGCTAAAATTTGTCACATATTTCCCGCAGATTCTACAGAAGCTGGAGAATATTCCTACATTGAATTCAGAGCTTCATCGGTGAGTATAGTTATGCAAAAATGGATCATGTCCATCATTGCTTTGAATATAATTTCCTGAATGATTACCCATAGATTAATAGTCGTTGTATTTTGTGGTCTTACCCCCTCCCCCACTACATCACATAAACACATTTCAAATTAACTGATCTGATTGCTTCTACCCACAGGGTCACCTATCACCACAGAAGATATACGCCGGTTACCAGGAGTCGGGTGGGATGACACTAGGAGTGGTCACCGTATACGGGGTCAACAGTAAACCAGCACATGTTAACATCAACTCCAAACCCGTACAGTTTACATGGAATGCCCCAAATAAGGTAGGGAAATTATATATTGTGATATAATTTTGTACATACCGGGTATTACATTTTTGTACATCAAATTAGGCAATTGATCTAGGAGCTCTCTTTTGAAAGGGAATTATTACGTGCTCTGAAACTGAGTTTTTTGTTTGTATTCTATCTCTATCTTTAAAAAAAGAGAGAGAGAAAGAAGATCGAGGCTAGATCTAGAGAATTGATGTAAAATGTGTAATGTACATTCTATAAAAGTGATTTTTTTTCATATATTTAGACCCGAGGTTCGACCTTGGGTCTACTTCTAGTGTACACGTTTTCGCCGAAGGCTTTTGCGGAAAGGGGTAATGTGCACCATAAATCGACCATTGCCAACTGATGTGAAATTGTCCCCTTAAATTGCCTATATTTTTGTTATATGGATATTGATATTGGTGGCTATAGTTGCATATTATATACAGGTATATATGCACTTCATAATATATATTTGGTTTTACTCTATGTAAATGTTTCCCCACAGTCACTGCTTTAATGTTGGTCGATTTATAGGAGGTCTACCCCACCACAGCTTTTGGTACCTGCATGGCCCAATGCCTCTTTGATAGCCTGTATATAGCAGACATTATACCACGATTTCGGCACTTCCGGTGGGTTTATATGCAGTTTAGCCGTGCATTATTCTGCATATACCACCCTTGTGCATTTTTGAAATTTTTGGTATATACTTTTTCGAGGTCACGTTGGACTTAGAATATTTTTGGAGACGCTGGCGGACATAGAAATTTGGTCTCGCCATTGTTTCAATGTGAAAAATCGTCCCAACTCGTATGAGGATTGAACCCCGGCCGCAGTGGTGGTAGGCGAAGGCCTTAGCCATAGCGCCACACTGAACGGTGATGAAACACAATGCCAAAATAAATAAGTTCTAACCTGACATCCTAGTGGTATTTTTGCAGTCAGATTTCGTCTTGATTCCAAGCTTGTCATGTTATTATATTGAAATCCTAAGAAGTTTTTGATCCATAGAAGAGGAATGCGTGCTAGTTTTCTCCATTTTCTTCGATATAAATTAGAATCCAATGATTTTTCTATCGTAAGCGAGTCGCGGCCCGGCCATTCCCACCCGCCTCCTTGTCCGGCAAAAGTGTGTCAGTGGCCCGGATGTAGATATAGGTCAACTGCTCGTTGTACAAGAAAGACGCCGAAAATTTCGGACCCGTTTGGAAAATCAATGGATTCTTATTTATTTTGAATTTATACGACATATCAAGCATGGAGCACTCATCTAGGATGTCTAAGGATATGTATGTTTTAATTTGAAAACTTGTCATGGTTGGATTCGATACGAAAAATGAGTGTGAACACGGCGGTACCCCTCCCGGCAGGGAACCAAAACAATGGCTTCGCGCAGAGCGCTGACCCGGGCCGTGTCGCTTGCTTTTACAAAATGTATTCTCCTGGCTATAATCTTTGGATATCAGGTAAGAAATTAATACAAAATGGAGGAAATGGTGGTATAAACCTATTAGGTGATGCATATCGGGGCCCCACGGGCTGTATATGCTGTATATACCCTCGCCGCTCCGCGGCTCAGGTATATACAGCATATACAGCCCTAGGGCCCCGATATGCATCATCTATTAGCTTACTGTACACGGTTTGGGGCTGGTATATAGCCGTGAGTAGCACGGGCCACTGCCTCTTTGATTGCATATATATATATAGCCGACATTTAACCCTTTATGGGTGATATGATGCAGTGATGCACAGTTAACCCTTTATGAATGGCATGATGCATTGATGCACTTTAACCCTTTAAGAATCGCATGATGCATTGATGCACTTTAACCCTTTATGAATGGCATGATGCATTGATACATAGTTAACCCATTATGAATGGTATGATGCATTAATGCACTTTAGCCTTTTATGATTGGCATGATGCATTGATGTACTTTAACCCTTTATGGATGGCATGATGCATTGATGCATTTTAACCTTTATGGATGGCATGATGCATTGATGCACATTTAACCCTTTATGGGTGGCATGATGCATTGATACATAGTTAACCCATTATGAATGGTATGATGCATTAATGCACTTTAGCCTTTTATGATTGGCATGATGCATTGATGTACTTTAACCCTTTATGGATGGCATGATGCATTGATGTGCAGTTAACCCTTTATGGGTGGCATGATGCATTGATGTGCAGTTAACCCTTTATGGGTGGCATGATGTATTGATGCACACTTAAACCTTTATGGATGGCATGATGCATTGATGCAGTTAACCCTTTATGAATGGCATGATGAATTGATGCACATTTAACCCTTTATGGGTGGCATGATGCATTGATACACAGTTAACCCATTATGAATGGCATGATGCATTGATGCACAGTTAACCCTTTTTGGTGGCATGATGCATTGATGCACACTTAAACCTTTATGGATGGCATGATGCATTGATGCAGTTAACCCTTTATGAATGGCATGATGCATTGATGTGCAGTTAACCCTTTATGTGTGACATGATGCAGTGATGCAAAGTTAACCCTTTATGGATAGCATGATGCATTGATGCACAGTTAACCCTTTATGGGTGGCATGATGCATAGATACACAGTTAACCCATTATGAATGGCATGATGCATTGATGCACAGTTAACCCTTTTTGGGTGGCATGATGCATTGATGCACAGTTAACCCTTTTTGGGTGGCATGATGCATTGATGCACACTTAAACCTTTATGGATGGCATGATGCATTGATGCAGTTAACCCTTTATGAATGGCATGATGCATTGATGTGCAGTTAAACCTTTATGTGTGACATGATGCAGTGATGCAAAGTTAACCCTTTATGGATAGCATGATGCATTGATGCACAGTTAACCCTTTATGGGTGGCATGATGCATTGATGTGCAGTTAACCCTTTATGTGTGACATGATGCAGTGATGCAAAGTTAACCCTTTATGGATAGCATGATGCATTGATGCACAGTTAACCCTTTATGGATGGCATGATGCATTGATGCACAGTTAACCCATTATGAATGGCATGATGCAGTGATGCACAGTTAATCCTTTATGAATGGCATGATGCATAGATACACAGTTAACCCATTATGAATGGCATGATGCATAGTTAACCCTTTATGGATGGCATGATGGATTAATGTGCAGTTAACCGTTTATGGATGGCATGATGCATTGATGTGCAGTTAACCCTTTATGGATAGCATGATGCAGTGATGCACAGTTAACCCTTTATGGATGGCATGATGCATTGATGTGCAGTTAACTCTTTATTGATGGACAAGGCATTCATGTGCAGTTAACCCTTTTATGGATGACATTATGCATTGGTGCATAGTTAACCCTTTATGGATGGCATTATGCATTGTCAGCAAATATGTCAGTAATGATGCACTATTTGTCAGCAATTAGTCAATTTATGTTAGTAATTACTCACTTTTTGTCAGTAATTAGTCACATTTTGTCAGTTATTAGTCAAAATATGTCAGTAATAATGCGATATTTGTCAGCAATTAGTCAATACATGTTAGTAATTGCTCATTATTTGTCAGCAGTTCATCAACATATGTCAGTAATCACTCACTATTTGTAAATATCTGATTAGATATTGAGAATTGAATTGAAAATAGCATTGAAAATTGCATTAAAACTCGGGTCTTTTAGGTCTTAGACCTAACCTGCTCCATCTTCTTTTATGTTTTGCAGGTGCTGACAGCAACTGGTCTGAAAGTCAATCTGCTGTCTCCATGGACCATGACTTGGTCCTCCTAATCTGTGATTAAAGGTGGCTGAATATTAAAATAGTAGCTTTATCATGATAAATCTATAAGGGCGGATCATGCGTTTATCAATCATGCCCATTGGTCTTCATGATGCATGAATGTAGTCCCAGCGAGTAACTCGCCAGAGCTACATTCATTGTATCATGCCGACCTTCGGGCCTGATACAGTCCCAAAGGTTCAGCATGATGCTTCAAGGAAGTGCTGTAATGCAGACCATTGGGCGTATTACACTCCTGCAAAAGCAGCCTTTAAAGGGGCCCTGGCATGGTAATGCATGCCCGCATTAAAAAGTCACGTGATCACCCCTTGACCAATCAGGGCATCGCGATTTTTCCGCTGGTTCCCGCGATTTTATGATCGCTGTTTGAATCGGTACCCATGTTGTTAATTTTCCATGCCAGCCCCCCTTTAAGGGTTAAGGGTGGTTCTTGATGTATTGCCTCTAAAAGGGTAAAAAGTGCTTTGATAATGCACTATGTGGTGCTGTGAATTTCAAGAAAATAATATATAGATGAAGATTGTGATTGTCTCTAAAGACAAGTTCATTGTTAGTAATTAAATGCTAGCTTTCTATGTGAATGTGTGATATAACTGAGACCTTACTATGCCTTATAGAAATCAATGCCCTGGTGCTCATTATACCACAAAAACAGAAATTGACAAGAAAAATCTTTTGAGGTTTTTACGCAGGATGCGCCTCAGGCGCAAGGCATTACCATAAATCCCTTCTCATAAGCCGACCTCAGTCATAAGCCGAGGGCAGCCAAATTTTCACTTTAATCTTTTGTAGCGGAACCCAACTTGTGAGCCAGGGATAGACTTTGGCAAACATTTAGCTCATTTTGACCAAAGATCGAAAAAGAAAAAAACCTTTGGCTATTTTTCACCAGTACAGGCAAATGAATGTTGTACATTATCGTTAGCCTATTTTCAAATTTCAACAAGATGGACATGCCCTCGTTATTGTTTTGCCCCAGCTGCTTTGATTTTTGAACTTGCATTGAGACTATGGTATTGGTAAGTCTATAAATGTGGCATATTCCATAACGGTCAACTGCCATTTGAAAATCCCCTGTATCTGATTTGTTAAATGGGATATAAGCTGTGAAATTCAGTATTTGAACTACTGTATTTAATTTAGGATGTGATCCTTGTTGTACAAAGCTCCTTAGGCATCTATAAAAGGCTTTCGATTGTATCCTTATCTCGATTTGTTAAATCTGCACCCTTTTTTTGTCAAACCAAATGTTCCAAAGGAGGAGAGGCACTCATGATGGCCCTTCAAGGAAAATATTAAAAGACATGGTTTTGTTGAAAACTTTATTTTTAAAAACCTAAATAGATACTTGGACACTTTGGTTCTTACTGGCAATAAAACGTTTTCCCTTTGCAATAAATAATGTAGCCTGTTAATGTTGTATGTTACCTGAAAGTTGGCGACATTATGCGCTGTCCCTAACCCAGAGCAGTTTTCAAGCCAGTCACTCGGATTTCACAACCTAACCATTGACACCGGAATACTTTTCAATTTTATTCAATTATCAAGCCATGCATTTCACGATTGATTTCATAATTCTAACTTGAAGCACCATTAAATTCTTTTACATTTTTTTTTCTGAAAGACTAAGAAGTTTGTGATTGGCCCTCATTATTGGCTCATTGAATTCGTTGCTTACAAATAAATGTGATTTTTACACACAAAGTTGCGTCGCCAAGATTAGTTGAGACCGAAGCTCATGAGTGTTTATCTCTCATTTTGAGTTTTCAGCCAGATCCACATTCTCATGTACATATGATTAATAGTACGCTCTCCGATATCACATGGGGTTCACACAGGGAAACGATAACAGGATATACGGGTCTTGTTAACCTTAAAACTGACAGATGTCAAGGGAACATACAGGAATGAAGTCATCAATGCAAGGGGATTTACAATGTACATGAAAGCGCTGGTTGAAACTGAACTTTAACGAGAATGAAAGACATCTCTGTTGAATGCGATATATAACAATGTGTCGGGACTCAAAGCGCATGACCCATCCGACTTGAACGAAAGTCATAATTATCTTAATGAGTTGTGAAACTATTCAGTTCCTATTGTCTATTGACTGGTCCGTAACGCCTATAACATTTTCTGTGCAAGAGAGAAGGCAGAGTTTGATGAACACCTATCGAGCCATTTTTTCACGTTGGCTGGCGCAGAGTCTGCTTGCTTACTCTGTTGAAGGGCGGACCATAGGACGATATCAGCCAGAGAAAGCTGTCCTCCTACGAGGTACTGCTCCTTTCCAAGGCGGCCGTTCAACGTCCTAAGAACACCGGCCTTCTCCTTCGTGTTACCACTGACTAGCGTACCAGCTAAATCCACATATTGGTCAATCTCGGTGGCGGTAGCGATGTCGTTCTCATCGTACGCTGGCTGAAGTAGTCGTGCCATGTAGCGCGCCACTGGTCCATCTCCCTGGAGTTTTGTTTGGATGCTTGGGCTAACCATTAGTGAAGGGCCATGTTTTACTGAAAGACGTAGAAAATCTTCATTACAATGGCACAGAGTACTTATATTTTAAACTCAAATTGCACTTTCAGGGATGAAAGATTTTCGGGTTTTCACTGATTTCAGGGATTTTCTGGTTCAAAGACTGATACCCTCCTATTCAAAACATGCATTTAAAGGGTTTGTATTGAGCACAAAGGGATTTTTTTAATTCATTTTTTTTTTTCAATTCTATATTTCTTTAAAGCTCAGTCACTTAAATCTTTGCACTTAAGTACCAACATAAAATTTTCTATGACATAGGGATGTAATCTACATGTGCTTGGGCATTTATAACACTAAATACCATCTTGTTAGACGCGAGCAATGCGCCTTTTCTACAGCTGTTAAATATCCAATCCACAATTTCAATAAAACAACAGTAACAGACTCACCATCCTTCCATATGAGTGTGAGTGCCAATTGAGCATTTCCCCTACTTTGCCCAATACCATTGCTGCCCAACGCCTGCTTGAGTTTGTCGCTGACGCCGTTACGGACCGAGGAGTGAGTATGACATGCGGTGATTACACTGTATTGCTGACTTAGCAACTTGTAAAGGACGGCTATCGACAATGGTGGACTCTCAGGGTTAGCACTGATCACAAGGTCCTGAATTACACCATTCTGAAAAAACAGTTTATACATTGATTATTGCAGTCATTATATGCTACTGGGAGAAGGTTATCTTTGAGGCAGACATAGGATTTGATTTTGACCACATAATGTCTTATTTAACATACAAAAATATGGCGACACATATAAGGTGAACCAAGACATCCTCTAAGATTGGACTGTTGTAAACGTACTAGAGGCTTTCTGAGTGAATGAGGTTTTTTTTTAACCCCATCTGGAGAGATGAGGTCATATTCATGGTGAGAAAACTACATCCAACTTCAATGATGGATGAAGTGTCTGTTCCAGCACATATATACAGACACACAGAGGGGATAGGAAAGAGGAGATCCAAGGAAGAGACTGGTACTCACCGTTGGCACACGACTAGAAGTGCTCAGTCCTGATGTACTGCCAATGGTGCAACTGCTTTGCTGAGAGGCACCACCAGATTTCTTTGCAAGCTCATTGACCTTTGACCTTAAAGTCTCCAGCTTGACTAGGATGGCCTCCTGTCGCTTCTCGAGCTCTGCAACAGAACTACCTGCTTCAGCCTGTAAATGTAAAAAGCAACAATTACATAAAGGAATCACTGAGTTCTCTTGTCATTTTTTTTTTCTGTCACAATATTTATGTCTATGCAAGGACCAAGACGAATCAAAATGCGGATTTTTTTTGTGGGGAGGGTTGATCATGTTAAAATTCACTTTTATTTAGCATAATTTATTTAGAATAAGTTACAAATATAAAAATATTTTGATCGCAAGGTGTATAACAGCCAATCGATTCCTGGACATCTGTATAAGGCCTAAAAAAATTATTCTTGTGTTCAGGTAACAGCTGAAAAAATAAGGGTAGGTAGGTCGCATTTTTTTTTTTAATAGATTTTTTTTTTTTAAGTTCCTGGATGCCAAAAACTGCCAAAAATGATATAAAACATGGCTCAACATATCAAACAAATAAAAAATATATAAAAATGTTGGTTATTTAAGCAGTAGCATACATGAGACTGTGGGCTTTAATTTGATACCAAACATGCCTATATATTGAGATTTTTTTTTACATTTTTCTTAATTTTTGGGTCATTTTTACAAAAAAAAAAAAAAAAAATCTAGTGTGTGCTACCTACCCTAATTATTTTCCCCTACCCTAACTCTTTTATCTGCTAGTTATCTGCCATTGGAGATGGGTGTGGCCTGATTCAGTTAGTTTATAGGGAGTTCAGATCCAATCCAATCAGGAAGATCAAACTTGATGTATTGTTGGTGTGGAAATGGGGGGGGGGGGGGAAATGGACAGTTCGCAAGATCGGCGGTTCAACAGGATGATTGGACAGGACAATTTTATTATGAACATTGATATTAATATGAATAAAATACATTGGTTCTAAACTTTTGGTTGAAATTCAATGGCCCATGATTGATTGTTAAGATCCTCCAAGAAATAGATTCAGAATGAGCTTGCAGTCTGCAGAGAGAGAAGAGTTTAACACTCCCCAGTTTCAGCTTTATCAGTTTCACACCTCCACTGCAGCAGACTCACACACTGGGGGTAAGTCATTGTCTAACCAGTGGTTCTGACGAATTGGCTCACAGTATAATTCGTCGGTCAGTCGAACTGTCTGCCAACCGGTGGTGGTGACTGGTGGGGTGTGTGGCTATTTTGATGCCAGACGTCACCTAGGGCTAGGCTAGATCTACATTTCTGTCTGATCCTTGCCAGCTGCTTAAAGTCTAAGTGTGGTCCACTCATGCCCATCTTATCTCTGGTCAGCTTCATGTGGCTGAATTATGTGTCTGTTTACGCAGACTCAGGCAGGGTACCTCTTAAGATTGAATGGGAAATTCGGGCATTGAGATACTGGGAAAGAATTGTTAACCTCCAAGAATCCCACATCCTCCAAAAATGCTATAAAAAACTATGTTTGCTTGAAGCTGCTGGGCAAAGAAATTGGTGTAAAGATATTAAAAATCTAATGTACACACTTGGTGATAGATACATACGACTATGGGATAATCAAACAACATCTGAAGACTCTAGAGCTGTAACTCTTGTAGCGGAACCACTGAATAGGACATTTATGGAGCAAACAATGAGGGAGATAACCTCAGCCGGTGATGATAGAAAACTGAGAATGTATTCAAAATTCAAAAGTGAGTTTAGGCTTGAACATTATCTATTCTGTGTTCCAAACCAAAACCACCGTGCTGCTTTAGCACGGTTCAGACTCAGCTCTTACAACCTGGGTATTGAAACAGGACGGCATTGTAGGCCTCTAAAACCTGTTTGTGATAGGATCTGTTTTTACTGCTCTCGTAACCAAGTAGATGATGAGATTCATTTCCTCACTCAATGTGACCTACACACTCGAGCTATGTTTTAGACCGATCTTCGGTTCAATATCTCCAAGAGTCCTCTCCCAGTCGTTGTTCGGTCAATGTAGTAAAATATATTTTTATTTTTATTTCTTATATATATGGGTACCACTTGTCACCATAATGCATAACTTTTAGCCTCATTTCATCCAGAAGTAATATATTCCATTAATAAAACATTTAAATCCTTCAACATAATGTGGTAAAAATTTTGTTCTTATCGTAAATACGCGAAATACGCGTTTGTTCAGAGACTTGAACCGGCGACCCCCAGCGTCTGAGGTGAGCCCCCTCACCGCTGGGCCATGAAGGCCTATACTTGACTTGATGCTTAGTAGGCCCATTTATAAGAATAAGGGTGGGGGGGGTGGGGGGGGCTGCACCCTGGAGATGACTTTCAATTCATTGTCCTGGCTTGTCATCTCCACATCTTCAGTCTGTTCTATGGTTGCCTGTACACCGGAGATGACTTTCTCCAGTCATCTCTGATCCACCTGAGGATACCTGGGACCTGGAGATGACTTTCCATTTCCTGGATTGTCATCTCCAGTCTCTTCAATGGTTACCTGTACCCGGTACACCGGAGATGACTTTCTCCAGTCATCTCCGCTCCACCTGAAAATACCTGGGACCTGGAGATGACTTTCCATTTTCTGGATTGTCATCTCCAGTCTCTTCTATGGTTACATGTACACCGGAGATGACTTTCTCCAGTCATCTCCGCTCCACCTGAAAATACCTGGGACCTGGAGATGACTTTCCATTTTCTGGATTGTCATCTCCAGTCTCTTCTATGGTTACATGTACACCGGAGATGACTTTCTCCAGTCATCTCCGCTCCACCTGAAAATACCTGGGACCTGGAGATGACTTTCCATTTTCTGGATTGTCATCTCCAGTCTCTTCTATGGTTACATGTACACCGGAGATGACTTTCTCCAGTCATCTCCGCTCCACCTGGAGGATACCTGGGACCCGGAGATGACTTTCGATTTCCTAGATTGTCATCTCCAGTCTGTTCTATAGTCACCTGTACACCGGAGATGACTTTCTCAAGTCATCTCCACTCTGCACTTATGGGACCTGATCACTTTCAACATTCCAGGTAGTCATCTCCACTCTTGATTTAAGGCCATTTCTAGCCTGGAGATGACTTTCTCCAGTCATCTCCGCCCTGCACCTATGGGACCTGTACCCTACAGATCCCTTCCAACATTCCAGGTACCGGTAGTCATCTCCAGTCTGATTTAAGGCCATTTCTAACCTGAAGATGACTTTCTAGAGTCTTCTACGGTCTGCCTGGAGGATGCCTGCACCTGGAGATGACCTACCATGTCCTGGGTAGACATCTCCAATCTGTTCTTAGGGAGTAGTCATTTTTCAGGGATGTAACTCAGGCATGGGCAAAAATCAGGAAGTCACACATTTACTTCATATAAAAGCCTTCTATTTTTTCCCCAAACAGCCCTCTTAACACTTGTATAAGGAAAATACATGTCATTCGAAATTTTCAGAAATCAGGAAATCCTGATAAAACCTGAAGACTTACATCCCTGATTTTTTAACAAGGGGGGATTGGTGAAATTCTGCGCGTGTGCGGCAAAATTTTTCCATGCCCCCTCGGAGGGGTCTTAAATTTTTCTGTCCCCCCCTTTTATTCTTTAGTGGCGCGCAGGCTTTTTCGCTCAAAAGGGGAGGGAGTCATTTTTGTCCCACCCTAAGAGGTGTCTGACCACTCCCTAAAGCCGAAAGATTAGTGAGGAAGAGGGTATGAAGGGGCTCCCGATCATGAATTATTTTAAATTTTGGATCCACCAAACTTTAAACTTGTGCCCCATCACTGCTTCTCTGGTAGCCGGCTACGACTGTGCCTGCAATAGCTCCAGGAATGCTCAGTCCTGTTCTTAACCCTCGTTAATTATAAATAGGGGCTGAGTCATGGACCATATTAAGCATTGGACTGCGTGGTCTAGCGGTTAGGGAACTCGCCTTTCACGCCGGGGATCGCCGGCTCAAGTCTGCACAGAACCAGTTGGAGTAAGAGAGACAATTGACCCAGGCTCAGGGCCTGTGTTTATTCTATATTTAAAAATCTGGGCTAGTCATGAGTGATCATGCGTGACTCGACTGTTAGTGTTATCACCATGAGCAGCACGCATGATAGATATCATCGGGTGCAGACGACAAGTTAATATATGTATCTATATGAGTATGGTTAACTCGGAGGAGTAACCCTTCAGAGTCCAAGTATAAGAACAGGAATGAGCATTCCTGGAGCTATTGCAGGCACAGTCGTAGCCGGCTACCAGAGAAGCAGTGATGGGGCACAAGTTTAAAGTTTGGTGGATCCAAAATTTAAAATAATTCATGATCGGGAGCCCCTTCATACCCTCCTCCTCACTAATCTTTCGGCTTTAGGGAGTGGTCAGACACCTCTTAGGGTGGGACAAAAATGACTCCCTCCCCTTTTGAGCGAAAAAGCCTGCGCGCCACTAAAGAATAAAAGGGGGGGACAGAAAAATTTTAGACCCCTCCAACAGGGCACGGAAAAATTTTCGCCGCACACGCATGGAATTTCACCAACCCCCCTGTTGTTAAAAATTGACCACTCCCTAAGAACAGTTTGGAGATGACTACCCAGGACATAGTAGGTCATCTCCAGGTGCAGGCATCCTCCAGGCAGACCGGAGATGACACTAGAAAGTCATCTCCAGGTTAGAAATGGCCTTAAATCAGACTGGAGATGACTACCTGGAATGTTGGAAGTGATCTGCAGGGTACAGGTCCCATAGGTGCAGAGAGGAGATGACTCGAGAAAGTCATCTCCGGTGTACAGGTAACCATAGAACAGACTGGAGATGACAATCCAGGAGGCGGAAAGTCATCTCCAGGTCCCAGGTGTAGCCTACATCCATAGAACAGACTGGAGATGACAACCCAGGAGGTGTAAAGTCATCTCCAGGCTTGTAGGTAGAGGTGTCCTCCAGGTGGATCGGAGATGACTCAAAAAAGTCATCTCTGGTGTACAGGTGACCATAGAACAGACTGGAGATGACAATCCAGGAGGCGGAAAGTCATCTCCAGGTCCCAGGTATCTTTCAGGTGGATCGGAGATGACTCAAGAAAGTCATCTCCGATGTACGGTACAGGTAACCATATAGAACAGACTGGAGATGACAATCCAGGAAATGGAAAGTCATCTCCAGGTTTCCTCCAGTTGGATTGGAGATTACTCAAGAAAGTCATCTCCGGTCACCGGTGTACAGGTAACCAGGGACAGGTAACCAATAAACCCAACCCCAACTACCCCAAGCAACTACTGCCCCCTCCCCTCAACCCATCCTCCCCTCAACCCATCCACCTCCCCCCCTCCCCCTGCCCCCAACCCCTCAACCCCCCCCCCGCCTCACACTATACGGCGACCACACGACTCTCGGCGAGCTTCGACCGGAATCCCGTCATAATCCTACCTGCACACTCTATCAAGACAAACACTTGACAATGTTATTAGTAAAAAAGTACAAAACTATCTGGAAATGAATGATATAGATAAACTTACTACAGTTATGAAACAAAGTGATGATGAGATAATCAAAGCTCTTGCCAAGTTTATATACACTGCTTTCAATGAAAGGAAACAACTGTAACCTTTAATCTGCACATTGTTATGTACTGCTCCTTATGGGGTGCTGACCATGTATTATCATTGTATGTTAAAAAGATATATGTAAAGAGTGTCAAATGTGTACCATAGTATCATTAGTAGATGTGAACCCACATGGGGGTATGTATGCCTTGCTATATGTGAACAGTGAGAATGACAGTGAGAGAGAGAGAGAGAGAATGTGTGTGTACATGTGTCTGTAGGTGTGTGAGAGAGTGAGAAAGTGTGAGAGTATGATACTCTGTGTAACAGAAACTTGTTTAGTTATGTAGTAGAACTTAGTGATAGATTTAGTGGACATTATTTCTATGTATGACACCTGGGTCAGCAATGACCGTCTCTGTTGTCAATAAAAGATATTATTATTATTAATCTAACGAGGTGTGCAAGCATGTATTGAAAGCAGCAACAATGTGAGTGAAAAGTGTATTTTGTAAACTGTCAGTTGACACATATTGACAGAGTGGTGAAGTGACACGTCTTCAAACCCAAGTCAAGTGGAGTTTTTACATGATGTGTATTCGAGATTAGACGCAAGAACATACCTGGTTTGGTGTACTAAACTCTTCATGGTAGCTCTTCACTGTGTACATACACGTCGGCAGGTTAATCGGACCAGAAGCATTAAAGATTGGTTTAATTTTGTACATGCCGGCCGGGCCGTTGTGTTGAGTAGCCATGCTGTCACATGCAATGTCGGCTTATTCTTCTAGCATATTTTTCCCCTCTCACATAGACTGAAAGCAAGAAAAAATCGGTTGGAGAGTGAGCGAGACGGCGAGAAGATACGTGAGAACGCGAGATTTGGCCACGGACGACGCCGAACGTCCGATACAACGGCCGATATGATTGGACAGCATGCATTTCCGGCAGATCCATTTCTATGCACTGATTGCCACATAAAACGCAGACATGCCGAACCTACAAGTTTTGATAATCATATGAAAGTACATACTGGCTTTTATCATGTCATACTAGCGTAACGTATTGTCATTTAGCCCAAGAATCTCTGTTCTGTGCCCGAAATTTGATGTGAAAGACCGTTTCTGGCCGTCCAATAAACAGGCAGTGCACATCGCTTTCGCAACTCCACGAGCGATTTCAAGAGACTGGCTTTGTGGTGAGCTTTGCCCGATTGTTAGGGTTTGTAATGGTTATATCTTACCATATTTGAGATGATATGAACCCTCGTATATCCAAGTATCTCCGTTGCTGAGCAGAGCATCGAGAGAAGCGTGTCAAGCTGGAGAAATTAGGTCAAGAACAAGGTCAGCGCTTGGGTCACGTGACCGTTTTAGGTAAAATGGCGGCTGACGAAAATTTTCAACATGGACCCTAAAAATAATGAGGTTGATTACCTATGTGACAATGGACCCCGCGTGAGTTATTAGCAGACGACCTAGGTACCAAGGCAAGACTGGAAGGGCCCAAAAATGTCAACGCGGTCCCGACGTGGACGCGGTCGCCCGCCAAAAAGTTCAGCTACTTCATTGTCAGGGAGATCACACTTTCTGAAGAAGCCCAAGTCTAAGTCGGCGACGCAAGTGCATGAATCGGATAGCGGCAACTCTGGCGGCAACTCCCGCTCCAGTACCCCAGTAAGCACCACCTCCAGTACCCCAGCTGGCCGGTCTAATTCCCGAGGCAGGGGGAGAGAGTCAGCATACAGGAGTAGGGCCTTCTTTCAAAGTGTATTGAGGGATGACGATGAAAATAGCGATGATGAGGATCTCGACCGTAGTGTTAGCGACTTTGAAGATCTGGAACTGGATGGAGATGGGGAGGATGCAGGAGTGGAATCTGACTTTACTATGGACGATGCTGGCTCTGTTTACAGTGAAGCCAGTGCTAGTACATTCAGTAGTACACCTGGGAAAAGAAAATGGTATCCCAGGAGACCACGAACTCCAGAGTTTATTGATGAAAAAGATATCCCACCTTTGGTATTACCAGCAAGTTCCTCTGACATATTGCTTGATGGCGAATATGTCCTGCAGGCCGTTGGTATCTATGAAGTGTTACGGCACTTCAGAGTTATTCTGCGGTTGTCGCCGTTTAGGTTTGAGGACTTCTGTGCTGCGTTGAGCAGTGATGAACAAAACTGCCTCCTAGCAGAAACACACATTTGCCTACTGAGAGCTTTACAACGAGCAGATGAAGCAAATTGCACAGTGTTCGGTGCCAATGATCTCAAAGACAGTATAAATGTGTGCTTCTATTTCCTAGAGGCAATGACTTGGCAAGAAATTGCTCGTATATTCCTAGAAAGTGACAGGTCCTCTGAATTCCGAAATGCATTGCCAAGTATCGAGAGGCCCGATTATTGCTCTACGACAGTAAAAGAACGATTGCAGATTCTTCAGACACTTACAGATTTATTCCTAAGCACAAATCAAGCGAGAGAAGAAATCACAAATGAGGGGAATATCAAATATGACGACCATTGCCGGAATTGCCATAGGTGGGTATTTATCACCGACGTGGTATAGCATTGTATCCTGCGTATTCATTTGTATTTAAGTCCCAATATAATGTAAATGATATTTGAATTCCACATCAAAGAATTATCAGTATATACTTTTCTATTTGAATATACATTGTCGTAAAATCACATTATTTTTTTTGAATTAACTACCGTAAATCCCCGGTCATAAGCCGGATTTTTTTTTCTATTTTGGGCCCAAACGGGCTTCTAAATTTTTCCCAAAGTCCCCCCCCCCCCCGGCTTATGACCGTTTTTTTTACTATAGAATAAAGAGAAAATGGTAAAAATTTGATCCCAAAACCGGCTTTTAGGATTTCCCTGAACTCTCCCCCCGGCTTATGACCGGGGCCGGCTTGTGACCGAGGATTTATGGTACCTGGTATTTTGCAAATCTAATATCAGTTTTATTGTTTATGAAGGGCATATTATGCATGTGAAACTGTCAATAACATTCTAAGATGACAGCTATTTTCACCATTTCGTTTGCATGGTTTTCAAGTTCTTAGCGAAACTAGGACTAAAATGAAATTCTCTTATAGTTTATGATGTGCCATCATGTTAAAATGCCCTCCCTCCAATTCACAGTATAAAAGTTTAAAAAAGTCTATTTCACTACCACTATATGCATTTTGTGAAGATTTCTCTATGATCTATTAAAGTTCTGGTCTTGTATCAGTATGGGATGTTAGCAGCAGCATCAGGCCATATTAAGTTGGTGGTACAAAAAAGAATTTCATTTTAAGCTTAAAAATATATTCAGCCTGCCTTAAATCTCTTTGACCTTTTCTTTAAAGTTGCTTTCTTTGGTCTACCCGCGATATTACATGTACTACAAACTCAAAACTCTAGAAAAGCTATAATATCTTTGCCAGCAAAGTATTAAGTCTATATTGAATATAAATGCAAAGTTATCACCTTCACATAGGCTCATGTATTTGAGAGACTTAATACACAATACAAGTAACCTAACACACTCTTTTGATATTATTCTTACAAAGAGAAAGGTAGTTGTGTAGCCCCAGACAATCTGAGGCACATGGGTTTGGAGCATCCGGTTTGGAGTCAACCTGATACCAGGTGTCACTAGCTCACTCCTAGTAACCCCTGATCTTCTGCGCCCTGCATTGTGGGATATAGCCTGTACAGGCTAATTAGATGCACATATCATTGGGCAACACAAGAAATAGACCGTATGTTTAGTACAGCCCTACAAACATGTATTGTTTCAAACGTGCATATAGGTGCAGTGGTACAGGTGTGCATTGTACCAGGAGTATAGAGGTTTCATCTAGAATACAGACCTGACAACAACATATCTCAAACACAATCACCTGTGACTGCATTCAGCTGAGCAAAATAACTTGGGCTGAAGACCTATGTGGGAATATTAGGTGTTTGTCTATCACAAATCAAAAACAGCCCCACTGGCTCGGGCAGTAGAGAGATGATCTCCCAATCTCAGGGAGGTGGGTTCAAGTCACCATACGTCCACCAGGTCAATACTATTTTTGTGTAATAAATGTATTTATAGAGACATATTACCAAAAACGTAACCTCTGCTTTGAATATCATAGTTTCTTTGAGCAGTCACCTATTACACTTATTTTATAGATATTGAAAGCAATTAATTAACACAATCAAAATCTAAAAATAAAATGTTTGAGTTAATAAAACCAATAGCATCAGGCGAGGCTAGAACTCAGTTACCCTGCATTATGAGTCAAGTGTTCTAACGACTACCCTATTCTGGACAGGGTGCTAAATTCCCCAAACCCATTCACAATGCATGCTGAACAGTCAGACCACAGCTCCCTCTAGTGTTTCATCCATACATAAGAGGGACTACTTTCCTTTCCCTTTCCATCATACATAGGGCAGAAGACCAGAGTCTAGGACGCTAGTACTTAACTCTGGGACCAGTATGGTTTAGAGTCAGTACAAGTTTATAAAGTGGTGCCCCCTAGTGAGGAACAGGAGTATGATTGGTCCAGGATCTGGCAGCCTTCACCACAAACTAATGTGGACCCTGCAATACTGAATTGGCATATGTCTTAAGATGCATGAATTTGGCATTTTGCAGAACATAAGTATTTTGAAATTGGATTGTAAGTGGGTTTGATAATTTTAATGAGAACTCAGCAATTTTATGTTCAATGATTCATATAGACCTGACAAACCAGCTAACAAGTCTGCTTCTGGTTTAAAACCTCGGTCCAAGAGCGCTATAAGTCCCCTATCCACCCCAAGGTTTGGAGCAGACAAATAAAGGGCTCATAAGGTATTTAGTAAATATGACCTGATGTCCATATACCCCCCCCCCCCCCGGTAGTATACACCTGTCAGATGTGTATTCTGGTGTTTGAAGAATACACATCCATTACCGGTAATTACCCCCAATTTGGAGGTAAATATGTGGGTATGCATCTTCTGTGGTGCTAGGAAGGTGTGAAAAGGAAACAATACTGTGCTGAGATGTAAAATCAGTTTGTCTTTGTAAATGGACAAGTTGTATTAGGCATGGGGTTCTTTGGGATATATCGAAAATCTTGGATATTGGCATGGAAAATGTGCCATTCTTGTTATTTGCAGTGTTGCCGAAATGACATCCAAAGGTGCCGGCATAGGTGGCACAGAATCTTGATGGCCGAGGTAGGGCCTAAGGATGCAGGCCACAGCTACCTGCCATAATGTCAGCATTCTACCGTAATCTCCCTCGTATAAGGCACAGCCCGCGTATAAGGCGCACCTAGAGTTTTGGAAAATTCTCAAAAAAAATGAAAAATTCATAACTTTGGTTCTACTGAATGAATTTTCAAAATTCAAAAACCTATGTGTAGCTTGGGCCACCCCGGACCCTCCTGGGCCCCCTTTCATCCTATTATGACCAAGGGGGCATGTAATATATCAAAAGAAAGGTCTTGGTGTCCCCCGTGACCTTGTGGATCCAATGAGAACTAAAAAACGCCGTATAAGAAGCGCCTTATACGCGGGAGATTATGGTAATAATGAAAGAGTTTTTCAAATCGGCCAAATGGACGCAAAGATAGGGCAAGTTTTTTATGGTTACCTTAAAACATTGATGTTTTTAACCACTTACCCTCTAAGCTGTACCTCTCCAGCTATTCCTGTGGTATCCAATATGAAACATCAAAGGAAGAATGAATATACAGAACAATTTTACTGCCATAAAAGAAAATCTGTACTCAAAAAAATGTTCATATGGCCTGCGTGAGAGGAAAATGACGCCTCAAGGTAGAATGGCGTGGTGGAAGTCTGCCTGTGTACTCGAAAGGGGAAGGGGAAAATCTTAAAGGGCATGGTGGAAGTATGCCTGTGTACTTGAAAGGGGAATGGGGAAACCCCTTCCACCTCAACCCCCTGCAGGCTTCCCCTTCCCCCTCCCCTTCTGTCTCCTTTTTACGCTTTGCATCCTCAGAAAATATGATCGCTTCCTGACCTAAAATTTGAGCTGCATGGCAGTAAGCACTGTTGAAATTGGAAGTTTTTGTTCTCACTGCTGAGTCATTGGCATGTTTCATTGACACATTTTGTTCATTGCCCATTCTAATCCTTGTCTAGTAGACTGTTAATTAGTTTTCCCTGATTTGAGTATATTTGAAATGCTTATTTACTCAATTGGTAAAATTTCAGTAAATTCGATGCTCATGAACGTTGGTACATCGGACTTCCAAAGGCCATATGGTGCTAACAATTACATAAATCTTGAAGTTACTGGTTACTTTTATAATTTTAATATGTTACCACGTTTGATGGATGTAAAAGTTTAAGGTGGGTCGCTACTATTGGATTTGAGCCTACTGTGCATTTCCCTGCGCATATAGGTTAACTTTATCAGAATGAGATCATTTTTGGTAGGCACATACCTACATATACCCTTAATGTCTACAAAGAGTTTTGGGGGATTCTGATCAAAATTAAATTTTGGCATATTAACATCCAGATTTTTCTCATTCTCTCAAATTCTTTTGCACCTTAATATTATAGCACAAACTACACCAATACAATGCTATAGAAGTGGTAGGCTATTCACAATGACAGCAGGCATATAATGGAGCAATTTTATGCCAAGTATGTGTACATTTTACCCATCATGCAGTGCTTGGAATATGGATTTTTGTCATTTTTCCAATACTTTTTTTTATTTCAAATGGCCAAAACTCCAAAATTATGCGTGGGAGCCCATATCAAAAGTACTTTTATCTGAAGGCAAATTATCTGAAAAATATTTTAAAAAATTTAAGAAAAATCTAGTGGTTGAATATATGAATTTTATTTGTTTTTGTTATGAAATAATAGAAAATTTACCCTTATCTTTTCTGAAAAATGAGAACTTTACCCAGAATGCCATGTTATGGAGTTGAAATAAAAAATTTTAATAAATAAGGATATGAGACCATTTACCACGTGAGGTTTCGTATCTCTGTATTAAATAGTTATGACAGAAAAAAATTCTAAAATCTGATACACATTTTCTCTAATTTCTAGGTGAAGATTGAAATACTTTTATTTTTCAAAAATCTGTAGAAAATAAAGTAGCATGGGACCCCCTACTTTTCTTTTCATATTCTTATTCTAGATGATTTTTTGTACCTCTGGGAGAAAAATGGAGAAAATCTAGGATCTTTGATTCAATGGTAGCGACCCACTTTAATTTTTTTTTTTTTTTTTTGTGTTCATCTGAATCTGTCCTCACGTTTGGAGTTGTCACAAAGTTAACTGAGGAGAAAGATATCCCACTTTCAGTATGCATATTACCAAAAAGTTAAATTGACATATTAATAGATAGTGAATATGTCCTGTTGGCCATGGGAATCAATGAAGTGTTTCGGCACTTCACAGTTATTCTGTGGTTGACACAGTTTAGGTTTGAGGACTTTTGTGCTGTGTTGCTTTCTGTGTCTCAGATAAAAAAATTTCCTGAGTGCAGTGCAGAAGGCAGAAGAAGCAAATATATAATCCTTTACAGCAATGTTCTTAAACAAGAATTTATTTAGAAGCAAGAACTTGGCAAGAAATGTCGTTGATTCTAACTGTCACAAGACTGCCGAATTAAAAATTTATTGCCTACGTACGAAAGGCCAAATTACTACTTGACATCCATGAATCATCTTTTGAAATTGATACGATTTTTCAGACATTCACTGTCCCAGATTTTTTCTCAAACAAAATAAAATCACCAAGCGTAATAAGTTAGGTTCCTGATGAAATTTGATAATGGGTCAGTATATCACCACCTTAGTGCAAAAAGGTTGTCACCGCATCTTAGTAAAGAAGGTTATATGTACCTCAACCTTTTTGCGATAAAGTGATGATACCATCACAAAATCTAAGAGATACAATTATTTGCCTTTTGAATTTCATTGTTTTTGATTTAAGGATCATGCATGCCTTAGAAATAGTGCTTCGTCAACATTTGCTAACATTTGCTTCATAAAAAAAGATGTATTCTTGCAACTAACTCAAATTTCCCTTAATGCATGCATAATATTTTTCAGACAGGTAAGCTAGCTAGCAGAGCATAGTGTTGACTGCTTAAGTTACAGGTTTGGTTGTTGTTCGGTGCATGACCCCCGGTCTACTAACATGCCTAATTTTCCTTGTTCCCGTCTCAAGTAGGCTCGGTGACCTGCTATGCTGCGAGACCTGCTCCGCCGTCTACCACCTGGCCTGTGTGGAGCCGGCCATGGAGGAGGTGCCGGAGGACGACTGGCACTGTTCAATCTGTGTCGCCCACCAGGTAGAAATTTTTATTGTGTTTTTAGTCTTTTGGCAATTGATGAGGTGTGAGATATTTTTCCACAGCGATGGAAAAAAAATGGGAGGAAAAAATTAAAATTTGAAATGGGTTGCTGTTTTGAGCGAGTCTCTACTGGTTCATTGCAAACAAAGAGATTTATGCCCCTAAGTATTTCTTTTAAACCCAGTCCAATACCTGTTGTAGAATTTTAAACGACTTGAATTTCTTTTCTGTAAAAAAACAGGTGAGGGGTGTGACAGATTGTGTTTCCGAGGCAGAGAGGAATGGTCTGACATGTCGACAAGAGCCGCTTGGTGTCGACCGACACAACCGCAAGTATTGGTTTCTCGCACGGAGAATCATTGTGTAAGTGTCATTTCCCCTTCATTGTTAACTTCCTTGTCTTATTACATGATAATGAATCATGCATTAAACTGTAAGGCATTCGTGATTTGGGTTGCTCTGCAATCATGATGCACTGCACTGGTACATTGTGCTGACATGTTGGGAGCGTATCAACTCCTTCCTGAAAATAAGAACCGTAATCTTGATTTTTAGAAGCAAAGTCATAAGAGATCCATAATAATCTTAGAAGCAGAATCTGAATAGTTTAAAATCAAAATACCATATCACACAGTGTACTTATAAATATCTAACATGCATGTTTCAAAGTCATAATTTTAATCAGGCCTCAAAATCAGGAAAGTTTGGGGATAGGGGATATGTGCTCGTTACGTCAAATATGGTATACTGTAATTTTGACTGACAGCGGACATTATTCTCTGCATTTTCCATGCTCAGTGAGGGGGAGAACGAGGTGTGGTACTACAGTACGCCGGGACAGATCGACGAGTTACTCGAGGTGCTAGATAGGGAGAAGTGGGAGACTCATCTGGTCATGGCGCTACAAGATATGAAGGAGGATGTCACCAAACAGATGGATGTCACTGAGGACCTGACGATGGAGCTGAAAGGCAGCAAAAAGGCAGCTATTGAACTTGAAGCAGGTGAGTTTAAAATATTTCAGTGTCATGAGCATTTCTGGTAAGTTATTCCAATGTGTAAAAACAGAAAAGTAATTATGTTGAAAATGATTGTAATTTATACAATTTTTAAGCTATAACTCGCCCGCATGATCTCAAGCTGCTGAATTCATATCCGTGCGTTTGTTGTACTACTGGAAGTGACATGTTATCTCCCGAGGGGGACTGGAAGGTACCGAAGGGTGAATCGGAATGATTCAGTTATATTCACTATTGAAATTTGCTGTTTTTGATATAATCCCAGTGCCTAGGCCTGACTGACTTATTGAGGGCACTAGTATACAGATGCCAGTAATTTCTTGCTTTCTAAGGGTGATATTGCATTACATCATTTCTTGTGAAAAGTGTAAAAAATTTTCCTGGTGTTTGTTGGCTATCTGTACTTTGGGCTGCGATGGGAACCATCTATAAACTGTGATTGATGTGAACATACCAATGAACCATGCATACAAAATGAGAACTGAAGTTCATATAATGAATGATATTTGCATCGTATTTCAGCCACCCTTACTAAGGTACAAGAAGAGCGTGCAAAGCGGCGCGAACAGGAAATCCTCGAACAGAAGGCAAGGGAAGAGGAAGAACGAAAGAAAAGAGAAGAAGAGCAACGGAAGCAGCAAGAAGAGATGGATCGATTAGAAGAACAAGATGAACAAAAGCAACTTGCAGCTGCAGGGTGGCTTGATGAATCTAAAATGGTGAGCTATCACTTTAAAGATTCAAATCTCAAGACAAAAATCACCCTCCATGAATAATATGAAAATCCTTACTGCATTTGGTAGTTAGAAAAATGTTTGCAAGTCAGTTTAGGGGATTATACTTAGAAAAAAAATGATTAAAAAAAGAAAAAATATATGGCTCATATATAATAATATTATGCCTCATTTAGGAAACAACCACCACCACAGAAGAAACTGTAGTCACAACCAACAACACCACTTCCGTAACGTCCGAAGTCACAAGAACAACAACTACTACTACAACAACCGAGACCACAAAAGAAACTGTCATGCTAAAGCATGACGGTGACGGAGACGGAATAACCATGTCCAACGAGAAACCTGTGAGTGACCAACAAGCAAAAACCACAGAACCATTGTCCACATCAGAAACTACAGGCCAGCAGTCAAAACCAACAATCATGAACATTCAGTCTTTGTCTCCAAATGCGGAGACCAAGGCGAGCGGTGAATCTCCCACTGTTAGTACGCAGGCGGGGACAACACCCACCACCAAGACGACGGTGCTTATTACCAAAGACGGTAACAAAGTCATGCTGGCCATGGTCAAACCAGATTCGACAGGAACAACGGGGAGCAACTCCGGGACCACCACTACCATCTCATCCTCAACCACAAGTACCACATCTGCATGTGAGTAACTCAGCAAAAAAATTCCTACTTTTGAAGGAAATTCTTTTTTTCTGCTATTTCTTTTCTTCAATTTGTGTTTTTATCAAATTCTTTTATCACTGTAAATCCTTTCCAGAACCTGACCAAAATTGGAATTTGAACTCAACTCTCATATATGGGGGTAGACGTAGGACGGAAGTTTTTAATCTAGTGAATTTCAATTTACCCATAGTGCCAAATTCAGCTTCTAATTATTCCTGAAGCTGGGGGTTGGCTCTTAAGCGAGGTCGGCTTCTGTGAGAAGTTTTATGTTATTTTATTTTTATATTTTTTTTTTTTGATTTTAAAAAGCAAAGGTTGGCAATCTGTGATATAAGAGGTATTGATGCATTTCTGTATGCTTTTACAGCATCACTGGAGACCCGCCGAATCATAACACGATCACGGACTGGTTCATTGACACCAAAGTTATTCTCCGATTCAGTTGTATCCAACTCGGGTAGTTTCAAGTTATCTTCCAAAACCTCACAAGATGAAGTTCTTGTCATCAACAAAGATGGCGAAATCACCGCAGTCCACAAAAGCAAAACCACCTCCACGGTTTTCTCACAGAAGTACTTCAAGTTGGGTGAGTTGGTTTTCAAGATATTGAATAGCAGCTATGAAACGGTTCCAGGGTGTCCGGCAATCCTACTTTTCCTACTTTTTCCTATTATTTTATGATTTTGCTATTTTTCCTACTTTTTCTCCAAAATACCTACTTTTTCAGTTTGCTTTGGCGTGTGCGATATAAAAATACTATTAGTTGCTTTGAAGCACATCTTGCTTGTTTCAGTACATGTTTATAGTAACTTATGTCAAGTGAAATCAACCAGCAAGTCTTAATGTGTAGGCTATTGTAGTTCCCAATGAGGTACCTGAGGGAACTTATCACAGGTAATTATTAGGGAGTACCTGATTTTATTAGCAAAACTATGGCATGTGAACGATTTTCCTCCTCTTATATATTTTATCCATTTAGTCTTGTACTGGCTAGTACGTTACTTTGGGTAGATAGCAAATTCTGTAATATCATTTGCATTATTATCTGGTACTCAAATTTTGCTATGTCTGTCATGCTCCTTTAGTACTTGCAAGAAACTGAGTACTGGAGTTGTAGCGCTACTACATTTTGCCTCCACATGAATAGTGTAGTATTTATTAATCACATCTTCATTAAAGATTCAGAGATATTGGCTTGTGGAATGAAAGAGCCAATTCTGACACCATTGGTGTATCAATCGATGTTTGATTATGCTCAAGTTAGTTGTGTGGTGATGGTAGTGATTGACTTGGTGGACATATATGCTTTGAGCATTAGATCTACCGTAAAAGTCAGGGGATGTTTTCCTCTAAAATCTACCTAATATTTTCTCATCCCTATAGAAGACTGTAATCTCCCGCGTATAAGGCGCAGCCTGCGTATAAGGCGCACCCCCAACTCAGGGAGGCCTGTCCCATTTATAAGGCGCACCCCTAAGGGCAGATTTTTGTTAATTTAGTACTGTTCTATAGTAAAAATACCCCCCCTATAAGGCGCACACCAAACTCAAGGCAATGTCCCTCCCACGTATAAGACTCAGCAGCATTTTGTTTGGCATATAAGACGCGCCTTATACGCGGGAGATTACGGTAGTAGAATCGGGTGAGGGAAGGTCCAAGATACCCATAGGTCTTTGAATTTTGAGAATCCATTGATAAGAACAAAAGTTATATCAATTTTAATATTTTCTATCACATCCCCAAAGTCTGGGTGCGCCTAATATGCGAGGTTGAATGTCTGAGTTCCTTGATGGCCCCCAGACGTAAAACTAAACAAACAAACAAGCGAGGTGCGCCTTATACGCGGGGTATTACGGTAGTATTATACTAATGTTTCACTCATAAACCCTTAAGCAGAATACATGCAAACACCTGACTGATAGTGATCAGGGAGGTAATATCAAAAGGTGGCTACATGAAATGTCAATAAGAGACTAATGGTGTCAGTGTTGGCTGCAATCTATATTTTAAACCATGGAGTGCCAATGTAGAAAACATTCAGAATTGTTTGCAGTTATGTTGTTAAAATTGTCATGATACTTTTGGACAAAGATACTCCCTTAACATTGCTGTGCTTTTAGTTTTAGGCTATGCACTGCTGGTGATGAGTCAATAGACTGGTGACGGATTCATCTGACATCAAGTAACCTAGATCATTAAAGCCTGCTATAGAACTCTATAGAAACATGCCAAAATCCCACAAAATTTCAAGAATCTTGGATAAATAAGACAGATAAAAATGGAAATTTAGTCAAACAGTGGTGTCTTGTAGATCCAAGTTCTGCTTACAAAGCCTATTGCACACTATGCAACAAATCATTTCAAATAGACAATACAGATCTCCTGCAAGCTCTAGCCCATGTGTCAAGGGTTAAGCATACTGGTTTTGCTAAAGCCAGATTTGGAAGCACACAGTGCCACTTTGAAAAGAAAAATGCTAGTGCAGCAGCTAGTGCATCTGTATCAGATGGTGCTGAAACAACCATAAGTGAAAAAACAGTATCTAGTGCAAGCACCTCTGCTAAGCCTAGTTCGTTCATGGTGCAGACAGCTTCCCAGCAAGAACAGACTGCCATTGCTGAAATCCTATGTGAGAGCAACATCAGCTTTCGACCTTGTGAAGGATTGTCTGACTTATTTAGGTGAATGTTTCCCTGTGAGAGGGATATTGTGACATACTCACTGTTTAGTACATGAATACATTGTACAAAAACGGTGTCTATTAAGTAAGTTCTAATTTTGTGAAGGGGTTTCACAAAATTAGTACCTCACAGATCTTGTATGACAGCCATGTTGAGGCAATACTTTTGCCATAGACTTATCATTACAAGTTTCACCTGTTAGTGTGTAGAAACAACTAGCCAATTTCTCAATCTCAATCTAGGATCAGTAATCCCAATACATTGGCAACAATTCATGACAAAGAAACAATTTCCTTTTTTATTTCACACATTGTGCTCCAACATGGCCACTGTACATCATTTTGACGTAGCAGACTCGCAGTAAATGCCTTCATGAAACCACTGTATATCATGTTTCACATACCAATGATACAGGTACAAACTGAGCTCCATTTAAATATGTTCTGGAATATTATCCTAATAGATTCTACATACCGTAATCTCCCGCGTAGAAGGCGCGTCTTCTACGCCAAACAAAATGCTGCTGGGTCTTATACGCGGGAGGTAAGTTGCCTTGAGTTTGGGGTGCGCCATATACGCGGGTTTTTCCAACATCTCATTTGGGAAAATGCGCCGATGACAGCTTGAACTCATAGCGCCAGCACCGCGGCAGACCGGGAGGTGTCGACGTGCTCGACGGGGATAAGGCCCACCATGCGCCGATGACAGCTTGAACTCATATAGCCAGCAATTCGGCAGCCCGGTCGGTTTGACACCGACCGTCACACCGTGTGCCGATGACAGCTGCCAGCAGCGCGGCAGACCGGGAGGTGTCGTCGTGCGCTCGGCGGGTTTGACGCCGACCTTGTGCTGATGACAGCTTGAACTCATAGCACCAGCAGCTCGGTAGCCCGGTCGCTGTAGATTTGCTCGGCGGGTTTGACGCCGACCGTCACACCGTGTGCCGATGACAGCTTGAACTCATATAGCCAGCACCGCGGCAGACCGGTCGCTGTAGATTTGCTTGGCGGGTTTGATACCGACCGTCACACCGTGTGCCGATGACAGCTTGAACTCATATAGCCAGCAGCGCGGCAGACCGGGAGGTGTCGATGGGCGCTCGGCGGGTTTGACGCCGACCGTGTGCGGATGACAGCTTGAACTCATAGCGCCAGCAGCGCGGCAGCCCGGTCGCTGTAGATTTGCTTGCCGTTTTTTTCACGCCGACCGTGTGCCGATGACAGCTTGAACTCATATAGGGGGGTGGGGAGGGGGGGCGCCTTCTATGCAAAACAGCCCCCCTGTGAGTTGGGGGGGCGCCTTATACGCGGGTTTTTCCGGAAATCTACGTGAAAAGGCCTCTGAGTTGGGGGGGGCGCCTTCTACGCGAGCTGCGCATTCTACGCGGGAGATTACGGTATAAGCTTATCAATTCTGAGGATAAATAGGTTTGTTACACATGCATTGTTCATTCTACATATGTCCTAATTTTTTCTTATATTTTCCTACTATTTTCCTACTTTTGTCCTACTTTAGTCCTACTTTTTGAAAATTTTCAGTCCTACTTTTTGAAAATTTTCAGTCCTACTTTTGTCCTACTTTTTCAAAGGGGTCTGCCGGACACCCTGCGGTTCATTATATGTCAATGTAGCCCTGTCGAGTAGAGACGCTATTGCTGCATTCTTGCAATCCTCGTGATAAAAAATAAAATGCATCCTAAAGATATTCTTCTGTATATTCAGGTGTTCCTCGCCCATATTAAAATAGTTTCCATATCTTATCCTCTGTATCAATCTGGTGTTCTTATCCGCACATACATATGTCAGACACATACATCCATAAATTGATGGCTAATGTAGGTTTCGCACCATGAAAATGACCGTAGCTGACAAAATAACCATTACCATAAATTCTCCTGTATAAGCCTCACCCTCATATAGGCCGCAGCCTGAGTTTGTGGATAAGCAATAAGCTGCACCTACCGTAATCTCCCGCGTATAAGACGCAGCTCGCACATAAGGCGCCCCCAACTCACAGGGGGGCTGTTTCGCATAGAAGGCGCCCCCGAGGGGAGATTTTTGTCAGTTCAGTACTGTTCTATAGTAAAAATACCCCCCCTATAAGGTGCACCCCAAACTCAAGGCAATTAACCTCCCACGTATAAGACCCAGCAGCATTTTGTTTGGCGTATAAGACGAGCCTTATACACGGGAGATTACGGTAGGTCTAGAAAATTGGCAGTTCAATACTGTTCTGTAGTGTCAAATACCCCTTGTATAAGGCAAAAAAAAAAGTTGTGTGTTTCAAGTCACCCGACCCTACCTAGCCAAACAGGGCCGACCCTAACTCTTTTGTCTCCATTTTTGAAGAAAATATAGGTTATTGGGCAAGTTTCAGTCAATTGATCCATCCCTGAGTCACCGTAAAGCAATTAAAAAAAAAATTACAAAATAAAAAAAAAAATCTGGCCTACCCTAATAATTTTTTTTCAGCATGTTACCTGAAACACACAACTCTTTTTTTATGGCCTAAGCAGCACCCTGATTTTGGGACCCTCCTTTAAGCCGCAATAAGCATCTCATAGCCGCGGTGTACAAGAGAATTTATGGTACTCATTCACTCATTCCAATCATACATTACACAGGCATGGAGGCTACCTACAAGCAGTGGGTAAACCAGTACTCGACCAACACCCTTGCCCTCAATAAACACCAGCACAACGAAGACCGCGACCGCCGACGTTTCCTCAGCCACAAATTCAGCTTGACACCACTCTCCGAGTTCAAGTGGAATGGCAGCGTGCATGGAAACATCGCTGCAACTATAGGAACGCTCCGTGCAAGTATTACTCAACTCGAGAACGCCATCCCATCTCCCTTCCTCCACACGAACTGGCCGATGCATCGCACAAATTGGGTCAAGGCAGTGAATATGTGCCAGACTCCTGGAGACTTTGCTCTAGCATTGGCAATATTTGAGGCTTGTATCAAGCCTGTCCTCTTCAACCCTGTCTGGAATGACTCACTCGGTAAGTACTGTAAATGGCTTTGTTATAATTAATTGAAATTAAATTTGAAATCAATTATGGGAACTTCAAGTAGCCTACCACAGTGCCATGACATTTTGCATTTAAATCATTGATGAACAGCTCTTGCCAAAAGTCTATCCGTCCATCACTGGGTGCCTGGTCAAGCCTATAGATCTACTGTTTTGATACTTACCATATCCATCCGTGTTCATGCACCCCCTTAACCATTCCAGTGTGTAACTGCTCTGCAACATGATAAAACCTGTGCTGATTTAAAGTGCAAATAAATATATATATATATATATATATATATATATATATATATATATATATATATATATATATATATATATATATATATATATATATATAAATCAAAATCTAATTCATCCCCCGATCCTGCCTGTAGAACATTATCTGTATGTTTGAAGACAAGTTGCAAGATGAGGGCTAGCAGTGTAAAATAATAGCATGTTCACTGGTTTTCACCAACCTCTACACATTCATTACCAGAAATACCTTGATAACCCTGTTTGTTGCAGGTCACACAAAGTTACAGCGCATCACGTCAGCAGACCGAGAAGATATGAAGAAGCGAGAAAAGGACAGCCGCCGTCAACAGGACACCGAGGAAGACCGGGAAAAGATGACCTGGATTAAGTACACCCTTGGCCTTAAACACCAGGTGAGTTCAAATGCAGAGCACTTTTTCTTCTATGATGGTACTGTTATATCTTGATATGGTCTAAATGCTGTCAAGTATGCATGATCAAATAGGCAAGACCTTGTGTCAGTTTATAATACAGGCGTATTTATTCCAGCATATTGTACAGAGTCTTAGTAATAGTAGTGAATGGCTAGGTGGCTCATGCTGGTCTGATATTACAGTTAGGATGCAACGTGTACCTATGATAGTGACTGGGGTGACCCCTAGTGTACATATGTGTAACTAAGGGGGGTGGTGAGTGTAGAGGTGATAGCTATGTACACATAGTACAATGACATTCAATAGCGATAGAAATATGTAGGGTTATCAAGTGTATAAAAGTAAAAGATTTCAATATATAACAGTATATAGGGAAAAATATTGTCTCAGGCCTAAATGAAATTATAACCCTTTCATCCAGTTTCAAAAAGGTTAAAAGCTGAATGTAATCACTTTTGATATTCTATTGGTAACATACCGTAATCTCCCGCGTATAAAGACCGCGTCTTATACGGAGGGTTTTAGTTCTAATTGGATCCACAAGGGGGACACCAAGACCTTTCTTTTGATATGTTACACTACCATATAAGCTCATCTGCTGTATTTGGGGTCCAGGAGGGTCACGGGGGTCCAAACAGCATATAGCTTTTTGAATTTTGAAAATCCATTCATTAGAACAAAAGTTATGAATTTTTTATTTTTTTTACCATATTCTGAAACTCTGGGTGCGCCTTATACGCGGGATGCGCCTTATACGCGGAAGATTACGGTAGTATATCGACTATCAAGATGGGTAGGGCCTCTCTGAAACCCCAAATTCCTGCCCGTTGAGACACAATAAGAGATACATGTTGTGCTATATACCAGTAGTAGTGCACACACTATGCTCCAGTAAAAGGCAGTCGCTTCACTCCATCAATTTTCATACAGCCAAAACCAGGTACCGATCAAAAGAATCCAATATGATCACTCATACCGAGGCCCTATCACTTAAAGTATTTTTGTTAGCTATAAAGTAATCATGGTGTTTTTATCCCTAACAGGTTTACAAACAAAAGGGGGAGGAGTACCGAGTGCATGGCAATGGGGGCTGGTTATGGGTGAGCTCTATCCGCAACTTCAAACACGTGCCACAAGACACTGTTGGCTTGCGGAGAATTGCCAAAGGATTATACTCGATGCGACAAAAGATGCGGGATGGTGTGAAATCCCCAACGCCTGAGGCTACTGCACAGGTCAAGGAGGAACCCATGGATGCTAGCGAAACCCAAAATAACACAGTTAAAGAAGAGAAAATGGATTCTGAGGAAACTGATCAGACAAACCAACAGCCACCTAGCGAAGAGAAGGACAAAAATACCAATGAAGAAACTGCAATTGTAAAGAAGGAAAATGCAGATGAGAAAAAGCCAAAAGAGAAAAAGGAAGACTCACAAACAGAAAAGGCTGATAAAGAGAAACTGTCAGCCGCAGAACTCGAGGCAGGTGTGAAAATGTTGGAGAATGTACCTCAAACCGAAGTGATCAATGTCACCGAGGGATTGGTGAAGCGCACTCACTACCCAAAGTTACGCAAACCACAGGCCAAATTGGACGCTTTGCTAGAGCGGCGGCAACATCATTTTGAATTGGAGCAGAAGCAGAAAGTAGCTATCGATGCAGTGATACGAAGGTTTAAAAACACGGAGAGCAAGCAAAAGGCAGCTTCAGCCACACAGGCAACAAAAGCAGAGGAAGATGTCGATGTCGTCAATGTCAAGTCTGAGAGTAAGACTGATATTGTCAATGGAGACATCAAAATGGAGATAGACGTTGGTACGGAAGACCCTGAGAGTAAGGGTGACTTCAGCGGTTATGATTGCTACTCAGTCTTATGCCGACAATCAAAATCATCCAAATGCTATTCAGTGACATGCAAACAAAAGATGACTGATAGTGATAGTGAAAGTCAAGAAAATGGATCTGTGAAAAGTGAGAATGGGGTGGAAAAAATGGACATTACGCCACCACTAACGCCGGCGTCAACGGCAGCAGTGCCAGCTTCGAAAACAGCAATGGACACACCCAAAGCAGCGAATACAACGTCAACCATGAGTGGTACTAATGCGACTGCGTCCACTCCTACCCCTACTACGGGGACTTCATTACTTAAAACTAACACCCCAACTACCCAGGCAGCAGGCACTAAAAACATTATGACCACGATACCCAATACGGCAGTCGGTCAGTCAATATCCTCCCTCGTCCAAGGGGGGAAACTCCACCTCACTGCAGCTAACGTCAAGGATCTCGAGGCAAAGCTGGCAAAAATTGGAGGGACTAGCGGTCCAGTTCTCTATTCAAGGCTGGGGCGGAATCCGAAACCAAAATCACGGCTTGGCAAAAAGGGCAGCCTACCCACATGTCAGAAGTTCACGACGAGATCAAACAGAAGGAGTCTTTTCATTCTCGAGAAGCACTGTCTGAAGCAGCTGGCCCGCAAGGCAGGCATGAAGGAGGCCAAGGGGTTCAATTACAATTGCAAAATGAATAATGTCAACTGGGTCTATCCCTGTCCGAGACCCCGCTTCAAGACAACGTGGCGCTACCGCACACAAAACCTAGTGACATTAGCAGGCGCAGCATTGCAGCTCCGCATCCTATGGGCGTGTATACGTTGGGATGATCTATCTGTGAAGCCACCTGCGGGTGGCACGAATACGGTGACCACTGAAACTGATATCACAACCAAAGAACTGCTTAAGCGGCGTGATGTCGGGCCGTATGGTCTGCAGTCTGAGTTCCTTGTACGTAAACTCATCATTCCCATTGGTGTGCCTGCACAACCCAAGGGTAAGTAGACTTTATGTTGAGACTCAACACTATGACCCCTTCCTTAAAACTTAGACTCACAGAAATGCATTATGATAGTTTTAGCTCCGGTTTAAACGGTTTAGATGTCTGTATTGGATAATGATAGTTTCCTGGGTAAAGTTGCATGTTTTCCTGGGTTTTGTCAGCCAGCAAGTGGCGTCTCTGTGATATAGCAAATATGATTCACAAAATTACTGCCATTAAATTTTGGAGATTAAATCTTAAGTTACTTTTATCTATAAAGCAGCATTAGAATCCAATTATGTTATAAATATAAATACTTTATTCCTGACATTCTTGTTTTCATGCTTCAGAAAAGTACACCCCTCAAAGAAGTGGTTTGCGAGAGCGGAAACGACCAGAGTCACCGCGAGTCAAGGAGCCTAGCATGGTAGAGTCATGGATGCCAGAGGAAGAGCTTGATCTTTGGGAGGTTAAGATGTTTGGTGAACGGTGAGTTAAAGTCCTGGTTGATTTTTTTGTGCAAATCGACATTCATGTCAAATCATTCAGACATTAAACATCACTGCTTGGTTCACCTATGAAGATGCTTTCTATGTTTATACAGCTGCCACCAATATGTGATTTACCGTATCTCAAATTTCGTACCTACATAACAGACTGTGTCTGTTTAATGTTGGTTTTTCATATTGCTGAGCTATAAAGTTACTTGCACTTCCAGACAATCGCTTCTGGATTTCTTTGGGTTTGCTGCATTTCATAATCAAAGTATATTATTATTCAGAGTTAAGTTCATACTTTAAGTTCAGACAGTTCTTTTGACTACATTTTGTAATGTTAAATTCTTACTTTGGCTGTTGTTAACCCGAAAGGGGTTATAAGAGCCGGGTTGAAAATGCAACTTTAAGATGACTACTAACAGTGAGAAAAACTAAGACGCTTTTAGCCCGATGTTATATCCCATAGGAGGTGCGAAAAACTAAATTTTCCCGTGTTTTTGGTCCAGAGTGGTGCAAATAATTGATGAATTTGCTGTGATTCGATCCGTGCGCGTCTTCATTGTCGTAATTTCGGCACAAACATGGCGGATATAGATTTTTTGTAAATTATAATATAGAAATATGATAAAGTATGGCAAGAGGATATCATTTGAATCGATATGTATTATTAAAAAGATAAAAAATAATGTGTTCGCCCTGTAGTTAATTCGCATCCCAAAGCCCGTGGTGGTGCAAATTGACCCAAATACCCATGGAAATTGGGTCGTGCATGTGCAAACATAACCAAAATCCAAAATGGCGGACAGCGAGACAATCGAGTTGTGGGGCTATAACTGCAGGATTTTAACAAAATGTAGGAGAATTACAGTGTCTCATGCCTTTTTATGGTTAATATGGATCCTTATTCAAGACCTGCTGCTGTTTTGCAATGATTAACTCACCAAGAGAGAAGTTATTCACCAATTAAAAAAACGAGCGATAATGGGTGCATTCTCCATAGGCTTAACCATTTGACAGTGATAACACTCGAAGAAAACATGAGGTTAGCATCAGAAGGGGGCTAAAAGAAGAGATTAAGTGCCGCTTGGGTTACTTGCATTGCAAAATGCTATCCTATATTTCTTTCTATGTTACATTAAAAGCCCCCCCCCCCCCACAACAACATTAATCAGATTTAAATGATAAGAAGAAGGCCGTGCTAAATCATTTTTATTTTCGCAAAGATAACACTATAAAGACTGGCTTTATTTTCAGAGGTTAGCGATTTAATTTCAACAAAGAAAATAATAGATTATAAAATGTATCAACCTGGACATTTTCACAATATTAATTGGCTTTCCTTTGCAGAGTTGAGAAGCAGCGTGCAGCACTACAAGAGAAGCTTGCTGCGGCTCAGCAGCAGCAGAAAGCAGCGAACTCTGCGACGACGACCGTCTCTGCGACGAGCGGCAAGTCCACAGAGGAACTGAAGGCACAAATGGAGGCACAGCTAAAACAGCAGCGGTTAGCAATGCAGCAAAAACGCCTTGCGGAGCAACAGGCAGCGGGCACAGCTACCACAGCCACAAAGACAATTCTCTCTGGAACGGATGCAACAAAGAATGCCACAGTTATCCAACTCTCGTCGCTCCAGAACACGCAACAGAAAACGATGCTTATCTCGTCAAGCAACTCTAAGACACCAGTAAGTGTTGTCAAGCGCATAAGCACAGCAGTAAGTTTATTACACGTTTATGTATATAGCGATAAGGCTTTAACATTGGGTAAATTGATATTGTAACTAAAATGTTGTACTGTATTGTAGTGTATAGATATGTGGATTTCTGTGACATTCGGATACAGTATTGTCACTTCAGAGCACTGGGGCACTTAAGAGGATATGGAATTAGAGACAGGCCTAGAATTAGCATCTGTTTTTATGTAAGAGCTGGTGTAAAACCTCCTCCAAATCTATAAGCGCCAGGACGCTTATTACCGTAATCTCCCGTGTAGAAGGCGCATCTTATACGCGAGGTTATAGTCCTCCTGGATCTGCAAGGGGGACACCAAGACCTTTCTTTTGATGTTACACTCCCCCCCCCCCAAAGCCAAAGTAGGACATAGGGGGCACGGGGGTCGAGCGGGGGGGGGGTGTCAGAGCTAAACATAGCTTTTTGAATTTTGAAAATCCATTTAGTAAAAGTTTTTTATTTTTTGACCAAATTCTTAAAACATTAAACTCTAGGTGCGTCTTATGCGCAGGCTACACCTTATCAGAGATGTCAGAGTTTCAGATTTTCTCTGATTTCAGAGTTTCAAAGGTGATATTTTACTACAGAAATAATAAGAAAAAAAAATTAAAATGGATATTTTATAATTCTGATAATCCTTAAAGATACACCAAACCCTAAGTGATTAATTTTAAAGGTATTTGTCACTCTGATTAGGGTATAACCCCACTTTTGAAGTGGCCAAAAATAATTTTCAGAGTTTCGCCAAATATCGAACTGACATCTCTGCCTTATACATGGGAGATTATGGTAGTGACAATACGGTATCGTTTGAGAAAGCAGTGTGTATCTTCTTTAACACATTCACCTACTTACTTCAGATGCAGCCGATGCGTGTAATCACTACAGGGGCACCTTTAGGGGCAGCATCCGGGACGTCAGGCGTGAAGGTCACTCCCATCAAACCTGCCACACCCCTCGCTGGTCAGAAGGTGCAGGTTCAACCCAGAACAATACTCACAGGTATGTGGATCTTTAGCACATTTAGCCCTGTCCCACTTCTACAAGCAGACTCCTAGATACATACATGCGCGCACACACACCCATGCACTAATATGCGCAAACCTGAGATAGGCCTGTGGCCTACCATTACTATTGAATAGTTTAAAGCTTTTGAATGTCGTGAGTTCGTCAATGGCCCCGTACATAAAACAAACAAAAAATTAGCACATTTCAGGGGTAGGGAGGTTAGCTCAGTCGGTAGAACATTGGACTTACACCTGGAAGGTTGTGGGTCAAGGCTCTGTCTGGACCAGTGCTTGGCTGGATTTCCACGTTTTTGAAAAAAAAAAGGCCAGTCTATCTACTGCCATGCCTATCTAGTACTGGAAGTAAAAGAACCATTGCCTTTGTAAAATGTGTAGGGGTGTGCTTTCTTTCTTTGTTCACATCATAGATTCGATCACCATCACCACAAAAGATCTCAGCTGTTATCTAGGCAGAGATGAAAGTCTTCAGGTTTTTTCCTGGTTTCAGGGAATTTGAAGTAGTTCCAGAGACCTATATATCAGAGGCTCTTATAGAGTATTTCAGGGATTTTTTTGGTCAGTGACTTACATCCCTGCCGAGGGCGTAAAGCAACCTTGACTACTAGCCAACAACCAACCATTACATTTCTATGTACAGTTGTAATTGCAGATCAGTAAATATAGTTACATTCATATGTGAGATATTGCACAGAACCTACCGTTATCATTGTCACCATTTCGTACAATTCCCCAGGTACAGGTGGTCGCTATGGAGGACAGATTCAGTTGCCATCCACAACGATCACTGTACGTCCGAAGATCACGCTGAGCGCCGCTGGCTCCATAACTACACCGTCACTGAACACAGTGCGTAACATTGCTCCGAGTACTGGCGCTGCAGGTACACAGACTGTTCGACTCGCCAACAACACAACGGTGCAGGTACGGCAACAGGCTCCCGCAAACCCAGCACCAACTACTCCAAGCGGACAGGTCCAGAATCTCCGTATAATCCAGGGGCCCAATGGTCAGATCCAGGTCCAGGGACTTTTACCAGGTGAGTTGGGATTAGCAAGATGGGATTTTGAATTCTAATGTTTTTACCTCCCTAATGATAGTTCCTGATTCTCTGTGAATTCACTGGGAGAAAATCATCAACTGAGAAGGATTATTGATGTAGCTCTTTCGATGATTCGGTTGAAAAAGGCTATCTGGAGATAGTCATAAAATATACTACTCTTCAGAAAAAAAAATCATTTTCAGCAGTCCGCACACCTAATAAGTAAGCTCGTGTGAACGTTTAAATGAATTTTGGGAGAAGAATATAGTATTTGACAAGTGCTGCAAAATAGTTAAAAATCATGTTGCCAAGTAATATATTACATTTCAAGAATACATGAGTTGCTGTGTATTAAGCCGCCATAGAAGTTATTAAGTATGAGTGTACACAACTTAATAGCTCCACCTGGGACCTACGCTTTCTACTGGGTGGATAGCAGTGAGTACCCCGGAGGCTGTGTGTATTACTTTTCCAGTTAGTATATTTAAATGACATTCGTGTTAAAGTGGTTAAGAGTTTAACTTTTTTGAAATTGTGCACACTTATGTTACTTGTTTTAATTCACCCGCAAAAACGACAGGGTTTGAAGGGGGCAGTCATTTTACATAGAGGTACTGTATTCGACTTATTTGCACACCCCACATTTGGGCAGAATGGATTTAAAAAGAAAAAAAAGTAGAAGACATCCCTCTCCTTTTAGGGCCACTTAAACTCTTAACTACTATAATGAGGAGGTCGAAATTATTCTTGAGGGGCACAGTGCAGATGAGTAAATGTCGAGTCTGGTACATTCATTTAAACTGGAGATAGAAGCGGCAGAAAGTATTCAAAGTATTTGCAGTGTACATGAATTATTGTAATAGATTAAGAGAGGGGGAGGGAAAGAAAGCTACTTTTCCTGACTTATTCAGAATTCTGAATTGTTGACTACTCATTTCATATCAACATTGAGAAAAAATTAGGATGATTTTGAGCGAACAGTGAGTGAATACTACGGGGACAAGGGGCGACAAGAAAAAGAAATGTTCCAGTGGACAGCTCTGCTTTCACTGTAAATATCTTCATGACAAATACTCTCTTTAAGGTCCAATGTAGTAAACTCATCTGCTCTCCTATTGTAGGTCAGCAAATACTGCGGCTGCCTGACGGTCGTCTCCAGCTTCTCACGATGCCTGCCGCCCAAGCACAGGCCCAGGCTCAGGCTCAAGCTCAGGCACAGGCCCAACAGCAACAACAGCAACAGCAGGTGGTAGTCAGCCAACCCACACCGGTGGTCGTGGCCCCGCCGGTACAACAACCTAAGCAGATTCAGCTTGTACAGAACCAGGTACAACTACGGCCACAGGTCACCGTCGTGCAACAGCCGCCTCCAGCCCAACCCACTCCCACCCCAATGGCCATTGCAGCTCCGACACTCTCAGCTGCATCAGCTGCTCCGACCATAATCGTCACAAGCTCGCTTGCTGGAGCAACACAAGCGGCAGCAGCGGCAACGCCCACAGCACAATTGCGGATGCCAGTGAGCAGTATTCCTGGCACTCCCAAGCTAGTCAGTATGCCTGGGGTCGGTGGGACGACCCGGTTGGTGCTTGCATCGCCTCAGGTGCCGAGTGGAACTACCCTGGTCAGGACTCCCAGTGGACAGATGATACTCAGGTGAGGAACCATGCTAGTAAGAATGCACATGCTATGCCATGGTCTTTGTTTTTCATGTTACGTGGATGCAGCTCGGGTGTAAAACTTTTTGAGAAAATTGTGCATGAATAAAGTGATTTTGATATTTCCTCAATATAATAATCTCATTAAGGCGACAAACATTGCATTTACATTACTGCTTTTAAATTGAAGGTGTCTTCAAACTACTGCTGTATAAATCCCTGCTAGATAGTAAAATATGTGCCGTTTTGTGTAGACAGCATATACATACAATTGCGAAAAAAAACCTCCAGCACTCAACAAGCATTTAAACCCTTGTCTACCAAACTAAATCCAAACATTTGCATTTTCAATCCATAGGCCTAATATTCAAGTATCTCAACAACCAGCGCAGGTGACCTCAGTCGTCAGTGCAAACCCTGCGCCCATGGTTGTCCCGGTCTCTATTCCTACCAGTGTAGTGATGGCTAAACCTGCCGTCACCGCCCCCAAGATAGCTGTGTCTTCCACTCTCCCGACAGTCACGCCCGCCTCCACCCCAGCTCCAAAGCCAGCACCATCAAAACCCGCCCCAAAGCCAGCCCCAGTAGCCCCAGCCCCTACACCGGCAGTCAGTCTCCCCTTGCCAACTGCCGGACTGCTCTCTCCTGGAACGCCGACCAGCACCGGCCGCTATGCGCTCACTCCACAGGTCGTACAGCAAGGTGAGCGTAAAAAACGTCCAGGGAAACGTATTCATAAATGTACATTTACGAATACAGATCCTCACTTAGGCCTTTTAATTGTGATAATTTGGATCATGGATTGTCCACTTGGAATTTTGGCATAAAAAATGTCCCCATAAAAGGTAAAAGGATTTCTTCTCATCTTTTCAATTAATGGGGGAAAAACTGCCATGTTCATCTTTTAGTGGTGCGGCAGGCAATGTTACAAAACCAAGACCCAGACATTCAGGCTAAGCTGCTGGCTATGCAGCGACAGATGGCAGCAAAGAAGTCGGAGACAGAGACGAGTTCGACACCAACCACTACCACATCCACACCCAACCTGACCGAGGCAGCCCGACCCAAATCTAAACCACTCACTGCAGAGCAGCGAGAGGAACAAACAAGGTGAGCAAGTTTTTCATCTTTTCGCTCCAATGCCGCTGATTATGTGAACCAAATGCCTTCTGTGGCTTATAGGTTGATTCCAAAGTCAGTTTGTGACGTAAATGGGTAACTTAACATATGAAACAGTACAGCTTAGGGTTCACCTTTTAGATACTCTCAAAGTTGGGGGTGCAGCTTATATATGCAGGTATGGATATATCTGGAATTTTACTCTGTAATGAGACATGCCTTGTTTTCTACCAAAATGTTGAGATGAATGCAGTTCAGAATCTGAGGTTTTCCTACGTTCATTGACCATTTGTCATCCAATCGTCCACTTGTAGGATGGGAGTATGCGTGCAGGTGATGAAGAACATGTTGGACAAGTTGGAACGTGAGGAGCGGCAGGAACAGAAACGCCAACGTAAGGCAGAGAGCGCTGACGAGAAGCAGAAACGACTAGCGGCGACTAAACTACAAAACCTATTAGTCAAGCACAAAGAGACGCTCAAAAAGGACATGATGAAAAAGCGGGCATTGATGGAAAAGGCCATCTCTACAGAAATCCAGGTGGGTTGAAGGAATTTACCTGAGATACCACAGTGGTTCGTTTTAGCGCTGGGGGCTCAAATAAGCGCCACTCTCAAGTGAGCATACAAAAGATTTACATTTGAAATCTTCACTCATGTGGTACTGTAAATTCTCTTGAATAAGCTGCCGCTAGTAACAGAACCCAAATCAAAGTGCAGCTTATAGGATCGCTCCAAAGTCGGGGTGCGTCTTATACGAGGATATTTGACACTATAGAAGTGCAATAAAATGACAATTTTCAAGTCCTAAGTGTGGCTAATAGCTCATCCACTAACTCAGCCTGCAGCTTATATGAGAGAATTTATGGTACTTGCTATGATAGGTAAACATTTTCTTCAGAGTATTAGTTCATTGCATTTTCAGACATTAAATAGTGCTATGGTCATGAATAGGGATATGTACCATGGGATTGTGTTTAAATCTTGCCAAATTCTAAATCAGTATGTACAAGAATTTTGAAAAAAAAATCCTGGGACTATGCAGAGATGCCACTTTTCCTGGAATTCCTGGTTTTGGTTGGTCCAGATTATTTAACTAAATCATGCTGATTTCCTGAAAAAGGGTGTCGAAAATGCGGTTTTCCTGGTTTTTGTCAGCCAGCAAGCGGCATCTCTGACTATGGCATTTGAAAAAGACAATGGCTAATGTAAGTCATGTTCAACCTGTTATAGGCCGAGGTATCAGAAGTCCTGAAGGCGCAGCGGAAGAAAACACCAAAGAAGCGGCGAGATGAGACATCATTTACATCAGGCTCTGATTCAGAGTTTGATGCGCCAAAAGCCAAGAAGAAGAAACAAGTGCCACGCCCAAGCAAGGGTTTGAACCCGCGGGAGAAACTGTACTGTGTATGCAGGAAACCATACGACGACACAAAGTAAGTCATCCAATGGGACAGTCGTAAATACAAATGGTTCCTTGAGGCCACCCTACAACAATTTCCTAAACATACAGTGATAATCATGTATATTTCATTTCATGTCAGTCTTACATAATTTATTTTATTAGACATGAATGGAAAATTATATGAATATACATATGTATTATTTGAAGAAGGGGGAAAAATGACTGAAAATCATATGGTTTACTATAGTGTATCTTAGATTTAGAGGAAAGAAATCATAGCTTATGGTAAAATATGATAAAGTAATGTGACATAAACCAAGCAAACTGATCATTTATTACTTCCTTATTTACTCCAGGTTCTACATAGGGTGCGATCTGTGCTCTAACTGGTTCCATGGTGCGTGTGTGGGCGTAAACCAGGAGAAGGCGCGGCGCATTGACTCGTATATCTGTGACACGTGTAAGAAACAGCAGGAGTCGGCCTCTGAGGAACTCTACTGTCTCTGCCGCACACCCTATGACGAGATGCAGTAAGTAAAGTTTTCTCACCATGAATATAACCTGAACTGTCTAAATGGTGTCAAACAACTGTTGATTACTCATTCCTGAATTTGATCTGGAATTTCATTGTTGATTTTGATAAATATTCTTTTGAAGATTGGATATTTCCTGCCATTTATTAAATGTTCTTCAGATTACAAACTTTGGCCACGGAAGAAATAAGATCCTTAGATGATTCCATTTCAATATTTTCCTGTTAGCTGTTCTCTATAATCATTCTTATATCAAGAGATCACATGGGAAGATTAGATTATTATTAATGAGTGAATGTATTAGTGGTAAGTGCTCAAGGTAATTCAGAGTTAACGATAAAATTATATAAACCTTGCTTTATCCAGGTTCTATATCGGCTGTGACCAGTGCCAGGATTGGTTCCACGGTCGGTGTGTCGGGGTGACCAAGGCAGAGGCCGACCACATGGACAACTATATCTGTCCTAACTGTCAGAACCTCAACAATGAGACAGCGACAGCGTCGGTAGCTGTAAGCGACCGCAGCTTCCAAGAGCTATGCAGCATCCTTAATCTACTCAAGGTAAGTCAAAGCTTTTTCTACTTGAAATTGCCTAATAATGATATTTTCAGAATAAGATTCTTGTAATTACAAAGATGGCATTCCAAAAATAAGATGTATTTGCAATACATGTACCGTAAATTCTCTTGTAATAGCCGAATCAGCAACACATTGATATAACGAGTATTCTGTCAAACAAAATTTACTATGAGATATTACCTTTAATGTTTTGTTTTCATTCTTCGCCTACAGTCACATAAAATGGCCTGGCCATTCCTGCAGCCTGTTGATCCAAATGAAGTGCCAGATTACTACAAGGTCATAAAGGAACCCATGGGTATGTATCATACTATGGTACACTGTAGTGGCCCGTTTAGGCGCCGGGGTCTTGGATAAGCGCAGGTATCAAATAAGCACTGGGGGTATGGGGGTACTGAAATTTATCTTAAGCACTAAAAATAGTATTCAAATAAGCGCCGGTCTCAAATAAGGGCCGGGGGTACGAGGGTATTTGAATTAATGAGTGCCTGTGCGCTTAAGCAGGCAATTACGGTAGGCACCTAGCAGCATTCATTCTTGACCATAGAAGTTCACTGTGCAGTTTTTAGGTGTAACTGTTATCATAGCAACTGCTGTTCTCAGTGCGTCTCACCAATATTAGATCAAGAAATGTTGGCCTAGATCTATAAATGTAAAGATGAACGATGATCAGTCTTCGGTGACAGTTTCATGGGTGGTTCTGGCCGTTAGGTTGAGTGCAGAATGGGCTAAAACTGCGAGTGAAGAAACTAGGACCTGAAGAATCATTACATTTAGGTCAAGGTGTTTAATAAATTTGCTTCAACTCCCATTTATCCTTATAAGATGCCACATTGGCTCTTTTGTCGCCATTTTAAATGTTTTGATCATGTGACCTAGGCTGTGCATAATTGGTGCAAAAAAAAAAAAAATGACTGAAAGGGAGTAAAAGCAAAAAATTTGTCTGTGAGTGGATTTCGTTTCAGTCATTCTGTGATGACACTGTCTAATTGAATTTCCATTGATTGGGTCTCTTTTTCACTTTGA